>BRZM01000039.1:2037440-2588471 GCA_033238685.1 Lates japonicus | reverse complement strand
CAAGCTGTGAAGAGTTGAACACAACAAAAGGATTTCTTAACATCAAACATCACTGGCTTTGACAACTTTCAACTAGGAAATAGGACAATTTCAATCCTCTGTTGTGTTGTGGTTAGGGATTCAAAGAGTTATCATTCAATTTTTTGCTCCATAGGTGAGACTCTAGAGATGGACTTGGTTAATTGAGCTTTATTAAATAACAGGTAATCATGGAGCTTCATTTACATTTACACGCTATTTACTTTATATAACGAATGTTAACTGTGCATCTATACTCATTACGTTTTTTTTGTTGTTGTTGCTGTATCCTTAGGAGTCTGGATTTCCAGGCTTGTCACAGGCTGACAAGGCCAGTCTCATTTCACAGGTTCCTCAAGATGCAATGAGAAATGCAGCCTTATTTTGCTTAAAGGTATACAGTTACCAGCATACCCCATCTGAGCCTCATCATACCTCAGTACCTCACTGAGGATGGCCAACTGGTTTTTTTTTGGAGTGTTCAGGTGACCTTGATCAAGGAAATATCACATGACATCATTGTATTTAGCAAATATTTGTATCCACATAATCACAAGTCACTAGTAAATTCAGAACTTGAGTGTGACTTATGAAAAGATAGTGCAAGATGGAAATTTAACCTATAGACTTATGAGTTGTCCTTCGTGTGTTGAGTTGACAGGTCACAACCACCATAGCTGCTGGATCACCTGAATGCACCATTAGTTTTGCCCTCTGTGAGAGTGTGCTGCCTCATTTTGAGCAGAGACTCAGGCTAAACTCTGGCCTTCAATCCTGTGAAGGAGAAGCCTTTGTGGGCCACATCTTTTGGAAACCAAAGCCCTTACTTGAGTCACAGCACAGACTAAATGACAAGCTTTCAGTTAAATATGTATTCAAGCCCAACTTCACATTCACATGTGGTATATAAGTTTTGATTTATGTAGTGCTTAAATTTATCATTTCCATCACACTCAATATCATCAATGGCGGCACAAGCCAACGCACATGAACATAAAGAACATAAAGTAGATGGACTCACCTTGCTAACATTCAGTGATGCTAGTGGGGGTGGAGTCTCAGTGCGGTCATTTATTATGTCCACATCGGAAACATAGGCTAAGTTGATCAGGATGACGTCGTTGAGGTTTGGCTTACCGCTGGAGGAAGCACATTCTTTGAAAGAACTCAAGTCAAGGCGCACAACTTCAGGACAACACATCACAACACAAAATAACTACTGAACACAATTAGTTAGACTGCACAGAGAAGCCTATGATGCAGGGAACTGTGGCTGACTGACACAGACAGTGAAAGGTAGTGCCAGTTACAGCATGAGACTACCAAAGGCAGTGCTGCCACCTATAGTAACTACGGATGAATGAATGAAGACTTGTTGGAAATGTGTTTAACTATGCTCGGATTCTGCACATACACAAAGCATCAAAGCAAGAGTTCACTTTCTATAATTTTGAGTGACTTCCTTTGCTAAAAAGTGCACTAAATCAAATGGCTTTTGAGTTAATTGCCCAATGGCAGTCTTCCAAACTTGGCATTCATCTCAATAAATCCTGGCTTTAATCCTTTTATGAAGTGCCTGATTGATAAACTAAACTGATCCATGCATTTTGGATTTTGAATTGCCCCAGGTCCCTGTTGGGTTGAACCCCTCATTATTTTCCCAGATAAAAATCTTGAGAGAAAAATCAGTAGAATTCTTAACTTCCACACACTCACACATATGGGAAAAGTAAAAGTAAAATGTTGTTCATCTAAGCATAAACCTGCAGTTTTTCCTGAAACCCTGAAAGCTTGGGGCCTCGGGGCATCACCCTCACATGCCCTGTCAGTAATACAGACACGACTTCTCAGATTTGTTACTGTGATTCTGCTGCACAACTGGTTTTTCACATATTTTAAACCAATCTGTGACATAGTTATGACATCAACTCTCTAATTGCTCTTTAATTTTTAGGTAACTTGATCCAAAAAAAGACACAAGCAAAGACAGGATTAGACCTGTTATGACAGTGACTGCATGCCCTTACATTTTGACCTGAGTGGTAAAAATAAACCGCTCAAATTCTCATTGTCAAGTGTAATTTTCCATACAAACTGGTCTGATCTTAGTTTCATTTTCAGTTAGACTATAACAAAGAAAGCACAGTGTAAATGTGCAAGCTCTTCTAGTGCATAGCCTAACTTAGTAAAAAATAATTTGCCTCCTAAGTTACTTATATACCACCCAAGATAAATTAAATTGGCAAAAGGTTCAGACACACTACAGGCCTGTGATGCAAAGAACACTGTCAGACCCCCACACTGTATTAAGTTCACTGATTTGGTGTCTCACCCCACATTGTGGCCACTTCATTTTAGGATTTAAATCAGTGCTAGTCATGAGGTGGTGGTCCAGCATACTACCTAAATGATGTTCGTAATACTCACACACACCCCATTAATGGGTGTAGACACATTCACCAGCGACCTAGCGTTAGTCACAATGAACTCATGATGCCACCTGAATCGTGTTGAAATGAAACTGATAATTCGAGCCATGATCACGCTACAATTACAATATCACTTGAATCGGATGAGACGGGAGGGAAAGCTCAGTTGATAAGCTTTCGAATGCTAATACCGTTATATGAGCTAGTAGCGTCAGTGTGTGGCTGACCGAAACTTAGCATGTTAGCCGGGCTAACAGCAGCTTGACTGTAGCGTGGAAGGGGGGGCTCGGGCGTCCATTCATCCCTTGCTTTCAGAAATAACCGTTAGCATCTCCAAGTAAAGGCATCACAAACTATGAGAGGTAAAATCGTGAACACAAGCCACTGCGAGGGGCGCTGAATGTCAGTTAGCTTGCTAACTAGCAACGGTTTGTGCCTGTTGAGAGCACACAGCCATGATGCCTTACCAGGATCCGTTGCCAGATAGTGATCCATGTTGAGGTCTGGCAATACAATGAGTGGATTCAAAACACATGCACTTCCTAGCAGATAACGTGAAGCCATGAAATGACCCGGCAACACCGATAAGACCCTCAACAGATACAAGGTGGATGGGCAGCTACCTCTCAAATGAAAATATTTTAAAACGGTTAAAGATGTGTAACTCAGCTCAGCACCAATTACGCCTGCGCGGATCACTATTTGACATATTTTCGGTTACCCTACAGGCCCTTGCAGCCAGGCAGGCCAGCTAGCCATCCGCAGCTCGAAACAAACAAAGGATACTCAGAGTTAACATCTTGGACTGGTAGTCAAACGCGACCACTTCTCCTTGCACACGTTGGCCCAAGCAGGTGAGGCAAGAGACATGGCTCCCGACGCTGAAATACTCCCCCGGTCCAGGAGCCGCCATCTTCTCCGCCAGGAAACCGGAGCGCCTGCCTTACGTAAAACGACGCGATGTCGTATAGTGACGCAACCTGGGCGTGTCGAAGTACGTCGGGTTGTGGTCATTTACTCAAATATGTGACTTATATTCACTCTATTTAAATTACGACGCATCCTTAATTTTTTGCCAAATGCTGTATTTTAGGATTGAATGTGATATTATTTCATCAATCACAATGGAAAGTTGTGGCTTTGTCCCCCATTCAAACCCAACCGTTCTCCACTCAGAGTGCTCCCCCTAGGGATCATAGGACAGTACTGCGGGATTCGTTGCATCACATCCACAAGCACAAAACAGTCAGGATTGCATTTTAATTTTCTATCTACATACCTAAGTAAATGCATTGGGAGAGGACGTAAGAATGGAAACGGTTTACACCCAAGGCATTTGGATCGCCGAGACCCTCCAACAGAGGACGAGGAGTCAGGAAAAATTCTGGCTGGTTGTCACTCACATAGGAGATCCTAAAGCAGCCTTCCTGCTCCTCTTTCCTTTCACGTATTTCATCAGCAAACGAGCTGGAGTGGCAGTACTTTGGGTAGCTGCTATATCGGAGTGGTTAAACTTGGTGTTTAAATGGTAAGACAGCCAAAACTGTTTCAAACAGGGTTTTTAATGTGTAGCTTTTACTCCCCCGACCACTTAACTTATATCTGTAAAACGTTACAGTGTAGCTAGCTAAGCTTCCTTCTCACATCAAAACCCGCCAGTGTCCCTTAGCTGTCATGTCATATATAATTATTCTTTTATTCTAATATTATTGACAACAATGAAGTCAGACACAATTTCATATTTTATTCTGTTGACGTCGCAGCTTCCGGGACAGCAAATACAGTCAGTCCAACCCTATGTATTGTCCGATTTGAAACAGACATCAGCGGAACCGTTTTTATATACTGTACAGTCTAGCTATATTTGTATGGATGGATCAACCAGATATAAGAAAAAGGAAGAGAGAGGAAAATTGATTGAACAATGGTTACTTATTACAAGAGTATATTGAGAATGGCAATCATATTTATTTACTTTCTTTTTAAACAAAAGGATCAAAAGAACTGAACTTGTGGGTGAGGGGAAGGCATCCAGATTTTAAACAATATTCAGTGGATTATCTGTTTACTATGCATAACTGCTATTGCCATGAGTACAATGGATTGAGGAGGCATTAAACTAGTCTAGAACAGCTAAAGAAAAGTTTAGGACATACAGGATTTAAGGTAAGATTATAAATGAATAGAATAAATTATTGTTGGAGATAGGAGACAATCAAACAGTAACAGTTTAAACATTAAGTACCAACACTACAATAACCATGGTACAGTCACTGGCAGCAGATGTGTCATTTATTGTATTGTATGTATTTTTTTTTCTAGGATGCTCTTTGGAGAAAGGCCGTTCTGGTGGATAGGTGAATCACGTCTATTTGTCAACAGACAGCCCCAGGTTCATCAGTTTTCCTCCACCTGTGAAACCGGGCCAGGTGAAAAGTCCTCAAAGAAAAAAAATATCAATCACAGATAGCACACTTACTTAATTGTACAGTCGAAGCTCTAAAGCTGGTGTCTGTCTCTCAGGCAGTCCGTCGGGACATGCGATGGTGACAGCAGCAGTCTGGTGGGTTGTGGTGTCCTCACTGGGATCATCTCTGTACTCTCGCACTCACAGGTATGCCCCTTTAAAGATAAACAAATATGCTGTTTTGACTGTGAAAACGGAGGATATCATTTTAAAAAAAAATTTCTTTGTGCCTCCAGTTTGGTGTTATCAGCTGCTCCCTACCTGCTCTATGTGGTGTTGCTGGTGGCAGTTGGAATCTCCAGGATCTTCATCCTCGCCCACTTCCCTCACCAGGTCGTTGCTGGCTCCATTACAGGTCTGTATGCAGTATCATGTGCAAGCTTAAATATAGATTATAGGTGTATATCATCATATCATGGGAGATTATTTGTGTTAGCAGTAAGAGTTCAGGAACATACAGTATGTTTTTTCATTGCAAATTTGAACTGATTGAATTGTTCCTCTCAGGTTTCGTTCTGGGGATTGTCTTGAGCCGCAGAGTACCAGAAGGTCGCCCCCTGCTGTTCTTCTTCAGCTTCAGCATCGGTCTGCTGCTCAGTGCTCTGATGTTGCATGCTGGATTACAGCAGCTGGGAATCGACCTGTCCTGGTGAGTCTCTATACTGTATTCATGTGTATTAGTGTCTGTTTTCAATGCACAATAAGCTCTGAGAGGTGAAGCTAGCTGGAGAAAGTTTTCCTACCTTGACTGGACATGTTCTATTCCACAGGTCTATTGCTTTGGCTAAGAAATGGTGCAGCCGCTCTGAATGGATTCGTTTGGATACAGCCCCGTTCTCCTCTCTGACTCGAGATTGTGGAGCCCTTCTTGGTTTGGGGCTAGCCCAGTACTGGAAGCCTGGAGGATGGTCTCTGCCTTGGGCTCCAAGGGCTTTATCGCTGGCTATTTCGTCCATGGGACTATACCACGTGAATCGTCTGCCACTCCCGATCCGCCCACAAGGCCTATTCTACAGCCTCTTCTTTGTCAAATTTGTGATAGTTCCTCAGATTGTCATTGTGCTTGTACCTGGACTGGTTCATCTTTTCACACACAAAAAGAAGAAAGACTAGACACTGTTTTCTGTCAATGCTACAGGTGTCTTTCACACCTCTGAGGACTATAGCTTTCTTCTGACAGAATAGTTTCCTTAAACATTTCAGTCATCTATTTGATGTATTTCACGGGTACTGTTGTGGGCAAAGTCTCTAGTAAATCACTCCACTTTTTTTTTTAAATAAATCTTAGAATACACCGGCATTTGTTTTTGTTCAGTTGGTGACTTAATGTTTTTTTCTTTTGGTGAGATTACATGGGCCTTAAGTGAGGGGAATGTATCAGATTTTTAATTTACTACACATTGGCAGTAAATGTGTGTACTGTAATAGTAATAAGTGTTGTAAATACTACAGTATTTTTGCCAAATTGTGAGCTCATAACAAGTTTTTTTTGTGGGAAAAGTGCAGTTTTGAGGTACTGTGCAACAAAAAATGTTACATAAGATTTGACAGTCTTTTTTTAGCACAAACTAGCTGTCAATCATTTGTACTCGCTTTATTGACAATGTTTTGGTCCTCAGACCTTCATCAGGTAATAGATTAGGTATAATCAGATGACCAAAACGTCAATAAAGTGAGGTTGGATAGTCGACATCGAGCTGGTGTTCATGCTGGGGTTAAAAGGTCAGCAGATATATGATGATGTGATTACATGAACATTTTACAATATAATGTAAATCCCATGCAACAAAACCACTAATTGAAACATCAAAACACCTGACTGCAGTTTCCCTCAACATTTTAGCATCTTTTGCCTCATTGTTTTGGTTCAGTCATTCCACTCTCAGCAGCATCATTTTCAGATGCAACAGACTGCTGTTTACAGTGGGGAAGCTTCAGAAGCCCACTGTACACTACCAGCTCAGCACCAAACAACAGATAGACAAGGTTAGCGACTAGCTGGCTAACTGGCTAACATAGTGAAGCATTTTGCAGCGAAAGTGCTAGATATTTCCACCAGGAGCTGGAGAGCAGACCAGAGCTAAAAGAGAGTGAATACTGGACTGAGATTTGCTGGGTGACATTGAAATCTGTCTGCTGGATATGTAAATAGGCTACTGTTACTAACAAGTCCTCCATAAAATCTTTATAAAGTGATGTCAGTGTCACGTTTACAGTTTGTTCTGGTTTAAACATTGTGAGTGTAGGTTACAAACGTTTTATATTTTTGCAAGGTCATTGTATTAGATTGCATTATATTGTATATTTTATCACTGTGTCGACACACTGGTGTTAAACGTGGTTATGTGGACCAAAATCATCCAAAATAAATAAATTACATTTCTATGTTAAAAACATATCATGAGTAAAATAAATAACTGACATGCAGGGCCTGTTTCAGTTGGTAACCATTTATAAATATGCTCCTTTTTTCCTAATACATAGGTTTGACTGTACAGATTACAATCAGTTATCATGAGATAAAAACACATTCTTTTTATTGTTTTTAATTAAACTTTTTATCACAGCGATCTGAAAGCTCACATTTACAGACAAGAGAACTCTGCTCAGCAAGCAAATACATTAAAATAAAATAAAAGAACCTTTCCCTTTTGTCTGGTGAGGTTTAAGGAAAATGATAAGGATAGTTCAGGGATAGCAGTCTCCTTATCTTGATCCAAACACTGTATCACACACCAGAGTCAGGACACTGCTATACATGTTTCCGCTTGAGCTCATGGAAAGAATAGAACATGCATCAGACTATTTACAGCAAACTAATATACACAGACAACTTGAAACCATACACCCTCAAATATCCTCAACTTAGAAGTCTTGTTTAAATTAAGTATAGTACAGTTTATACCTTCATCTCTGTAAAGATAAGTAGGGCATCTCTCTGGTAGCAGGTGAAACTGAGGATGAGCAAAGACAGTCAGGAGGAACTGTCTCTCTTTAGATATTTTTTTTTATCTAGAACCAAAATAAAATGTTACAGACAAATGGTCTATAACTTTTCGCACATTTACAAATAACTTGAATATTCTCATTATTCCACTTTCTCAGTCCCCAAATATGGAGTTTCTGGATATCTTTTTTTAAATTCTTTTTTCTTTTTTTGTTGCAGTAGATTCAACTTATTTTTAAGATGTGTGCAGGACCAGTGCATTAGACTGGCTTATTTGGAGTTTGAGGACTTTGACGGATATTTTTTTAGATGAATACTTAAACATGACTGGCCTCTTGAAACAGACTTGCTTAACTAACAAACCCGAGCTGGACGGAGTGGAATATCTGAGCCAGTATATATACAACTTGTGCTAGAAAGTCTATACATCTTCACCAGTTTAAAAACATTTGTTTGCTCTTCATGTTGTCATTCATCACTGCTTTGTAAATCATATAATAATAGTGTCTATGATAGTCTGGTATCACTGGCCAGAGGTCTGACCCATCACACACCCACTTTCTCCAAATTCAACAATCATAACAACACAGTTAAGTAAAATACATAAAGTGCACCCTTAGTTAAGAACTTAACAGGCATTTTTAGTGCAGAGGTGGCGGAATAAAAATGCATTATGGGTAAAAAGAAACAGCACAAAATAATGCAGGAGAAAGGGAAACGTCTGTAACAGTGGTGGTGTATGCATTTGCTTGCTTTTAGTCGCTGAGCACTATCCATGTTAACCCATCACTAGCATATGTTCTGTACGTTCTACTCTCTCTACGAACATACAGTGTCGTTACGTACTGAGGAGGGACAGAGGCGAACTTTGATACTCATGTGACACATGATAAAATCACGCACCACAGGATTTTTTTATTCACCCTTTCACCAACGTCACTCAGATAAAAATGACTAAACATTTCTGTAGCCAAAGGTTCAAACTAGAAACACATTTATTGCACTAGAGGCCTATTTTTTGTCTTAATACAGCAATCTGTCCTCAATACAAGATTTATGAATTCAAAAAATCATGAGCTTGTACAAAACTATAGCAACTGATGCTTTGCTTGTTTATATAAGCAGATGGTTAAGCAAGTATTCAAAGATGTTTACTGACAGAGAAAAAGGGGGGTTTGCAGCCTTGACACCTGGTTTAACGTCACACTAAGGCATATCATGAGGAATGTGACACGGAAATGACACTAAAAAGAAATACAGAAAATTGTAATTTATTAATCTGAACCTCAGATATGAGGCAAAGTGACTTGTTCCAAAAATTATTTAATCAATGGAAAATTTAGATGCAATTGTGAGTGTGCGTCAGTGTGCAATTGTTTTCAATTTTCACACGAGCATTTTGATATCAGCTTGAAGTTTAAAAGGTGTAAACATGCACTTTCTGATTCTGTATATGTGTTTATTAAAGCACAACTGAAACAGTTTGTTGATTAATTAACTGACAGATAATTAATTGCCAAGTATTTTGATTGATCGATCATTTCAGTCATTTTTCGAGCAAAAATCACAAAGACTCACTGGCTCTGGCTTCTCCAATTTGAGGAGTCACTGCTTTTCCTATATTATATCACTGTAAACTGCATATCTGAAGATGTCGTCTTGGACGCATAAAAATGATACTTACTGAGCATATTTTATCAGTATATTATATTTCACAGAAAAAATGAGTCATCGAAAAAGAATTGGTAGATTAATGGATAATGAAGATACAGTGATCGTTAGTTGCAGCCCTAGTTTACATCATTGAGGACATATTGCAGTATAAAAAGTATTCTCTTGCATTATACCACAACCTTCTATATTTTGACATACTAGAGGTAATAATATCATTCAAAGTTGGTCTGTGTCCCTCGCTCCTCACCCTGGTCGGTTTTCCACATCCATATGACTAGCAGTGGGACACAAAGGCAGGGTTAACAGAATACAATTCAAACGCAAACTATGTTTTGTTTGATTTCTATGTACAATATATAACTTAATTATAAATATTGTCATTTTTCTCTAAGTACTGAGTTGTTGAGCCATTTGTATTTTCTGAGCAATGTACAGTATTGAACATATAATATTGTATTACATAGAATAGAGCCTACTAGCAACCTTGGTTAAGAGCACACTTTGAAAGAACAGAAGATGGATACAGAGTCCACGAGTAGAGTCCGATGATTAGTACTTTCACTCTTACAGTCCCACCTGTTGTGTTCACTTGTGGGAACTTTGTGCCACACAATGTTTTGGAAGTGCACTGGTCTTTGATTTAGTATGAGATCAGAACTTAGGACCCTCCTGTTATCCTACCTGTGTGCAGAATATGATAATGAAATAATCGCTTCACTGTTAGTTATGTTTTTCATATAAGATAATGTCTAATACCCTAAGCGTGTGTGCCGGCTGTGTGGTTTACTCTCTGACTGGATCTGTCTCTCAAGAGTTCTTTAAGACAAGTTTGTCCATGTCACATATACAAGGGTCAGCAGCATCTGCTGTTGAGCTAACTATTTTTCTCCTCTGACTCCCACTGACAAGCCCAGTCCAACCAACCAGTCACAGACAGGCCATCACACATTTGATTCCACGAATGGTCTCTTTGGTTTGATGGGGGAGGTGGGGCCTTGGGTGCGGGAGTCACGCGAGAGCTGGCGGTACATGTTGTCCTGGTAGGCCTGTGCCACGGGCAGAGTCCTCGCCACCTTCACATCCGGGTAGGTGGGCACCTGGCTGACCCGCTCCAGGATGTCCCCACTGCCACGGGAGCCGTTGGCCAGTTTGCCAAGAGAGGGGGGCTGGGTCTGGGAGTAGAAGTCCTCCTCCAGCAGGTGTCCATTTTGGGCGTTGTTGGTCTTGTTGTAGTAGGCGATATTGCCCAGTGAGGCGGGGGGGCTGTAGGTGGAGCCTTGCTGGACCAGCTGACCAGGCGAGGTGGGGCTAATGGCTGAGTCCATGGACGTCATGGCCCTGGACCGCGAGGGCTGATGCAGGTACTGCTGAGTCCGCGCCGTCTTGTCTATGATGCCCATGAAGGGCGTGTTCCGAGAGCGGGTGGTCTCACCCTGATACAGCCCCCCGCCGCCCTGCGAGGGAGAGATGGGAGAAATGTCATCACAGGTGCGCTCATATGTGGCTTGCAGGGGGATCTCCATCTGCTGAATGGAGGAGGAAGGCCTGAAACCTGGCGCTAAATTCGAGGTGGATCCAGTTGAGATGTTGTTGCTGGAAGGGGAGAACCTAAGGCCTACGCTCTGAGAATGGATGAGAGGCCTGGGGGTGGGCACATGCTGCTTCATCTCAGTAGTATTGGCACTGACAGGGCGTCTCACCATATGGGGGATCTCAGGAGAGCCCAGCTGGCAGGGGGGCATGGCATTGGCACGCTCCAGAACATGCTCAGAGACTGGGTAGTAGGCGGCTGACTGGCTGCGGCTTATCTGAGGTGTCTGGCTGTAACGGATGCCCCCCGGGCCCCCGCTGCTGGCGCGGTAGGCAGAGGAGGGGCGCTGGGGTAGCTCATCCTTCAACAGGCCGGACTCCATAACCCCTCCTCGGCCGCCGTGCTGACAGAGGGCCCCAGAGCTGAGGCTGGCTTGGACCTGGGGCATGGACCGTCCATCCAGGGAGGGCTGGTACACAAGCCGGCTCTCCACATCCACTGAACCCCCCTGGTAGCGACCACCCATGGAGTGGCCCATCTGGCCACCGTAGCTGCTGTTGCCCATCACGTTGCTGGGCTGGTTTGTGCGGACTATTTGGGCTATTGAAGGCTGAAGACGAAGGCCTTGGGCTTGGTGGTGCTGGGAGGACAAAGAGGGCTGTGAGCTCAGCTGGAATGAACGCTGGCTGCTCATCTTAGAGAGGGGAGATTTGGGGCGGCCAGGGAGCTGCTCTGTCTGATAGCGCACAGGTGACCCGGACTGGGACCTGTACAGACAAACACTCTCTACTGGCGGACTGGCTCTGTACTGAGCAGCTCGTCGTAAAGGCGATGGCGGTGGGCTCTGGTGATCCATTCCCTGACCCCCGGTACCCATAGGAGGCGGGCTGAAGCGGTAAGATGGCTGATGCACTGGGGAGGTGTGAGGTGGGCTGTGTCGGTAGTGGGAGTTTTGATGTGTTGGGGATAAAGAGGGCGATGTGGGCTGGTATGTCCCACGTGTTGGAGAGGACATGGAGGAGGAGGTGGGGTGATACTCATAGGGTTGGCCCATGGGGGAACCTCCGGCTAAATAGATCTGATCTGGATGTGTGGGGGAGAGCGGTGGGCTCTGAATGATGGGAAGGCTGGAGGGATTGGTGAGAGACTCAGGTGGGGGCAGACCCATAGACATGGCCTCCAGCTCCTGCTCCAGGTAGTCCTCATCCTCAAACAGGTCCTGGACGGGCTCCATGTCCTCCAGTCGGGGCTCTGGGGGAGGGGGGAGAGGCATGGACAGGGACAGGGACTCCTCCTCTTCTGGGGGAGGCGTAGGAGGCGGGGAGGGAGGAGGCTCCAGTTCCAGGTCCTGCTGCTGGTGCTCCTCCTGGCTGAGCTGGCGACACTCCTCCTCCACCCTCTGGAGCAGCCGCTGGATCTCTCGATTGTTGGGGCACTGCTTTATGGCTTCATTCAAGTCCTCTAAGGCTTCAGGAAATTGTCTGGAAATCAAAAAAAGATAGTTACTGTTACAAATGTCCAGAACAGTATGGAAAAGCATATGGGAATTATCTGAGGTATTTCACTCACACTGTGATGTGCGGGGGGATAAAAGGAACATACCTGCTGCTACGCTTGGCGCGTGCCCTGGCATAGTATGCTTCATATGATTTTGGTTTCAGTTCAAGTGCCTTTGTAGCGAATTCCTCAGCCATCCCAAAGTCCTGGAGAGATTGAGCAGAGAATACCACTGAACAACACCCAAAACATATGCTGGCCATATGTCTAACTAAATGTACTTTGGTAAATCCCTTAGTGTGACACTTTGGCATTTTCCACCAGACACTGTTGCTGATTCTGCGCCGACTTACGTTCATTTTCCTCCGACATCGGGACAGGTTGAGGAAGAGCGATACTTTGAGTTCCCTGAATGTCTTGAGGTCCTCGCTGAAGCCTTCGCGTGGAAACTTTTTGAGGGCGTACTGATAACGCTGCGCTGCCTCCTTCACCTTCCCCTTCTGTTGGAAAAAACAGAAAAGAGCCTGGTCATCCTTCAGTCACAGTGACATGAAGAACTAATCTGTAAAGCTTCGAGATATAAACCAGAACTAAACATGAAGATACAGTCAACAATACTGAGTTCATTCTTAAAGAAGGGAAGCTTGTTTTCATTGTTAGTTACCCTATAGGGCCTTACATATGAGAACTTGTAAGGAGAGACTATTGAGTTTTTATTGACTGTAAAATAGACAAATTAAAGAGTTTATTTTGCTTGGGAAATTCTAATACAGATACTCAGATATACTAAATGCATGCATCCAGATTTGTTACTTTTCTTTTTCCACAACAGTCTGCATAAAATGGAATATAATTTATATCCTATGACCCGAAATGAAAACCATATTTCTAACAGTATCAGGTCACATCAGCCCTTGTATCTTTATCTTAAAAATTTTAGATTCATCCCATCACAGATTATCTATAATTCACACTATGAAATCTGAGCTGCAGAGCGCAAAGCCCATTCTCTGACCTTGTAGAAACTGTCCCCCTCCTCGATGAGTTTGCTGAGTAAGATGATCATGATGTCGGGTTTGGAGGTGGCCATGGCCCACGTGGCTGGACCTGGGTAACACAGGGAAGGAGCAGATGAAAAGAGAAACAAAAACACAATGTGAGAAAGACACACAGTAATAAGCAGAGGAGAAGGAAGGAAGGAGCGACTGGGAGTCACACCACACACGACAATAATAACAGGGATGAGGACAACAGCCAAAATGGGGGAATGGATGAGAAAAAGACAGGCAATCCACTGCAGAGAAAAGATTACAAAAATCTGCTCTGAAAACCTGGAGAACACTGTGACCTCGCTATGGGACATCAGACCTGGGTCAAAACACTATTTGCCAATAATTATGAGCCTTTTTTAATCCTGCTGGGAGTCACAGAGGGCTGGCAGTTTTCCTAATTGGAGTGCAGAATGAGAACATTTTGAATTTTTCTCCGACGGTTGATTAAAATGAACTTTAGCAATTATCTGCAAATATGTTTTGGCCCAGGCAAACCCAGTGTACATGTAAATTACAAAAAAAAAAAAACGCTGTCATGTCTTTCTATTGAGACACATTTTCTTGTCTTGTCAAGAAGTGCAGATGTACAGTAATTCTTTGTAGTACTGACTAATTCAGGGATGTGCTAAAGAGCAGCAGAAAAGCAGGAAAACACTAATCTCCCAGCAAAAACAAATGGGAGTTGTGTATTTAAAGAAGAAAAGAAAAAGAAGACACTTGATCCCTGCAGACTGTTTTATGACTTAAAAAAAATCAAACACAATCCCTTGACTGGAACTGATGTGTATGTTCTGTATCTGCGCAACAGCAATCCTTGACACATGTACACACACCACAGAGATGAAAAGAAGGGGGGGGAAGGGGGTCTTGCACAAGGAGACACGGGGCAGGTACGATAAACAAAAGAGGCAAGCAGGAGGGATATAACAGAGCTCTGCAGGCGCTAGCTGTCCTCTGAGCTGGTGGTGGTGGCGGTGGTGGTGGCGGTGAGGGTAGGAATGCTGCCGACTGGCCTAGCTGACACTGAGGAATCGTCTGGAGGATGAACGATGCACAGTACAGTGGTTTATCACCTCAGTCTGTGGTGGCGGTGGTACAGAGGAGTTACAGATACATGCATTTTCTGCTAAATCACTACCACGCAAGTGTTACTGAGGGCTTTCCGTCATGCATCTGTGGGATGGAAGGTCAACACCTCGATACGACGTCACAGGCTGGAGGCCGGGCATGCTGTCATTAACCACTTGAATGTTAGCATCTACCTCTAGGGCAATCCCGACTGCATCACTGTCAGTGCTAATACCTTTGCATGTTATTATTTGTCAGTTTGAGAAGGTTTTGGTAGCTAAGCTCGCCTGCCGACACTTAGGACGACACAGACAACACAGAGAGAGGAGATAGAGCTGTCAAAATGCCTGGTGGGGTGAGAAGTCGACAGCCTTGGCTTTACCTCGGGGCCGACTGGGCAGCGTCTGACATCCTGGGGCCGGAGAGAGAGGCGGGGGATAAGGGCAAGAGTGGGGTGGGGTGGGGGTGGGGGTGAGGGAGTGGGGGGAGAGGAGGAGGAGGAGGAGGAAGGAGGTCATGAGCAAGGGAAAGGAGCGTAAGTGGGAGGGCAGAGGAAGGAGGGGGGGGGCCAGAATTGCCAGAGAAAACAGGGGTGTGGGAGTGCGTAGGAGCGAGAGGAAAGAAAGAGAGAGAAACAGCGGGAGGGTGAAAGAGAGGTGATGGTGGTGGAGGAGGAGGAAAAGTGAGAAAAGGAACACAAAAAAGCAGCAGTGAGAAGCGGAGATAAGTGCCTCGGCAAAATAATAATAATAATAAAAAAAAGGAAACATAGATACCGAAAAGAAACACCGCAAGCGCTAATAACAACCTGTCTCTGAGCAACCGTGGGAGGGGAAAAAAGAGAGAGAGGATGTGATTGAGAGAGAAACAAGGAGATATCATGAGCGATAGAGACAAACAGCGGCACTGAGAGAACATGACAGAGAGAGAGAGAGAGAGAGAGAGAGAGAGAGAGAGAAAGCAAAACAGAACAGCGGCAACAGTAGTACAATAAAAAGAACACACACATCAGAGCCATAAATAGCTGAGGAGAAGCAGCACGGTGTGGCAGTAGGGGGGCGGATGACATACAGTAGCAGGAAGTGGTTTAAGCTACATGGAGACACAGATCTGAATCCATGGCTTATTGCAGTAAAATGCTACAGTGCTGTATAATGACCAGCGGGCAATGCGTATTAAAAAGGGAGTGTGTTTACATCCTTGGATTCTCCCTTCATAGACTCTCATGCAGCTCATGCTTGAACTCCAATGCATGACCTTTTCAACCAAAGTACAATCTCAAATTGTATCTCATTTCTCGGCAGGCAAATAACCTTTTATTATGGTGCTACAGGACAACGATGCTGCATTTAGAGGAGGTCCTTTGTTTGCTAAATGGTAGGCTCTTTAGTCTGTCAGCCCGCACTTACCTATCTTGGCTCCTTTCTTGAGCAGGGCGACCACCACCGACGTGTTTCTGCAGCCCACCGCCCTGTCGAGAGGACGCATCCCGCTGTAGTCTACGTGCTCTATCATGGCACCGTGGT
Organism: Lates japonicus; assembly: GCA_033238685.1. Classification (NCBI taxonomy): domain Eukaryota; kingdom Metazoa; phylum Chordata; class Actinopteri; family Centropomidae; genus Lates; species Lates japonicus. The sequence goes on along the minus strand of BRZM01000039.1, from coordinate 2,572,262 downwards.
CAACCAAGAACTGGACCTGAAGAGACAAAGGATTGCGGTGAGAAAAGCTGGGGGAACTTTTAAAGAACAATCAGTGTGAAAACACACGCACATCTATCTTGTCCAGGTGCTGAGTCCAAAAACTGTAACTGTGAATTATATCTCTCACCTGCTCCAACGCTCCAGTGAGAATTTCTTCTTAATTACATAAAGAAAAGAACAATATTTCAAATCCAAATTGGCTCTTTGTCGGGAACAGAGGGATCAAAACAGACTCAGGTGTGTATCGGTGGAAAAACACACTCAGTTGTACCCATAGTTGTGGTTACAACCAGCTGGATGACTGCATATATTCAAGAAATGTTGTACATTACATGTATTTTTCTTGATGTAATAATGAAGAAATTTGAACAGAGATCAGAAAACAATATTGGACGAGCCATTTAGGATTTAGAACTCTTAAAGAAGTACTAAGTGCAGAGTGTTTGGATATTGATGCTGTCATGTCTTGCCATATTTTCATTTAGATTTGAAAAATAAATAAATAAATAAAAAAAAAAAATATATATATATATATATATATTGTTTTTATTGAAATTACTTTTAAAGAAAAGATAAGGCTGATCAATATGAAATATGATGTATAATCTACATCATATTTTATATCCATCTAATATGCAATCCCCCCTCACAGTCAGTAGTACCAAATATATCATCCTGGTGTGACCTGAGATTCCAGCATTCATGTTCAAATCTGTTTCATTTTTAGAAATTCCCAAAGCAGAAAGGATTCTCCAAAATCAGGGACACGTAAGATATAGAGGATGATGGACGAACAGATGAACAGATAACAAACGAACAGAGGGAAATAATCACCAGTCCTTAGCTGACTGCATGATACAAAACACTACATTAGTGACGTGTCTTCAAGGCCCCAGTGATGAAAATTAATAGAAAACAGCTGAGATTTTTTAAATATGAAACCAAAGTTTCAGTTCCAATTCCCAAATTTCTTTTTTTGGTATCTTGCTTTGAGGAATATGAGTGTGTTTTTCCATAAAACCCCTTTTTTTATATAACAAGACTGAATGTCTAAACACAAGCTGCCTCACAAAAACTACATCAACTGGCAAAATTATGACTTTAATAAGCAGAGTACATTTCCGTTGGTACCAAAAGCACATGGAAACTCTCTCTAATTACCACTTCAGAGTCGCCATAGAAAGCCGCCAGGTCGAGGGGCGTGCGTCCATTCTTGTCTGCGTGGTCGGTGGCGGCTCCACTCTCCACCAGGCAGCGGACGACAGGTAAATGGCCTTTCAGACAGGCCCAGCTCAGAGCGGTCAGACCCTCCTTATCCATCAGAGACAGAGAGGCTCCTGAGGAAAGAAACTGCCGCAGTGAGACACAGCAAACTATCTTTCTTTCCTTTTATACCACTGAGTATGCTACGTCTGTGCTTGCATGGTTATTAGTTTTGCCCGTTTCTAACCAAGTCCTCAATTCATTTTGATGGATTTTTAAAATCTGTTGCTGATTTAATTTGCCTGTAATTACTGTAAACATAAACTGAAAACTGTAATTGCCTTAATTTTTATTAGTGCAGTCGCCGTGTGTTTTTTGTATGGAGAGACTAAAGGGTTTAGACAAGATGAAAATTAAATATTTACACAGGAATTGCTGTCAGAAAACATTGATTGGAGTTAAGAAGGCATGTCTCAGAAGACAAATTTCTGTCTCATCAAATCTCAGTATCCTTTGAGCTGAGTATCCACTGCCATTTTGATTTACATTGCCACAGACGCTGTAAACAAAAAAAATCAAGACAAAATGGTTGCACATAATCATTCCCTCAGCTCTTAACTTATTGAACATCAGTTGAGACATTTTGTATGCTTATTTTAATACAGGCACTTTGGAAAATCCTCCTATTTATGTATGCATTTGTGTTTACAATGTTCTATTTGTATTAGGGGTTTTGCATGAAAATGCCCATGAGGCAAATGAATAATTAAATTAACTGAGCTACAATTATTCTAAACAGAAGCTTTTAATTTAATTTAATTTTTTTAGATATGATAAATTACCTTGAGCTAATAAAAACTCCACAGTTCCCAGGTGTCCCTCTGAGGCGGCCATCATCAGAGGGGTACGACCTTGTTTGTCAGCCAGGTTGACATCTGCCCCATGTGTGAGGAGGAGGTCCACGATCTGAAATACAGCAGCCATGTCGTCATATTACAGCAACTGGACGTCTCACTTTTGGAATAAGAAAAGTTCAGTCTTGCCGGACCTTTTCAAATCATGTCATCCCATGTGAGGGGAAGAGATCAGGCAGACAACTTACCTGCCAGTGTCCCTGTCGGACGGCGCTGAACAGCGGGACGATGCCACGTCTGTTGGGCTGGGCCACGGCTGCGCCCTGCTCCAGCAGCAGACGACAAACCTCCAGCTTCCCTCGACCAGAGGCTGCAGTCAGAGCTGGACGCATACACGAACACGCGATCAGGGAAGAGAGGACGGTAAGCAGGGTAAATGTAGTGGGTAGAAATTAGATTTTTACTACATCTAAGTGCATCTAAATGACTTTTGAACAAACAAGATGAAGTGAGCACCTATTAAGTAGAGGTTGACATTAGATTCCAAGGCTCAGGGGTAGATTTTGGGAGCAGTGAAGCCTGTTTCCCTGTCAATGTGTGGTTCCTCTTACTTCAAACCATACCCCTAACCAGTTATCTCCTTCTCCTGAGCCTTGGAATAAAATGTTTACCATCAGGTAAAACCTGCAATAACTGACGTTTTGGCTACTTGCTGTCAGTGGAAACGAGCTATACACCAAAGATTGCATATGATCACATTTTAAATGATCCACTGGTTATGATCCAGCAACATTATTATTAATTTACAGTCACTTCTGTGTCCACCTGATAAATATAAGTCCACTATTAACTATCATTTAGCTTTGCTTTTGTCCTCTACTAACTCCTCAGAGAAGAATCTTCTTTCGCTGCTAAATGCTCCACTATGATCACCAGTTAGTCTCTAACTGTGTCTGTCAGATGTTTGAAGCTGAGGACATTACTGTACAGTGGGTTTTTAGAGCTTTAAGTTACAGCCAGACAACTAAACTATGATCGACCCCTTTAACATCATCACATTGTCTCATTTCATACATTTTTAATGTAAAAATACTGATAACAGCCACTTCAAAGTGAATCCTAACCACAGATTGGAAAAAAACATGCTCTATGGGAGTCAGTTTAAAGAGAAGAGAAGAGAGGAGAAGAGAAGAGAGGAGAGGAGAGGAGGACACACTAGAGACTTTTTGGGATCAAAGGCCTTTGAAAAGACATCTTCTCAAATGTAATGATCATAATTGGAATAATAAAACAGGTTCAATGCATGTCATATAATCAGAGTGGTAGCAGCCCTGGAAGGATGACCCTGGTCAGACTGCTGGAAGAACACTTCAATGCACACAGTTCAGTAAGGATATCTGAGCATGCTGATGTACATACATTCCCTCTGGCTGATGTATAGAATAATGTATTTTCAGTTGACCTATCCAATAACACTGGAATTAGAAATCATCTTCAAGAATAACGGTCATCCTTCACATCCCTTATAAACAATGAAAGTACAGCTGAGTGAGTGCAAGTCCCCTCTCCAACTGACAGTGAGAAGCAGCCTTTCCAACACTCCAGCGGGGGAATAATGCTCACAATGAGGTTTCATAGCTTTAGGTTACAATGATACATTACATTTCCCAACACCCTGCCACTGTGCACTCAGACTAGTCATTTCTGAGCCCCCTGGAGCACACTCATCCCCATCCCCACCACCACCCCCTCCCCTCCCCCCTCCTCTGTGCGAGCCCAGCCCTGTCTCTGCTCCAATGACACCACTGCACTGCCATCAGCATCTGACGCAGCAGCAGGAGCAGCAGCAGCAGCAGCGGCAGCAAGCAGGCAAGCAGCAGACACACACGAGAACAATCTCTCATATCCGCACTGCAGCGCTCTTCCTCGCAGTGCCACGCAGAAAATCCCTCTCACAAAACACTCCACACATCCTTAAAATAACACTGTCTGAACTGTACGTCTCAGGATAAAACTAGTGTATATGGCATGAACCATTAAGCATTCACAGTCGTCTGTCTGTTGGTATTGAATTCAGGGTTTTATCGGTGTAATGTCTGGCTGCAGCAGATATTCCCACCTGTTTCCCCCCACAGGGTGTCAAAGTTATTGATTTGAGCCCTCTCCACCTCCTCTTCATCTTTCTCTGGCAGGTCCAGCAAGTAGGACACGATCTGATGGGGAACAAGATTCATGATGACACAGATTAATGTCCAAGTTTACTTTAACTGCAGCAAGATAAAGAGATAATACAAATAAATGACAGAAATAAAACCAGTTGTGACTGTAAATCTACTTTCCTTTTGAATCTGCTGAATTTTACAAGATTGGCAATCATCATTAGCAACTAAACTGACCACCAGACCTTGGTCAATCAGTTGCTGAAAATAAGAATTATCATAGGGCATTGTTATCTATTTGTGAAACAAAGAGATCTGTTACATTTCCAAAATGTGATCAAACTATTTCACCATCTGAACACTCTGAACATTTACCAGTGTGCTTTGAAAACAGACAAGTCTGCGCTCCGTGCTACAGTTGTCATCTTGCCCTAAGTTCAACACTAATTATTAACATTTGTGAGCATTTTAGTTCTGTCTGATTCTTCTTGGGTCCCTTTTCCCTCCTTTGAACAAGTTAAAGGTTCCCTGTGGAGTTTTTTTTTAATGGTGTCTTATGGAGCTGTATGTTTATGAGTGGAGCCCTGTTTTGTTTATCCCATGTGTAGACATGACCACAACACTTCCCAATTGTTTCAGATTATTCCACTGATCTAGAGGTGGCTGTAACATGCCAGCATGCTGGAAAGTGCCAGGGAATGCATTCAACCCATTTGTTGCAGCTCAAGAATATAATCAGTGCAATAATACTGAATGTAAATAAAACTCTAACCTCTGTGTATCCCATACTGGCTGCAGCGATGAGGGCCTGCTGGACTGCGTGGCTCTTGGTGAATGCTGCCTGTTGTTGGGTCTGTGGTGACTGCTGTTGCTGTTGTGACCCCATGCCCCAGTCACACTGGATGAGGAACTTCACCACCTCCATGTGGCCCCTCAGGGCCGCATGGACCAGAGCGCACTGGCCATTTTTATCCAAGTGGTCTACCTGTTAACGGGATGCGGATTTGATCAGGGACGTGATTAAGCACGAGGGAGTCGGACATTAGAATCATCTGTGCGGCTGCCATACCTTCGCTCTCCTGCGGCAAAGTGCGATCACGATGGCCATGTGTCCCCCGGCGGCGGCGTAGCCCAGGGGTGTGAGGCCGCTTTCAGACGGGGCATCGACAGAGGCGCCGAACTCGAGCAGCAGAGCCACCATGTCCATGTAGCCCAAGTGGGAGTGGACGCACAGGACGGGGGCATTGTTCAGCACCTCCGTACGGTAGTTCACATTGGCACCACCCAGCATCAGTAGCCGACTCACCTGAACACAAAAAAATTAGGAAATAAAAGAGGAAACAAAAAGTCAGCACAGCACAGTAAGGTTTCAAAGAGAGAGGAAGACGGTAAATCTTCAGATTTGGCACCCAGAGCATGCTGAAATATTCTTTAAGTATAAGTCCTCTCTGCCATGATGGCGCCTGTACCTTGATGTTGGGAGTATAGAGGTTTCGCAGTGAAGAAAGTGCAGCTGAAAGGCCCTCTGTGCTGTAGGATACCCACAGGCCTTGCAAGATAGATGAGGAAACCCCGACTTTCTTGCTGAGACCCTTGAACAGAGAGAGAGAGTGTAAATATTCATTACTTTGGTGCCAGACCACAGCTGTGTGTGGGTGTGTGTGTGCAGATGTGGGAGGAGACAAATAATGGCATACCTTGAAGATATGTGCTTTGAGGATGTGATGGCCCAGCTCGATAGTCTGCTGTCTGTTCAGCTTGTTCTCCTGCCGAGAAAACCAGAAGGCCAGTAGGGTGTGCCCGCTCCTGCAGAGACAACAGCCACAGAATGTTTCAATCCTGGAGACTGAGTCATCAGGTCATAACACTGTGTTATCATCTGCACAGTTGGCGCAATGAGTTTTAATTATAACATGAAATAAAATGTCCCGGCAGAAAATATAACACTTCCTCTGCTAGGCAAACATAATGTACCTGAGTCTATTTATACACGACTGTAACTACACAGTCATGGCTGTGGCTTTAAAAGTACATTTCTGCATGTTGAGTACACAACCAGCTGCCTGTAGAATCATTAAAAGACAACTCTGGTATTTTTGACTGTTTGACAATATTATGGATAGGATTCATGCAGAGATAGACCTGTTTGTTTTTTTTATTAAAGAATAAGATCCTTTTTTTAAACCAGAAACATCACCATATATCAGTACCAGACTCCATTTACAAAAACAGTAATTTTACTGAGCAGAACACAGGAGCTGCTGGAATAAAGCTGCTTCAGTTGGTTAGTTTGTTTGTGTTATTATGTGACTTTTTTGATCTTATTAATTCCTCTTAAATACAGCTGAGATATGTTGAAAACTTCACACAGAAGATGTACATAAAAATTAATAAAGTTTCAAATTAAGTTGGCAATTTAGCATATAGTAAGGCAGGGTATTTTGGGTGTTCAACTGCCAATAAAATCTTGTTTAAATTCCCTTGCTTTTTATGGTCCCTCTCTGCTATGTCTCCCCCCTCCAATGTACTGTTTCCAGATGGGATAATTAAAACTCCTGAAGCAAAACGCTAAAAAATTGCTGTTTTGTTAGGACCTTATGTTAACAGTCCCATATTATTCAATCCACGATTTCCCCCTGCCTGTCCTCACCTCGGGTCGCAGAGGAACTTTGTCTTCTCTCCCTCTTCTCTCCAGATCAACCACTCCCTGAAGGAGGGGTGGACAAACATCCTGGTACCGTCCCTCCTCTTCACTAGGAAGACTGACAGGTTGTCCACGCGTTGCTGGAAATCCTCCCAGTCCAGCGTGCCCTGCAGACACACACATTGTCTAGATGTTACTTTGGGACACAGAATACTGTTTTTTAAACTGCCAGGTTTCTTAGCATGGAAACAAGTCATTACATATTGTTTTTGGAATCTAATGTCTATTTATGATAATAGATGATGTGAAGTGATGAAGAAAAGAAAAAAATCAATAAATAAATCCAGTATAATATGCATTTATCTGTTTTTTCCATGCAAAAAAAAGATTCTCTCTCTGACTGTTAACACCCCTGAAAACTTGGCTTTAAATCGTACCTAATATTAAATATTCATGACTAAATAAACAAGTTATAAAAACATATCACAATATTATTTCTAAAGAGTTCAACACTCAAACATTACATGAAATAGCTTGATGAGGACTGTGTGGGTGTGGTTTGATTTGATATAGATATTTGTGATGCTAAATAACTAGGGAGGGGACATAGTGTGTTAATGTAGGACCTCATCACTCAAGACCTTTAACTGGCTATGTTAAATAAACATCTGATGACATTTCATGAATTTTCATTGAATCACTTACTCATGTATTTCAGCTCAGGGATTAGCAAGAGATTACTTCACATGGTAACTAAAACCTTTGTAAACCATTATTTAATACATATTAAAATTTTGCTCTTTAAATGTTGTACTTTGGAAGGAGACTGACTTTGATAGTGATGGATCACCAAGACCATTTTATAATGCATTCATTGAATTGAAGACCTTGAGATATTAACCTTTTACCATCCACTGCTCCACCTGTGGGACACCAGCACTATGTGGATATAAAAAAAACTGCTATTGAAAAGTTCTGTTAAGTTACTATATACTAAATGTGTTGTAATTCAGGCTAGACCCCAACGCAATGAGGGTGTGTTAAAGAGCTAAAAGGTTTCAAGGTTCTGACATCTTGTATATGTTAGCATTATTACCTGCAGTGAACCAGCATTGATGGCCTGATATATCTGCTCATCAGTCAGCGGATGAAGCGAGGCCACGGCCACGTTGAGCAGAGGAAGTGCCCGCTCGAACGATGACTGCGTGGGGAAGCGCATGTTGCACTGCAGCAGGTACACCTCAGCCAGGTTGACTGGAACCACCTGAGGAGGGAAGGGGAGAATCTGAATTATAAAGCATCAGCTCTACCGAATATGAATAATGTATTGTGTTTGTAAAGCACATCTTCAACTATTCCACTTGGTCTTCCTCAGAGAGGAGTATGTGAATTTATTAGTTGTCATTTTTTATGGAGCCTGCAAGCACTTCAGAATACATGAAATTAAATGAATCTGGGGGAGTGAGATAAAATATTTCATTATGAAATACACACTAAAACAATTCAATGGCATTATTTATCAAAAAGGTGTTCGATTCTGACTGTCAAAAAGAAGTTTATGAAACTACTTTTACACAAAGCATTTCAGAGCTCAGGTAAATAAAATATTTCTTTCCAGCTTTGCCTTTGCAAATTATGAGCACTGAGACGTTTATTTTAGATCAGGAGGTTTCAAAGTCTAAAACTGTGGATGCACCACAGATAAAATCCCCCAACATTCCCCTCATCTCTTCCCCATTTCTATGGTTTCAGTAAGCTACGCTGTGGGCTACAACTTGAATCCTGTTTTTATAGCCTATATTTATTTACCTTTTAGCAAATTAGCACCGTTGACGTGTGCTGAATTAGTTATTAGCGGGTCTTGTTTGCCAATACCCATGAATGTACAGACAAATATCACTGGGTTACTTTGATGCTACAGAAGGCAAGTTTTGGACTAATAAGGAGCATCTTTTTCTCTGTGATTCTCTGAGCCAATTGATGAAAATTTTTTCATGATGGACATTGAAGATAATGAGAATCTCAGAAAAGATAAATCTCTCTCAATCTAAAAATATGTGTATCAGGTTTATGTGTGTGTTAAAATTTGAGTGAGTGATGTCTTAGATGATGAAAACTGAGGCAACAGGCGCTCTGGATGTGTAGGATCTACTGGCAGAAAATGGAATATTCCTAATTATGTTTTCATAATTATGTTTTGAATGGGCCCCTCATTTCTACAGAGGGAGTTGGTCCCTTTCCATGTTTCTACAGCAGCCCAGAATGGACAAAGCAAACACTGGCTTTAGAGAGGGCTTTCACTGTAGGTTCTTCCTGCATGCTTGGTAGAGGAGGGGTGATGGAAGGGGAATTCAGTTGGTTGCAACCTGACTGCTAGATGGCACTAAATCCTTCACGCTGGTCCTTTAATTTAGCAATCGGGAAAAATCAGAGGCCAAGTTATATCTTAGTCAAATGTTAGTCAAAGCTGAGCCTGTGAGAACCATTATAAACTACGCAGTGATGCCACACCTTATAGCTGGAGCTCTTGAGGACAAGGTAGCCCTTCTCGATGAGGTCAAAGGTGAGTTTGAGGTACAGATAGGAGCCCTGACTCAGGGCCTTGAGGTGGGCGCTGAGCTTGCCGAAGGTGGTGTTGTCCATCTTGCCGTTGAGCGAGATGTTGTTCTGGATCTCCGGGCTGCTGTGGATGCGGTGCAGGATGTAGCCCTGCAGGTCCTGGTCTATGGCATCGTTCTCCTCCAGGCTGTCCAGAGAGATGCGGTGGAACGGCAGCGCGTTGGTGATCTCCTGAAGAGTCAGAAACATTTCAGTTAGGAGCTCGTTTTTTGGAGAAAGTGGTGGAGACATCTTGGTAAATTTGACAACAGCCTACATACTTACTAACACAGGTAAAAGAACTAATATACAGGTCATAAATAAGGTACAACAAGCTATGAATAACTACTTTATACATATTTCTTCCTCATGAATGTGAGAGGAAACAAAAATAGCAGAGACAATACAAAAAAATCTGATTTTAAAAACACTTCTATTCATCTCCTCTGCATAATGTGCAAAGAGGAAAATGAAAAGGTCAGAACCAAAGAGGGTAGAGTTGTACTCAAGACACATGTAATATTGTTGGTTAGTGGCTTCCAGTTGATGCAAAAATAACCCACTAAAAATGCTGATGTAAAACCATCTTAGCTGGAAGTGGCAACAATAATACAATAATGAAAAAAACAGTCCTTCCATGATGAATCTAAAAGTAAAACAGTGGGATTTACAGCCATCACTACAATCTGTCCTCTACCTGTAATGTGGTTCTGACTGTGACCACCAGTTTGAGCCAGGGGGGGAACTTATTGATGGTTTTGGTGAGGAAGGACACGATGGTGTCTCCGTAGTCAGGCTTGTGGAACTCTGCCTCGTTCAAACCGTCGATGAGGATGATGAGGTCCTCCTCGGAGCTGATCTTCCTCTCTGAAAAACAACAATCGACATGGAAACAGACAAAGTTTAGGAAATCTATATTTAAATGATGAGCAGGAGCTTCAAGGTTCATCCTTGCTGTTTTTGAGCAAGAGATTAACATGGCCTTACCCAGCACATGGCAACTGCTTGTGTTGTGAGGTAAGAACAAGCCTGAAGTAAGTTTCAGCTCGTGTGGAGTTTTTTGTCAAACCTGTCTCTTCTATTTGCTTTAAATTTCTGTCAAAAATCAAATTCAATATAAATTCATCAATGAGTCATCACAGATTTTGTTTTCAGATCTTATGAAAAATTCAGCTCCAGCTCTTAGATGATGAACTTTAATCTTGATTATACTGAGAATATTGTGCACAAGGGGCGTCTAATATCATGCACCAAGGACTTGAATCAAAGTAAAAACTGCATACTGAGCTCTGAATGGGCATCAATTATAAATTGCCAAAAGCAATGTGTTTGAACTGTGAAGTAAATGGCTTTAGATTATTACAAATTCCAGATTAATATGAAGAATGAGCAGACATTCAAAGCAACAGAGCAAATAAATCAAGGTTAACAGAACAAGAGGCAGAATAACCTTGAGAGGCCTTTAAATCATTTTGAGTTATAGATTACTGTCATTTTCAACCTACAGTAATCTGTCGTTTTTGCTTTAAGCTCTGTAGAAGAACTTGGGAGGGGTCACAAGCCAAAGAGGTCGGGAACCACCTGTTTAATCTTAAACAACTCTTATTTTATAATCTGATATGAATTTTAGGTAAAATCTTAATCGAAAAAGTAACTTGGAACTTCAGCTGTCAGATACATGTGGTGGACTAAAAAGTGCATTACTTCACTCTGACACTGTGAAGTAGGAGCTATAGAGTAACATAAAAAGGAAAGCAAAGTATAAAAAGCTCATAATCTTATTTTAATTCAATGCTTGAGTAAATGTACTCAGTAATGTTGCACCGCTGCTAAACCCTCTGGGGATCAACATTATTTTCACCTTTGTAAAGTGCATCCAAGGGCTCTAGGACCCCCCTCCTGAAGGAGGCCAGGGGGTCCTGGACGCAGGAGCGCAGACTGAGGATGCTCTGTAGGTGCGGCTCCCTCAGCAGCTGCTCCCTGTAGGCGACAAGGTGCGGCGAGCGGCACAGCAGAGCCGCCACGTTGTGCACAAACTCTGGCACCAAGCAGGTGTAGGCGTTATCTGCCTGGCAGTAGTGGTACGCCACCACCTGGGGGCGACAGAGAGTTAGGAGAAGATTGAAGGCAGGTCAGTGAAAGAAATATAAAGGTGAGAATTTCCATTCCCTTCTGGTAATCCCAACCTTGACCAACCTCCGGGTATTGCAAAACTGATTGAAGATCAGTGTCAAGGAGCATGGAACTCGGATGACACAATTTTAGAAATAACTATTTTTTCAGGGCTGGGCTTTTTTCCCAGCGTCTACTACAGCTACAACTCATTTGGGATTGAGTCAACTTCATGGTGGATGATTGCAGTATAATGAAACATAATACTTCTCGTTTCGCTGTACGGTTTTAGCCATTAATAATTCATGGTTTCCGGCTGCCAAGAGAGACTTATTCAGAGTTAGCTCATGCATGCTCATGTGTGAGATGACTGTTGCACGAAGGAGTCAAGTGTTAAACAGTCATATTTCACACCTATGTACTTGAATCATGTTCAAATGAATGATTAAATGAATGAATGAATGAGTAAAAAGCTATCTTGGGGTGGACATGCAGCGACATTGGAAAATAGTAGAAGGGGCAAGTGAATTTTCTGAGAGGTTAGCTGACTGAACAATAGCAGCAGGTGTGACCAAGGTGCTCCTGGGGACTGAGAGATCACAAAGAGTTTGAATTTTCAGAGGCAGTGGCAGCGATCAGAGGCCAGTGAGAAAAAAGGAATGGGGAAAAAAAAAAGACTAATCAAAACTGAATGCTAATTTTTGGTCACAATGGAATAAAGGGCTTTAAAACAAAAGGGGTGAAAAAGGGAGTGAGCTCAATTATTAATGCACAGAGTTAACAAGATCTAATAGCTTGGCTGGGAAATGGCTTTCTGCAGGTATAAATATTTCATAAGGCTCCCTGGCAAAGTTGTTTTTTCTTTTTTAAACACATCTGCATAATGCATCAGGCTGGGACTGGGGATGCAGATGGCTAAGCAGCAGGGGAGGGGGACCGAGGTGCAACAGCAGACAGGAAGAAGAGCGGGAAGGAGGGCTGTCTTCACACATCATATAGGTTTACATTGCAGGCAGGTTTCAAGAAGTTCAGTACCTCAGAAATATATATTAAAAAAACATTTAACAGAAAAAAAGAGATGCCAAAACTCAAAAACAAAAACAAGTCCCAGCTTATCTCCACGTATTTTGAAGTCTATCACCTGAGGAGAAAGCCCAGGTGGTGTGAAACTTGGAGTCTCTTTCAAAAGCTTGAAACTGTATCTTTTCTGACAGAACCTGAGCCGTGTCCGTGCTTGTAATATAGAAAGACATTTTCAAAAAGAGCGTATCATTGGCCATCCTACCACCTGTGTTGTCACTAATTGAAAAAATTAAGACATTAAAAAAGGACCATTTTAAATCATCTTGCAGTTTTTCAAATAGAGACAGACTGAGGCTTGGAAATGCTGAACCACAAACACAACGAAATTCACTCTCATAAGATAAGCAGTGATACAACAATATTCTTTGATGAAGAAAAAATGAGAGAAAAACTACAATGCAGTGATATGCAAATGAGACCCTTGACATAATAATTGGCAATTGAATATATATTTTTCATTCCACACGGCTGTGAAGGGAAAAGGGGGAAATGGGAGGTGTGGGGAGGCAGAAATGTCCCTAAGTGGCTTGGGATTGCGCACTTATCTTTTCATACAATACGGCAATTTAATGAGAGCTTGAAATTTCATATTAAAATCACTACAAGCCCACTTATTTTTGGAGTAAATGGCTGAAAAGTAGATGATTTGCATTTGTAAAACAAGGCAATGGGAGGAGAAAGCGCACCAATCGGCCATAACATTTAGAGACAAATGTTCCACCTACATTGTTTTGTAAGTCTTAAGGGTGTTTTGTCTGTAAATGAGAAGCTGAAATGTAAATGTGTGTGTGATTATGTGTGTGATCAGGTGTATCTTGTACCTGAGAGGCCAGCCTCCTCATTGCTTCTTCCTGACGTCGCCTCATCTCAGGGGTCCCAGGACAGCTGCCTCCTCCCAGGGTGCCATGCGTGGGCTGAGGCTGGGTGAGAGGGAGCCCCTCTCCATCTGGACACAAGACAACACAACGCACTCAGGCACAGCTCGAACATGTGTCACATTCATGTGATCTTTTTACTCAGTTATTCTCAAAACAAAGGCTGAACTGACAGTGTCCAATTCAGGAAAGAAATCTTCATCAGTGCGCAATTTTCTCTTGACAGTAAAAACACTAAATACACATGGAAATCATATGTAGGAATGAGTGGATGCCTACGTTTGGGTGAGGCCTGTGGGCTGTCGGAGGCGATCTGCCTCATGCGGGTGCCGTGGCAGCTGAGCGCCACCAGGCGAGAGATGATGGCGGTCTTGCCGAAGCCGATGTTGCCGACCACCACCACGCCGTGGTTGGTGTTGGCGTTGGGGCTGTTTAGGTGGGCGTCGATCTCCTGGAAGAGCCACTCGCGGCCCGTGAAGACAGAGTCCATGGTGATGCTGGGGACCTCAAACAGCAGAGGTTTGAGGGCGATGTCTTGAGGCCGATAGGGTGCAAAACGCACTGCCCGGTCAGGGAAATAGAAAAGTGATTAGTAGTATCACAGTTATAAGCCACATTTATGCACTTACATTAATGTTTTGCAATTACACTTGGCTGAAATATAGTGAATAATTGTGCATAAAAACACTGACATGCTAATAAACATACCATACATGGTAACGAAATGTAGCCACATAAAACATCCACATATCTTTGCAAAACAATGATATAATTCTTTTTTCATGTAAATATATATACCATATATATCAATATTTGTGTTTTCTAAAAGGAGATGTTGACAAGTTTTCACTTCAGAACTTTCAATTTCATGTTGCTGCTCTAGTAAATTCACTACTGATTTGATCATTTGACACATTTACCTACAATAAAACAAATATATTTATGTTGATTTTAAGGTTAGAAATAACTTAATCTAATCTATAGCTATACACAATGAAGTAAAACGATGACATTCATGTTATTTCGAATTAAAGATTGACATTACTGTAAAAAAAAAGTAATAACCTGCATCCTCTGAAATCAAATATTTACTTATGAGTCAATGATACAAAAGTGAAATATATATTACTGTGCTTGAAAGAGATATATCACAGAGCCTGGTGTAGGTTAAGGTTAAATTTGATTAGTTTTGGAAAATAAAGTGTGTTCACCATGTAAACTAAAGATAAAGTAGGAATAATAAAGTTTATGTGATGATGAAAGTGAGAAAATCTAGCTTCTAGATACTGTAACTGTTTTTTTCAGTTTGTACTTGTATTATTAACATTATTTTCTTTGATTCTCCCTACACTTTTATTGCTAGTCTATATTTCATAACAAAACAATTAAAATTGAGTGTGCTTTGTGCCCATTCTGTTGCAAAAGAAAACCTGGAGAAAGTCAAGGGAACGACTACTTTAACAGCCACTGCCGACTGTTGATTCTCTCTCACTAGGGGGAGTCATTAAACTAAAGTCCTCCAGAGGTTGGGCATCTTTTCAGCAGAACATATGGACCATTAAAGACTAATGAGGGTAAAATGAATCTGGTATGAACTTCTGAAGCTGTGTGATAAATTCAGAGTAAAATTTAGTCTGCTGCTTCTGGGTGTCATCTCCTGGGTCTCGTCTTTTAAACTGATCTGAGCTTTGAGGATAAATACACGCTCTTTTCTATCTGGCGTGTCATTTCTTTAAATGTTAGATCAGCATCTGGTAATTATGCCTGATTTCAAATGTGAGTCGCACGTGAATAAAACAAACATTTTTCTGGCAAGTGTATGTGTGTGTGTGTGCCACTTGACTAGGCCGCTTTGACTTGTAAAGCTCTAGCCGGCAAACAGGGCGACTGTGAGCAGAACGTGCTGCTTGATGCAACAAATGAAAATAAAAGTAACTTACGTGACTGGGATTGCCAGGCATGGGTGTTATTAGCGGAAGCTGAGACGAACAGCAAGCAAAAGACAGAGAGAGAGAGAGAGAGAGCGAGAGAGAGAGAGAGAGAGAGAGAGAGAGAGAGAGAGAGAGAAAGCAGAAACAGAGTAACGAGAGAGGGAAGAAAGAAAAGGCAGTGAGGACAGGAATGGCAGCAGTGTGTCAGAGCACAGGGCAAGGTGTAGCTCAATGAAAAAAACAAAAAACAGAGAGGAAGCAGCAATAGCATCAGCACATTGTGATGTCAGAAATATGGGGAACCACCAGACTGGGGTCGATCAGTAATTGAAATCCTTTGAATCACATTGAACGTATTCCTCAGTGTGTCTGTAGGGGAGGTTGGGAAAGATTTGCACTTTTGGGAGAGTCTAATTGGTTCCATTGCGCCTGGGAAGATCAATCAATCCCCATAAAAGTAACTGAATCCAGTACTAGTAGTAATTTGACCCTGGGATGGGAGACTCCGACCTCAACTCCACAGTCTATTGTGTGCTAAAGTTAGTTGCAAATTCACTTAAAAGCAATCTACCTGAGACAAATCCCAAATGTGGAGCTAGTTACAGAAAACAACAAACAAACTGCAAAATTGCATGTTCACCTCTTTTCGTCTTTCTTTTGGTTCCCTTACTGAGGTTAAATCTGATCAGATTCTTGCAGCGAGCTGTGAGAAATCGCCCCTGGTCAGATGATAGCTGGTGCAGTAGTTCATTTCACACTCTGCAGCATACTAGCAATAAGCACTCTGTGAGTCTGAGCTGTAGAAATTATGTATCATACATTAGACTGGTAGGATAAGATGGTGAGAGTGTGCAGAATTTTTATGTGTCGGCACAAATGTCTTTCCTGAGCGCAGGTACGATACAGAAAAATAGATCAGAGGGCGCAGGGAGGGAGGGAGTGTTGCATTAGAGCTGTATGTCTTCTTGTAAATGACTCCAGTGTGCTGATTTTAGAGCAGGGCTTCATAACATAATGAGCTGATATTGCTCTTAATGTATTCTTTTACCACACATCATCCCAAAGTGCTGTTGCAAGCATGACTCTTTTCCAGGAATGCTAATTATAATAGCAGAATGAGAAGAAATGCGATGATCACACTGAGAATATCCTGACTTATACAATCAGCAGAAAGTACAAACAGATATACCTGAAAGTAGGTGAAAAGCTGTTCTGGGTTTTAACTGAGCGCACAGCCAGCACTGCATTTTACTGCACTGAGCTCTGTGCCAGCTGCAGCCCAATGTAATAAAAGACATTTCATCCATATTCCCCGGTCAGATTATTTTAGTGCCAACTCAACAAACACACACACACATAAACACACACAGTGACAGAGAGACCGACTCCACTGTTATGTCTATAATTCACAATCTGATGTAATATTCCTCCAGTTGGGTGTCATGTTGTGAAAGAATGGACCTGATGCAACTCTGGTGATGGGAAATGCAAAAAAAAAAAAAAAACAACAACACACAATGCCGCCATCTATAATACCACAGGCCGCTAAAACTAAGAGGCTAAATACCCACAGCTACTCTGTTTTAAGTGGCACTAATTCAATTATCTTGAGGGCAACTGAATGCCAAACGTGCCTGTGAAGCTCCTTCCGTCCTCACGGAATTACTAGAATACACACTCGCACTATCGGGCACCATCCTCCAAATGGCACAAACGATTATACCTCTTGTGCATTAAGTCAGTGCAGCCACTACTGCTCCACTGTGTCAGGTATTCCAGGAAATCATGGTAGCCATGTTGTGAACGGGGGCTGAGGGAGTTGTTTCCAGGATGGTGAAAGCAAATGTGTGTGTGTGTGTGTGTGTGAGGGATAGATGGATGGCACTTGCTCATAATCCTGCCCATAACACTCCCCCTCAGGCGACGTTGAGCAAGGTATCACTCCACCCTCCCCCCTCCTCCTCTACCACCAACCCTCCATGGCCAGACGGAGCGAGAGTCTCAGACGTTTTAATTATTCACCAGGTGAGGATGACTCACAGTGGCTGAACAGCCTTGAGAAAAGGAGGAAGAAGAAGAAGAGGAAGAGGAGGAGGAGGAGGAGGAAGACGAGATGCAGAGGAGGAGAGGAGTACAGCATGGGAAGTGGAGGATGGGGGGATGCGAAGAAAAGGGGAGGAGAAGAGGAGAGCGGAGTTGGCACAGAGGTGGAAGAAGAAAGGAAATGATGGGAGGAGGAGGAGAAACGGTTTAGATCAGTCTGCTCGCTGTGAGGGGACTGGGGAGTGCGGCGGTGGGTTATCTTAGGTCAGGTGAAAGACATTTCTTACGGCTGATGTGGGAGTTTGTGGATGTGTGAGTTTGTCCGAGGATTGTTTCTCTTTTTTGTTCCTTTTCTGCTGTCTGGTTTCTCAGACACGCAGTTAAAATTCCAGACATTTCTTCTAACACTGGATGTACAGCTACAATATGCAACAGCAACAGGAGCTTACATAATTTCTGTTTTAAAAAATCTTATGTAATTTGCACAGTAGGCTTAGAACAACATAATAAACCTGACTGTGCCTATGGCTAAAACATTTGTTCTGGAAATATACACTAATCTTCCTTGTGCCTGCAAAGTTTCATTTAACACATACTATTGTCTTACTGGGATACTATTTACTGACTTGCAACAGAGAAAAGTTATGTCAATATATTTATATAAGGCAAAGCCTGCAACAGAACTCTAAGACAGACCTACATATTACACCTCAAACAATGAAAAATTATTTATCAGATTAAGATAAAAGGAAGCAGATTAAGGCACTGGTATCAAACAAAGAACAGTACTACAGATGGAGACTAGATAATCACCTGAAACTTGTCACTGTTGTTTTGTTGCAAACATGTTTTGTGCACCATCATCAAATCTTGACTGTTCTGCCTCGACTAGACGGTAATAGGGGCCTTTTAGTCTGTGTTGGCTATAAATATGTATTAACTATAAACAGTGCTTTATTTCTAATTAATGTAGACCTGCAGCATCTAAATAATATTCAGAGGCCGGTGTTGTTCTGCATTTTCTTATTGTCAACAAAAGAAAAAAAGGACCTAAACCAACAATAGTGTAGTTGGATTAGTCTGTCCTTCAATATTTTTCCCTATTTCCACTGGTTACTACTGAGGATGTGCAGTAAATCATTCAAAAGAAAAGGTCCTATAAATAAAAGCCTGTAGTTTAATTTAAAAATTAAAAAATAAAACGCTCTATATTTCCTAGAAACAGCTGGGCACTGTAGCTTTTCACAAACCTTGCTTAAACAGAGTAAATACTACTTTCTTGGGGACTATTTTCAGCTGTGGATTCACACACTTTTGCTTCTCTAGGGAGTATTTATGGCAGCAAGGACAGTGCGGTTCATCGACAAAAATGGAGTTCTAAACTCTATTTGGCTTTGGATACATAGACGTTATGATGGCAGGATCAATTCATTTTGGTCTTGGAATTTTATGAGATTTGTTGACAAAAAGAAAAATACTGCATATAAGCAGACTTATAATTTAAATGTCTAATCAATTACAGTGCTTTCGAATAAATTTCTCGACTTATTATTATTTATATTTCACCCCTGTCAGGGAGTATATATGGGAGTAATAAAACCCCTAGACTGGAAAATATTTTTAACAGCCAAAGCTACAACCATCAGCTAACACAAGGCCTGTTTTATGTGAGCAGAGGTGAGGGCAGCGAGGGAGGAGGGAGGACAGAGAGCGACAAAAGACAAGAGAGGAAAGTGAAGATAAGCGAAGGAGAAAATGTGCCGGCAGTGTACAGTTATGTGAGAGAGTTTGCGGTGAATAGATGAGTGGGTGGTAAATCTTAGGGTAGGCAGGCAGGAGCATAGAAGGTCCCATTACAGTCTGACTCACTCTCCTCAAAACAACCTTTGTCTTGACATCAAAAGCTTCAACCAAACCAACCAGAGAGAGAGAGGGAGAGAGAGATGCACCTATCAGCTGGTTACCACCCTGACCAACACACAACCAGCAGTCTTCTCTAGCTCACCTGTAAGTCCCCTACTCCCACAAGTCTCTCTCACCAACAAATATCCATCCTGACACACATTGAGAATACCCATATGATAAATGCAAAAAACGGCTAATATATTACTTGATAATCAAAATAATCACAAGCACATCACATAATTGGTAATTATTGTCCATTTTGAAAACAGATTCATCCATCTGTATCAGTTTTGGTTTTGTTTGCTAGGTTGATTGTTACCTACAGTACTTATCATTTTAAAAGCGTAAATGTCTGGCAATCAACAAATTACATTATGCAATATCTTGTGTGACACTGTACAATTTGGTGCAAATGAAAGGCAATCAGTGCAGTTCATCCTCCTGAATATCTATAATGTATTTAATGTGCTTACAGCCATTAGATATAAATGTGGACAATGTGATAATGTGTGGTGGAGGCGTCCACGATGGGAAGAAGGTTCTGGGGAGCGTGAATGGTCCATAAATTTGATTTTTCATATTTGGTGGTGAAAAATCACAAATTCACAAAATCATGCCTCATCCCTCCCCTGAGGGACATAGCTAAACTATCTTGCTCTAATCTAATCTAAACTAATCCTTTATTTGTTGATTCCCTACCTGTAAGTCTGTTACCTCAAATTTCAGGAATAAAGGCATTTGGAAGTTCATCATCATGTGATCTGCAGGGAAGAAACCCCCATTCTTCAAGTCACTCAGCCTCCACGTCCCTGTCTCCCTCAGTCTCATTTTCTGTCTCTCCTGGTGAAACAGCAGGGGCAGTGCACTCAGGGAGGCTCTGGCCTGATCCGAGGAGGCAGGAAGCATGTAAGGCGCAGTCGGTTGGTATAAACACACTTGGCTGCCCTTAGAGGGAGGAGGGTTGGAAACAAGTGGCTCTGGCAGTAACAGTGAGGTTTGAGAGGAACTAGCCCTTGCTTACCCCTCCTGTCTGTCTTTTCTCTTTCCCTGTGTTTTATCTCCATCTCTCTCTCCCCTCGTTTCTTCCCTACTTCTCTCTCCTCTGCATTTGTCTGCAGCTAGCTTTGCCCTCGGGCAGAGAATCACACTCCTTGGCTCAATCCCAGGCGCACTCTCAGCTAAGTGGGGTCTTAACAGGTGTTTAAAATACACACAGGGATAACATATTTGTGTTAAGCTTGGATGGCAGAGGGCTGCCATTACGGTGCTCATTGCGGCTAAGTGACAGAGGAAGAAGGGCAAAGGACACATGTTGTGACATAGGCCATTTGGCCATTTGTTGTTGAGGCTGAGATTTGCTTGATCAGGCACTTGCTGTGCTAGACTTGAACAATTATTTTGATCAGGCTTGCGCTGACTGTGAATGTTAGCTTTAAGACAAATTTTAGCCAAACGCAACCTGACAAGCGCTCTTTTTATGCGTTCCTCTGTCTCTCTCACTGCGTCTGCTTCACACACCAAGGACACAGCTGACAGCCTCAATTGTCCACCACCAACAACTCAGCATCATCACTGTCTGATATGGGACCATAAACACCACAGTTCACTCAAGACATTTGCGTCGGAAGCACTGCAAACTTCAAATCAACCATCGCTGACTTTCATTTGAATTTTAAAAATAAATTATAAATCATGCAGCTTATTGCCCAAGCTGCTCAGCTGCTTTGTGTTGTTTGTGGGATGAAACTGGAACAGTGTCCTATTGTTCTCTCCTGCACACGTGTCTGATGTGAAGCAACTGACTAATCATTGCCCAACCTGAGACAAAGCAGCACTTTCCAAAACTCAAGTGAAAGTAAATGATGGTTGAATAACAAACTTCTGCAGTTCTTTTCACCTGCAAATGACTACACACTGAGGTCACACTAAGTCCTGTATGTCCACAGCCAGTATTTAGATTGAATTTATCATTTGTGGTATCCTGAGTGACCTATGGTGCAGTCGGATCATTCTTGCATGTCATCCACCATGAAATACATTAGTGTATACTGACAATAAAAAGTGAGGCCAGATGAAAACAGGAAAGGTCGGTCTGAAACTGAATAAGGGGCGCCATGCTAACAATCATATGGTCGTATCTTAACCACTGTAGGCTACCAGGGCCCCCATCTGTTGATATTATAGGCTGTATTTTTCTTCTTTATTATTCTACTACAACATGTCCTTAAACAAGAGAATCACCTCTCTGTTATGTATTCATTTCTATGGTGTGCGGACATATTGCACTTATGCTAACATCAGTGACACGGAGCGTGGTCTGTCTCACGTGCAGCTCACTGGCAGAGGCTGTGTCACACCACTCCAGTGTGGGCAGGCGCTGGATGCACCTCACAGACTCAACAGCTTTCAATGGGTATGAGATAAGGAGGAGGAACTGTGGTTGTGTGTGTGTGTGTGTGTGTGCTCAGTAACTCTATTTGCCTTCTTACTCTCTCAGGTCCTGCCGGGCGGCCGGCCCGCGGGTGGTGCTCTGTCGGGCATGCGCAGCTGAGGTGCGTAATGGGTGTGTCTCTGCTCATCCAGGTATGCCAGGTCCTCCAGGTGGGCTGAACTGGTAGCTGCAGTTGTGTGTTTGTGTGTGTGATAGAGTGAGAGAGAGAGAGAGAGGGAGATGGAGGGGGAACAAGCAGGATGTTTCAGAAAAAGAGGACAAAAAAGAAAACCATTGTCAACATGTATGTACATTGAGAGACATGTACAGTAAACAAGCCCATAATACACACACGCGCAAGAAGGTGTCAGCGGTTGATGCCAGGGCCTGAGGCAGTTGTCAGGCTCCCGCTCTCATACGTGATAACTCCTACAGGATAGAACAAGCCAGCCCTACATGGTTCTGTCCTAAAATTCCCTCCTCTCAGTGTCTGTCACGCAGCACGGAGGCAGATGCCATCCGACCCCTCTCAGGATTAATTAGCTCAGCAGACAAATGTCTTATTCATGGAGTGAGCGCCGTCTGACGCTGGCTGCTGAATGTTTACACCACGCTGTGTCTACGGGGCCAACGCGCAAAACCAGTGAATGTCAAATGAGATTACACGTCACCGGTGTGAGTAAGCAACGGACTTGATTCTCCATCACACCTGAACCTCGCGGTTCAGTCAGAGGTGAGGGGACGCGAAAGGAATGAAACTCTTGTAAAGAATAAAGTCCAAGGAGGATTAACAGTCTAAACCATCTGCAGAAGCAGGAATCATTTGGGTTATCTCTTATAAAACAAGGCCAACAAGTGCTTTGACAGGAAAGCAAAAGTATTTTGTTGGGTCTAGAAAAAACCATCTGGGCAATGTTATTTAAGGAATAATACTATTCTATTTCAACTTGGGTCTGATTTTCATAGCTTTTCCATCAGTTATGACAACACTTTATTCACCGTAGTCACTTCTGAGATCTGGGAAGACAGCGATGTCGCCACTACAGAGTCCGATGGGGCAAGAAACACAAGCAGTCAGATAAACAGACAGATTTTAAACAAGCCAACCGTTACCTTTATTTGGAGGTAAAGCCCAAAGTGAGTGCGCCTGAAATGTCGGTAATAACACCTCAAAGCGCGGGGAACCAGGAAGTCGGTCTGTAAACTGTGATAGATGTTTACAACAGTCAGTCTGGGAATTAATTTTACAATTTGCCATAATTTTCTCTCCCAAATAAACCTGACTCTGAGGTTTGTTTAAGCGCTGTGTGATCTTCTGGCTGCTTGTGATTCTTGCCCCATTTGACTAATGTGTTCCCAGATCTCTGCAATTACCTTGGTGAGTACAATGTTTTGATGGTCGACGGAACTGACGGACAAAGCTGGGAAAAAGTAAAATACAAGTATTGTAATAAGCTGAGTATATTATTCATTATTAATAATTAAGAAAAAAAAAAAAAGTATATATTTCTGGCGGTAGTAAGTAAGGTCAAATCAAACTCTTTTCATTAACACTATACCTGAAATACTCTGGGGTGCTGAGATCCCAAGTCAAAGTCATGGAGTTGGATGTGACTGACAATACGTAAGCTTCTTCAAAGTGATATCCTCAGTCCAAAGTGAGGCACAATAATCCCCCAAGTACGGCACACCCTTGGTTTCAAAAAAAAAGTAGCTCCTCGTTCGTGGAGTTAAGCACAGTGTAATTCAAGCATGTATTTGCCGATGTGTGTGTGTGATTGTCTGAGTCACCCCAGCCATGGACCCAAAAATGAGCCACATGGGTTTCCAAAATGGAGGAAAATGGCAGCTGAGAATGCTGGAAGCTTGGCCTGATGGGAATGGGGGTGCTGGTCATCCAACTGGGCTAAAGCGGAGACAGTGGGCATTAATCTGCTGCTAAACCAAGGAGATGACTCAGGGCTACTGGGCTGAAAAGAAGTTTCCCTTTTCTTCTCTTCCCTTTCAGCTGTGTTTGAATGTGAGGACTCAAATCTGTACTCACATCATCTCTATCTACCAATGCAACGGGCTGCTGAGATCACATTCACAGTTCCTGTGCCAATGCGCTAAGACTGCATAGTGAAGAGAGAAATAAAGAGGAAAAGAAAACACAGTACGGGAGAAGAAGCGAGTGGACAAGGTCAGAAAAATAAAGTGAGAGAAAGTCTAACTGTGCAGCAGAAAGCTCCCGCTGCTTTGGGCAATGACAGCCACATCAGACACTTCCTGTTTTAAGGGTGGCCCCAGTCATGATCACTTATGCGTGCCGTTGCACACACACACACACACACACACACACACACACACACACACAAAGACCAGCTGGAGGGCTGCCGTCCAGAGCCAGTCTGGTATCAGCCGGGGAGCCGACTAGTCATCTCAGATGGGGTGGCTGCTGGTGCTCTAAACACCTCAGCATTCTTCTCACATCTGCAGTAACCTGAGATAATAATAAATAATGGAGGTCCTGGTATTTAAACAATATTTCCGAGGTATTACACCCAGTATATAAGCAGAGCAGGACCAGGAACAAAAAAGGAAATCAGGAAAGATGAAAAGGAAATCAATGACACTTGTCTGCCCCCAAACTGAAAATATCGTCTCCAGGTGAGCTGTTATCTTAATTTAGTGAATTCAGAGACTATAGGGTGAAAATCTCAAGTGTCTTTTTACACATATCCTTTAAGTCTTTGTGTGAGTAGAGGATCGACGGTTACATAGCTGGTGCATATAGATCCTCCAACATTACAATATCTTAGGGTCAGTTCACCCAAATTACACCCTCCTCACTATCAGTGGTATTTTGACATTTAATGGTTCAAGTATTTGCAGGGCTGAGATAAGCTCAGTGTCTGATATTTGTAATACAATGGAGGAGCACTGAACTTCCTCTACCATGGGGTCCTATAGAAAGCTATTAAAGTGAGATTTAAGGATTGGGTGCTGGAAAGACATGTTTCTCATAACAGTGAGCACCCCGTAAACTCTGATTTTCCATTTATCTGTGTTGGCAGCAAAACTCTCAAATGGATATCTCAGAAAACCTAGACCGATAAAACCATAAGTGTTTACGCAACTGAACCACGGCTGGAATTTAGTTTTTATTTAGGCGAAACAACCCTTTAAGCGCAGCCAGTTTACAGGTCAGTACTGATGGTTGCGTTTGGGTAACCTAGCTCATACTGTATCACATCTCAACCAAGTGTTAATGCAATCTGTGGCGTGACCATATGTAATAAAAAGAAACGCACTGTGAGTTAAAACCAAAAGCAAAAGTGATTAAATGGCTTAAAGTCAGGATATCTACTCAATATTAACCATTACTTTTTAAGTCATCTTCCATGATTTCCCCCCACGCTTAAACGTACAACATCTCTGGAGTGCCTTTCTATTTCCATTTTAGGGATAATAGAACTATATAAATAAGGTAAGCCTCTATAACTTCTTGTCCTTACTTGTTTACAATTTTCACTGAATAAAAAATCAAATTCCTGATGGGCAATAAAGATTCATTTTTAAATTCTAGCACCATGAAGGCAGAGAGAAAAGAAATACTCTGTCTTGGTTACTGCTTCCTCCATATCCATCTTCAGCTCTACCAACGCACTGCCTTCATTAGGTAATAGAGTAACCCCCCTCCCTCCTCGTTTTCCTCCCCAGTCGCCTTCTGCTCTAGCTCCGTATCTTTCTCCCTCTCCCTCTCCCTCTCTCCTTTTCTCTCTCTCTCTCTCCGCACATCAAAGTGAGTCTCTCTGTCACTCTGGGGGATAGAAACGGTTAATGCCTGGGGCTTTGATGTTCCACTGCTGTGTGAGCCCAGCCAATCCTCAGCCTGTGCTTGCCTCCCATCCCTACATCATCTAATAATTCTTTGTGGAGGAGAGAGAGAGAGAGAGAGAGAAGAGATTATGAAACTCTCTTTCACTCCTCTTCCACATGTATCCATCTCCCTCTACTCAATATGGAATTCCTGTTCCTGACAAATACAAATGTCGTCAGAAAATCATCTTTTCTTTTCTTTTTTTTGTAAAATCGTTCTCCTCGCTGCCTCTCTCTCCCTCTTTATTTTATTTTGCATCATCTGCAGCTTATAGTATGTCTTTTAAGCAGCTCACTCACTCTCCTTTGAGGTCTGGGTATTGAGGCGGAGATGAGATCGAGGTGAGTCTCTAAACCCGGCAGAGTCGCTGCGCTGCCAGACAGCAGTGTCAAACAGAACGCAGTAGCATAAGAGAGGAGTCGTAGCTACAGCGACAGGCCTTGTCTAATAATACAGTGTTTAGTGAAATATATATGCGCAACCTGAGCTATGTGCACACACTTTTCCAGTGGGAGTGGGAGGGTGCATAGCCGGAAGCTCATCGTCTGTAACAGCCTCTCTGTTAATTGAGAACAATAATACAATCAGGCCCATTAGGACTGCCTCAGTGTTATGAAACTCCCATTTTCCTGATATATTTACTGTTACTTTTGGGGCGTTTTTTTTGAAGGCGGCTCGGCCTACAATAACAAACACACATCAATGAGACCTCTGTCAATATGAGCCTTAGCTTTCCTATGTGATATTCTTCCCAGCACTTGATCGTTCTTCTGCTGAAGCTGTTTTTTCCCCCCCAGGCTGTATTATTCTGCTCTGTGGTTTTCCTTAGTTTAACAAAATACCACCGTGGATTTACCTTCCACCCCCAAGAATTTCAACATAACTTACATGAAATTTAGAAACAGAACTGTTCCTCAGTAAATAATTAAAAACGTGTAAAAATGACAACAACAAACTGAATCAAGTCAAACCACAACTGAGCTCTTCGAGACCACTTTCCAGATTTTAGGAAGTTTAGCTGATTTATCCCAGATTTTGCAGGAGAAAATGTGAATTTTGGAGCTTTCGGGATCACCAATAACTAATGTTTGTTCACAGAATATCCAGTAATATGAGCAGTTTACCCAGATTAAATGTTTACTCCTGACATCCTAATAATTTACAAAAAATATACGATATTTAGCAGGTAGAAATCTGGAATGATTTACATCACTGTTAATCGCAAATGGGAGACAAGGAAAGGAGAGGATTTTAATGTACTGTCCTGTAAAGAAACAAAAGGGTACATGGGTTCTTTTGCCTCTCAGCATCTAAAAATAATCTCAAAGGCTTATACTTAGCACACTTATTTGGTTCTTGCCCGTAAACATTTAACCTACAAAAGTCACTGTCGTGAGGTTAGGCTTTATAACTTCCAAAATACAAATATACTCTCTGCTCTTTCATAAGTGTTTCATTGTTGCATTTGTGATCACGAGTAACACAAATGGACCTGATAGAATTCAAAGGGAGATTTTACAGTTCATCTGGGAAGAAAACAGGCAAGGAGAGCTTGAAAGGTGAAGAGGGAGCACTAAAGGAGGTCAGAAATGAGGGTGTAACATGACTGAACACGAGCAGTTCAATCAATTTGCCAAGTACTCCATCGCGGAAATTTGTATGCTGCATGCCCATGCACTGGAAATAACCTTATTTCTGACTCCCCAGACAAACTGTTGCATCACTACTTTTGTGGGAAGTGAAAGGGGAGAGAGGAAGGAGACTCACCAGCCACAGAGTTAGGCGGGGCATGAGGTACAGAGGATGGGAGTGGGCAGAGAGTGGGAGGACATACTCTCAGGTTGCGCTCAGGGATTTTGTTGAGGCTGTGGAGGTGGAGGCTGTCATGTTTTCATCCACCCTGTACAGGAACAGATCCATGCTGATTTCTGGGACTGCCACAGTTTGAGGTTAAGCCCGGGGCCCTCGCCCGTGTTGCGCCCGCTCCATGTTCTCGGAATAGCTGGTCAGGTGGCTGCAACAGAAAGAGCATTACGTCTTCATCCACAACGCAACACTGAACTCTCCTCCCATCACCTTACCCAACCCATCTGCTTTTACACCCTGTTTACTGTTGTTCTGGATCAGTCTGGGGTTTTGTTGATCACTGCTTCCCTCATCAAACTGCAGGCATTCACCATTATTGCCAGGAAACAATGAAATGCACCTGTCTTTGACATAACATAAAGCGCTTCATTCGATGAGCATCTTATCTCTCCTGTTCTCTCGCTAACAATCTGGGAAAGCCGCAGCTGATGTCTAAACATGACGAGCACTTGAATCATACCATTTAGGGTACAGACTTCGCGAAACTGATCACGGACCCAAGTGGAGTGCAGTCAGATACGGTTTTGGTTCATACAGGTTTGAAAAAAAAAGAATAAAAAAACAACATTTAGCTTCACAATTATAGAGGTGAACCATGCCAAGATTTCAATAAACAATGAAAACCTCAGGTGTGGTCCTACTGACTGTCACACACTTTCATCTGTCAGGGATCCCAGACTTTGGAGCTGCCTGCTTAAGCAGGTTGACCCTTATTGATTAAGATTTGTAAAAGCACGAATACAGGGTTCAAATGATGTAAATTAGATATGATAAAGTTAAAATATTGTCAAAAACAACTAAAAGTGTCATGTTCTTCAAGACAGTTTATTGTCTGGTGATAGTCCTTTATTTTCCTTGTGGTAACAAATCACATGAAAAACCGACAAGCGAGCCTTCAGTCACTAACAGGAATTCACTAGAGCACGAATGTGTATTAATCAATGACTGAACACACAGTCCCCGAGAATAAAATATTTACTCCTGTTTTGATAATGTTTACTAAAAACAACAGTGGGTGCCACAGAGTCCAGAAAGTATTGAGAAATGGAGTGAAACACTGCAGCTTTTGTCTTTCAGGAGGCTGTTGACAAAAAAAAATAACACCAGTCTTATCCTTTACTAACTCTGTATTTTTACATATAAGCATTCTTGGGTGTGTGCAGATCTCACCGATAATCCGCTGTCCCTGCTCTCAGTGTTGAGGTGGGACTGGTGACAGAACCGTGGGCACAGTCCCTGTTGCCCGGCCTGGCCAGGCATGGCAGGGGGAGGGGTGGAGCAGGGCTGCCTGCAGGGGAGGCAGTGCTGCTGGTCAGGGTGGAGCCGCAGGCTGATCCTCTGGTTCTGGCCCTGGGGCCCGGACAGACAGAAAGACAGACAGACAACTGATTTTAAAGGCTTTGTTTGGTTCCAGCAGCTCAATTAGTACACATGGGTATAAATGGCAAAGTACAATGTTTGAACTTTTAATGTCTGAGTCATACACAAGGAAAATGTCACTTCAATATTACGGTTTTTCAAAGCTCAGCCCCCTGCTGCCTTCACCACATGTACTCAGTCTTTCTTAGGACTGCATCACCCCCCCCACACACACAAAAACCCCGTAATCATCATGATATCCAATAATTTGTGGCATTTTATGAAATACACATTTCAAAGAGCTTCACATAATTTAAAGACCTAGCTACACAGCTTACGAAAAACACAAACGCGCCGTATATTTGAACACCGTCTGCGCTCAACAACTACTAAAGCCACCTGTAACACCTACAGTCATACAAATGGACCTTGAAGCCACAGTTTACTGCAACTGGCGAATATCATGCAACAAACTAAATGTCTGAGAGCTAGTATACATATCAGGGATCTGACCCAGAGCATGTAAATGCAGGAAAACAGTCATTTCCTTTTCAGCAACAAAGGAGTGGCATTTCCAAAATCAGATTCTGTACAGTGTGCAAGCCATAAATCATTGTTGTGTGAAGAGAAATATTGTCATTACGTTTTAACATAAATACAACTTTAACTGGATTGTATAATCATAAAAGCGCATTTATTTGAAAATTACTTTGTCCAAGAGGAGGAGCCAGCATCTTATCCTCACTGACGGACCTACAGTATTTTCATGCATATTTTCCTCTTGACTGCCATGACTACAATTAAGGTTAAAAAAAGAACTCCCATAAGCACACGGTGAATACATGTTCTTTGCAGTCCCAGCATTGTTCTGGAACCCTGCAGTGACCCTCTTCTGCGTCGGCTCAGGTTAGGAGACAAGAGACCACAGGGGACAAAATAAAAACACTCTGCTGCGTCTAATCTGCTGCAGCGAACACCCACAGATGCACTCTCACACAAAACACACGGGCACACATACCAAAAGACGTGAAAGTACATACAAAGTAGCGAGAAAAGCGGGGCCTTGCGTGATTAAGTGTGTATCAGACACGAAACACACAAACACGTGGAGGTTTCGCCTTAGCAGTGCTGTTGATGAGTTCAGGTCAACACGGTGAACACACACTGAAGGAGCAGGAGGGGTGAATGCGTGCCGGGCAAAATCTGGTCTGGTTTAATCTGCTGGAGGAAGACTGAAGGGACACACTAGGCTAATACACACACCCTGCATGTTTACAGACAGGGTAGGGCTGGAACTAATGATTATTTTCATCATTGATTGATCTGTCAATTATCTGTTGGGGCGTCTGCACCTCAGGAGATGAACAGGTTGTCCAGTGTCACACAGGGTTAGTAGGTTGATGCCCAGCTCCTCCTGTCCTCATGTCAAAAGTGTGTAGGCTTAAACACAATCCCCAATTGATCCTGACTAGCAAACCAACATGTCTCCACTGTCATTAGTAATGACCACAGCCATGTGTGTGTGTGTGTGGGTGAACAGGAGGAACCAGCCTTGAAGTTCTTCAGTATAAATAACCTGCATTAATGCAGTTCGTTAACTTTATTTTGCAGAGATAATTCTGATCAATCATTTGATAATTTCATCAATAAAATGCCAGAAAATAATGAAAAAATGCTTAAGTCACATCTGACATGATAGACAGAAGAGGAAATTGAGAAGCTAGAACCAACCACTCTGGCAGAGGCTATGTTTAGCTACCAGTTATGCTTTGAGCTAAAGCTAATCTTCAGCTAACGCGATCAATGACAACCACAGTGATGTTTGCTTAGTGTATGTTTACCATCTTTGTTTAGTGTGTTTGTGTGTTTGTTAACATCTGTTAGTTAGCACTAAAAACAAAAATACCTCAAGGGTTAATGGGTGTCTTTAGTTTTACTAGATAGAAAATTAATTCATCCTGGGGAAATGTAAATTTGAGATTTTGAGAATCTGAATACCACATTTCAGGACAATCAGTTCAATAAGTTTTCACACATTTCACTTAAAACAAATATCGTCTCATGGTGCCCGCTAGAGGAAGGTCAGAGAAACACAAGGATCAAGATTCATCTTCTGGGAACCATGAATATATCTGCACCAAGAATTTCACGTGATCCATCCAATAGTGTCTGGAAACCAAGACATGGTCGATCATCCTTAAAGTCACGCTACAAGCAGAGCTAAAAATGATAAATGTCAAACAAAACTGCCAATAATCAAAAATCTAAACTGTTTTCTCCCTTTCCATTGATTGGCCAATGGAATTGTCAATTTACTGTTTCAGCACTAATAACAATTAAAATTCATATGACTGTACAAAACAAAGCAATCTGACCTTTTGACCCTGACTGACACTGTCAGAGTGATGTTAATTTAACTATGTATTTATTTTGAAGGTCAGAGTTTGTGGTGGTGTTGAACTAGACTGCATCATATTGAGAGTTGTTTTGTTGGTTGGTTGTTTTCTATTGTTTTAAGCCTATTTAAAAACATGAGGGGGAAGAATATTAGAAACTCATTTTAATACAATGGATTCCAGTACAACACCACCACTGGCTACGACCTCAGTAATAAGCATGAGTAGTTGAATTAACAGCTCCCAGAGAAAACAAAAACAAAAACATGCCATTAAAAGCTTTCTAACAGTCAGAATATGTGGCTGAGTTGTTGTACTGGATTGGACTAGACTGTTATAATATATCTAATAAAGTTACCAGGGAGTGTATGTTGCATAGTAGTAGTGGCTTAGTGATCGAATTATAAGTGGTGTCATCTGTAAACTGAGCAACGCATTGTCCAATGTCTTCTAGCCCTTTGCTAAGTGTGTAATTGTGTGTGTGACTGCGAAGGAGAAACAAGTCGTCAGATTTGTTTGCTGCCCTCAGCTCTCTTCATGGGTGGGACCGCTCAAGTGTCATGTTTACAGGAGCCTGACCAAGACATAAAAATCAAACATACACGCGGAGGGATAAACCTTCAAAACCTCATGTGCGCCCTCAGCGACGCTGCAGCTCAATCTGCCGGGCTAATGAACCTCGCCTTGTGCAGGTCTGACCTTAAACACCGCACGAGAATTGGATTGAACTTGGAGCATTGCGTCTATTCAGGGAGCGAGAGCACGCGAGTATGAAAGGCAATTAACTGCACTCCCTGCGAGTTAAGGTCACCTTGTTCCATCAGCTGGAGAGGTCTCGCAGCAAAGACATCAGCTCTTGTAGGAATTTAACTATGTCAAATGGGATATGGTAGATAGGAGATGAAAAAAAGGAGTAGACTCTCAGCTTATGGCCACTGTTTCCCTTTTTAAGCAGGTTGATATCTGCCTCACTGTTGGTTAACTACAGTGTAAAAAAGGCTAGTAACTTGGTTATGACAAACATTGAGAGAATTTCAGTATTACTGGTGAATTAACAGTATTAGGTGGTGTGTGAGTCTACTGCTGTCCACTGAAAGCTAATAAATCCTGAGCAAATTTGAAAAATTACAGCAAAAGTCCACTCTCTTATTTGCTAACAGACAGTGTCTCAAGGCAATCCTTGTCTTTTTTGGTGGTTAATGAATCAAACAAAATTGCAATCTGTAGAACAGTATTTGGGGCAGATATGTGAAATAATAAGTTTCTACTGTGTGCACGATGCAACAGGGTGCTAGTATGAGTCACATCTCTAAAAAGAGCTGCTTGAATAAACCTCTCTCAATTTATACACCCCCACTGCTACAGCAGCGCTCACATCAAGCACAGGCAGGCCATCAGTCTAATCGCTTATCCACACTGCTTTAGTGCAAACCCATACCTCGGCCTGCCTGAAATGCTTCAGCAACAGGTTGCCCCCCTCCCCACTCCCTGTTTCGTCCTCTTGCTCTCTCCGCCGCAACTGTTTTTCTCCCTTGGTTTGAGAAAATTCGTACCCGTCAAATCAGGTTTAGGTAGAGAAACCAGGGCATCTGCTGCAGAGCTTAGAGCAGGCTCATGGTGCCAAGAGCTGTTTGTTGCACAACTGCCAAATTCACAAACAGAAAGGTTACAGTGCAGGAGAGAAACGTTAAGTCTAACCTGCCGCATGTCAACTCAAGAAACTTGCTTGCAATGAGTAAAGTTTAAAGTACTTTTTAAATAAATAATTAAGAGTATTTGTTATATAAAAATCTAATTAAGACGTGTAGATATCTGATGTTTGATGGAGAAGCACTGATAAAGTCTGAATCCAACGTGCTGTGGTGTCTGGGGGCAATTTACAGACAAGCCTTTTGATCTGGCTACCCTGACTTCTAAACATCTGTCAAAACCGAGTGTAAACAAGGATATTATGAAGATAAATGTCAAAACAGATCGAATCAGACGATTACGTGTTTGTTCAAGTTCCCAAGCACAATCTCTCACAATAGAAATATGTTGAAATCATACATACGATAAGACAATTACAATAGGATAAAACATATCAATATCATGAAGGCCGATAAAAAATTGAACTAAAGGAAGTTGTTTTTTTTTTTTTCTTACACCAATCCTTTATCTGAAGGATTACACAACCCCAGACAACATCTTCCTCTGAATGTAGTGTTGGAGCTGCAGTGTCAGAAAAAAACCCCTGCAGTCTGTGGTTTTTTTTGTAAACAAAAGAACTCTGTGAGAAAAGATTTTAAAAAAGAGAAACAAAAACTTATTTCAAAGAAATTCGGGGGAAAAAAAAGAGTCAGTCATGTCCTCAAAGCAGATTTGGTTCAGTTCATTAGCGAGACCATTACCTGTCTCGCCTCGGGTTCCTCCATGCTGTACTGGGTACCGGCTGGCCCCTCACTCACTTTGTCTCCCAGAAGGAAACCCAGGCGCGTCATCAATGTGTTGGCTGCCTCATCCACCGACGGAGGGGGGCCCAGCTCCTGGCTTGACTCCCCTGCAGAGGCAGAGAGACAGAAGGAGGAAGGAGGAGGGGAGAGAGAGGAGAGAAGACACAGAAGAGAGAAAGAATGTGTGTCAGTGGTGGGCAGAAACAGAACAGCAGCTTATTTAGCCATTTTCACAGAAAAAATATCCTTTAAATTCCTCAGTTTCGTGCCCTCTTTACCTGAGAAATGCTAAACACACAGTGTATCTGCTACACTTGTTTTGCATAAACCACAGCAGCGACAACAGACCCGGACACAGGATACACAGCACCTGTGCTCAGGACAACGAAATGAAACACCCTACCTGAGTTTTGCCGTAGCTCAGAGCTGTGCATTACAGACACATTCCTCAGCTGCTGGATGTTTTTGGTTGAGGTGTCTTCTTACATAAACTCTAAAATCCCTTCAGCCACAACAAGAAGAATCCTTTCAAGCTGTTTACAAAAACCCCTTTCCACGCTGGCTAACAAAAGCCTACTACACTGACGACAAGTCCTTCCGCACCACTCATCACCACTGCAGCTTGTGTGACGTAATGAGATACGCCCTTCACCTGTGTGTGTGTGTGTGTGTTAGAGAGAGAGAAAGAGCAACGGTGTGTGACTTTTCAAGACAAAGTGGGTGTGTAGCCACTTCTCTATCCTGTTTACAGAGAGTACTGGTGCTAAAAAGAGAAAAGAAAACACCAGGGTTAGCTGGCTGCGTGATGATCAGATGATCAAAAACCACACACACACACACAAACACACACATTTGTAGAGCTGAGGGATTTCAGTTGCTAACTTTGCACCAGGACCCAAAACAAAAAAATCCCTTAATGACCTCATCTTTCCGCCCAGTTGCCTGGTTACTCTCTACCCATAACAAACCCTCATCGGTGGTGTCATGTTTTTCAATAATACCTGGCTATAATGCCCTAGAGGTGCCAACTGTATCAGTTTCAATTCAATTTCACTCTATCCACTTGTGTGTCACTCTCGGAGCCGAAACTTTCAATAATCACTCTCTCTGCTGGTTGTAAAAAGAGTAACAACTGGCTAAATACAAACAGCCGTAACTGGATGTATAAACCTCTGAATTGGCCCAGACATTAAAGACACTGAAGCCTACCACACGAGATAGCTGTTGTTTAAATAAACAGCAGTGAGACAGACAGCTAGCGGCAGGGCCATTTTTGTCTTTCTTCTCCTCTCCCCACTCGTTTTCCTGCGGGGCAGGTTGGACCAGACTGGCAGGTAGCTACGCTAAGTCCTGACTGACGACCATTAGACAGTCCCAGCCACCACACCAACCTCTCTGAAGACAGACAGCTCGTCTAAAGCCTGTGGCCTCTCACTCGTCCACACAAAGACCTACAGACAGACAGGCAATCTAAAGCCCGGGCTCCCCTCTCCATTTGCTCATGGACGGACAGGCAGGGCACTGTCAGGATCCTCATTAGATTTACTCCGAGTCTCTCCGAGCGAGTGAAGGAAGACGAGCATCTTCTGAGGGAGGGGGAAAGGCTTTGAAGCAAACGGGGATGACACGCTGCTGCGCTTGAGTAAAAACACACACAGCAGCAACCAATAATGAGGTAATCACAGCACACATTAGGTCCAAAACAGCTAATTACGTATGAGCCTTGATGAGATGGATATGGCTGCTCAGTAATGCAGCTGGATACACTTTATATGGAGCAGAATACATTTATGAGGGCCTCCAAGGTCACTGAATCCCAGAGCATCCCTTGAGGAAGAGTGCAGTAATGGAGAAGATGTAGGTAGATGGAATTACTGTTCTACCTCCTTACAGCTAATATAACAGGGGGCAGCTGAGATTCACAGCCATCAGTGGGAGAAAATTGCAGGCAAACAAAAGCACAAACCACTTACCAATCTGAACCATATATATGTATTCTCTGTGTGTGTTAACTGCAGTGTGTGTACATGCCTGTGTGTCTGGACATGGAGGTAATGAATGGTTCCCAGTTGACAGACTGGTAGTAGTAAGCAGTGAATACATTAGCACTGATTAGTCAACTGCTCCTGGGGGGTTTGCGGCCGTGACCGTGATCAAACAGGGGCTCTGTCTCTCTCTGCCTCTGTGTGAGTGTTTGTCTGCGTCCCTTACACTCATCTCTTTGTCTACCTACCTCACTGTCTGCTTGTATCATATCTGTTTTAGTTCCTGTCTCTCTCTCTCTCTCTGTGTTCCCTTTTTGTCGCCTCTTACTACTGCTTCTCTGTCGCAGCCAGCTGTTGGACAACCCTGTGCAGTGGCGAGCAGTTTGTCTGCGTTTCTTTTGATGTGGGAGCGAAATCTGTAATCTGGATGCTGGAGCCCACAGTCACTCCCTTGAGCTAAACATAGACTATCCCTGTCTACATCCTTAAACTGTCACACTCCTAAAAACAAAAACCTATAACACAGTCAAAAACATGGCTATGTGGGCAACTATACTGTAATCATGGAGCTACCAAATAAAATCAAAATCTAAATGTCTGATAGGATGATATCAGAGCACTTCTTCGACATAATCTACATCTGTTTTTATACCTTCCTCTGAATGTAACCAATGCTAATGAGTTACTATCAAAGGGGAAACATACATTACCATCATGTATTGATTTCTTTGTGTTTAAGGCTGCACTTTTGGTTATTTAAATACAGATTACGACAATCACACTCGCGCTACCTCTCCCCGAAGCCACTGATGACAAACACCTAGATGTCTTCAAAGCTTCATGACAGCACTGAGAGGAACTTCAGGCGTTTCTCATCACAGTGACACCATGAGATCCTTAATGATCAAATATGAAAAAAAAACACCACATAAAACACACTTTTTTTTCTGAACCAGCCTCCCCTTTCCCCAACACACACACGCACTCACACACACACACATCCGTGCGCTCTCCTCTCCATTGGATTCCTGAGCTGCGAAGGAGACAGATGGTTGCCATAGCAACTATCTTTGCGCACAGCTAGGAATGTGTTTCTGTGCAAGCGCATCTGTTTCTCCCTGGCCGTCCACAGATCTGCCCTCACGCGCCGAGAGGAGGGAGAGGGAAGCATGTGTGCTGCAAGCAGGGGACTGGACAGGACAGGAGATGGTATTAATAGGCCTGGACTGCAGGTAAGATAACACAAGACCGTGCTGTGGCTCCTGTTTCACCTATAAGTGGGAATTTTAACTCGGTCCACACAGAGCAAATACATATTAACCAAAAGTAACCCAACCACATTGCTAGAAAGACAAAGGCTCAAAGAGAAGAAGGCGACATACACCTCGATCGAAAGGTGAAAATTAATTTGCGGGTTGGCTGTTGAGAACTACAGGAAATGAAACCGAGGTAGATTCACACTTACTTTAGAGCTTCAGGTGAAGAGAAAAAAATGAATAACAACGAACATACAAGCACAGATAATGTTTGTGCGCACAGGCAAAGACATCACAGAATAACCAGGGACCAGGGAGTGGAAGGCTGATCAAGAGATTAGAGGAGTGAATTTCACATTCCTCATGTGCACAGCCGTGATCTTATCTACATAACAGCACTGCAATGTTTCAAACATGAAAGGATGCTAGGACACTAGGTCTGGGTTTAAGAGTGGGTGATAGGATGATATTACATGTAGAGTATTTACCATACAGTTAAGCAGTGAGCAGTATTGCATTATAGTTGTATTGGATATTTGATATGACAGGTATTTCATTTGCTACATCAACCAAAAACATGCCTTAGTATCTTGCTATTTCATCCATATAGAGTTTCATATTTGATTTTTTAGAAAATTTACTGATTTTATGGTTTTCATCATAATAATTTCTGCAAGTTGGCTAATTTTAATATGTTTAGGTTATCCAGCTGTTGAATTGTAAATCTTTGGGTCTTTTATTGCTATCAGCTAATCTATTATATTTATAATATCATGTGTATTTTAATATATTTTTTGGATGCTGTGTTGAATCTTGCCCTGTCTCGCAGAGTCCAGCTGAAATTAAACTACAGTATAAATATCTGCTCTTTAAATCACATGCTCACACCAAAGGGGAGACATTTATACTATTTTTTGTTCCATGATGGACCCCCAGTCTTTGCATTAATTTGTTGATTCCATACAGACAGTCAAATCACACTCTAAACAGCTTGCAAATGTCCCAGTAAATATCCATTTAAATTGTGGTCCTTTCTTTTAAACAGCACTAATAGCACACTGTCTGCCCATGGCTTGTAAGCTACAGTACAAGTTTGTTTACTTTTTCTGTCACTCCCCTGCTGGTTGCTCAACCTGCCAGCTGCTGTAAACGCTCCTCCAGCGACTGAGACGAAAAGGAACATTTCTGATATTTCCCCAAAAACCTTTGTTTTTCTTTCACTTAAAAATATTTTTTTAAAACTACAGACAAGATAATTGAAATGATTCTTATTAATAATAAGAAAGGTGATTTCAATTCAACTCAAAGTTAGCTACTGTATATGTTTAACATAAAACGTAGAGGTTAGAGGATTTTATCTGTACGATTCACACCTACTCTGGGTATTCACTGTACAAAGGTTGAGCTCTAACATCATTAGGAAAGCTTTCACTCCATAATATAAGGAGGATGGCTGGTGGTGAATTTTTACGAGTTATCTCACAAAATATTCACAAACCATATTTATGACCTCACAAATATCTTTGTAGGCCATAACAATCAGCTGGTACCTGACTTCCTTCCAGGCAACAGACAGTGTCAGCAGCAGAGTGTGGACTGGCATGCGATCAGATGTTTAAGTCACTGCCCTGCTGCTACTCATGCCAGGGAGCCCTTGTTAAGAGCTAAGATGTCCATCTGTCCACCTCGGAGGTGCGAGTCCTCACACCCCTTCCCTGAAAACTCATCTCAGCCCTCCTGGTTCCTCTCCAGCTCAAGATGTTATTGCGCAGACGGAGAATTCCTGTTTGCAATCAACTGTTTTCCTGCCTCGATGGCATCCGAGATTACCATTTCAACCCTGAAATGTCACATCTGCAAGAGCTTGCAGCAGCTCATCACAACTGATAGGTTATTCCACAGTCTGTTTCACAGGACTGATGCAAAAAATAAAGCTAGGGTCAACAGTTTTAGCATCCATGAGATATAACAGAAATCCAGGTGGTAGAGCTAGAGGGTTTATCCTAAGGTACTACATACTATTCAAGCTTATACAGAAAGAAGAAATACTATTAAAAAAAAATATTCTAGTATGTCTCTATAGATAGATCACCTACTTAGAGCTCCCATTGAGCAGAGGCTCAGCAGAAGAGGCTGACAGACGGTGAAGGCCGGTAGCACTCTGTCAACCATTTTCCTCCTAAGTTAACAGTTAAGCCCCGAGACCCCCCATCATGTATTTCCCTCATGTCTTCGTCCAGCTCTGGGGTGCTGCGACATTGTCCTGCCCTGCTGAGAAGTCCGGACAGCCACCAGAAGTCGAGCAAACAAGACAGGTCAGGAAGCTTACACTGCGTTTCTCAGTAGTAACAGGAAGAGGAGAGAGGAGAGAGATGAGAAAGCAGAAAGCAGATATACTAGAACCAAATCTCAGCCGAGCGCAATCCTCGAGTGACCCGCTTTACCGTCCTCCCTGTGCGAGGAGGGGAGGGACAAGGAAGTCTGATGGGGATAGATGGTGGGGTAGAGGGAAATCTAGACTGTCCGCAGGATTACACAGCAACCGCCAACTGTGAACAGAAAACAGCGGCGGCACCAAAACAAGCTCTGCGTTTGCGAAGCAGAGCAGAGTGAGAAATCAGCAGGGTGGGTGGGGGGGTGGGGGGGGGTGGATTAGAGAGACAGAGAGGGAGGAGGAAATGAGGATGGACACTGTAGGCACCAGCAAAGCTATTTCATTAATGACCTTAGTGCTGCTTTCGTCTTTACAGCAGCCGGCACAGTAACTGGCAAACCGATAAATTTTCCCCCATCGTTCTCTGCGTCTCTCTCTCTCTTTCCCTCTCTCCGCTGCATTCACAGACGGGAACCGACATGCAAAAAGTAACACAACGAAATGAGGGATGAGCTGGCCAAAAACTTACCAGGGCAGTATGTGTCCAGGTCTGGATTCTTGGCAGTGGTGGAGGTGTGTGTAGGGGAGCCAAGCTCTGATTGTGGAATGCGAGGGCTCTCCACAAACTTTGCTTTCCGCAGAGGGGCTGGGAGCAGAAAGCATACACACATATAGAGAAAGAGACAACATGTACACACACACAGAGACAGAAACACGCACACACACACGCATACACACACGCAGATCAGGGAGATGGAAGAGGACAAGAAAGAGAGGAGCGACAGGGACAGGACAGAAAGGGAGGAAGACAGAGAGCTTATGAACTTGAAGCAGCACACTGATAAAATGAAGACATCCTTAAGGCCTCTGTTAGGCAGGTTTGTATTTGCTAAAGCATGAGTAAACAAGCAGCATGGGCTATTGGATACTGGGCTAGGGCGAACCAATACGCCAGAGGAACCTCAACACACCACTGAAATGTAAAAATATCACCATACTTCCTCTGTGCGGGCCTGCATTTAACGCACAAAGCAGCAAACAAGACGCACCTTCGCACTGAAAAGATGGAGTGCACAAAATATGCTCGTCGTGTCTGTTTGCCCAATGTTATCACACCAAGAATGCAAATGAGATCCATTTTGGGACTGTCCTCGCGCCTGACTCAAGCACAAAGTCTGGGACATCAAATGAGTCCCTTCAACAAGAAGTTCAGAGAGAGAGAGAGAGGGAGAGAGAGGAAGAGAGAGAGAGCGAGCGTTGAAAGCCGGGGGTGGTGGCTGTGACACGATGTCTTTCTGGGTTCTTGGACTCGGCACAGGGATTCAGAGCACTGTTACCCAGGCCAGCTTATTGTATCATGAGTGCATATAGTACATTGCGGCAGCAGTAGCAGACACGGGACAGAGATCCACTCCACACTGCAGAGGAGTCTTTTTGCAGATGTTGTGCTCACAGGAAGAGAAGCCAAGCAAAACTTTCCCATCAGTTCAGCGTAAAACCAGTGACTGTATTAGAATCTTAATGCCACCATACTGCTTCCTACACCCAGTCTGTCGTTTAACATTTGATGACAAATATGAAAATGCCAAGCTTGCTTACACTGAAGATCTGGCTGGTACAGCAGAGAAATGGAGAGCAAAAAAAAAACAAAATCCATCATCTACACAGGAATGACCACCCTGTCTATACTCATACAGCAGGAACCAGGACATGGAGTTGGACACAGGCCAAAGAAATTCAGCTCAACTAACTAAATCGTGCCCAACACTCTTTTGTTTAATCTATTATTTTTTCTTTTTTGTACTTGTGGGGGTTTGGGATGGGCAGGAGCTAAGGACAATGTGTTTTTAATTGACTAATCTGGTTAAATAAGGGTTTAAAATAGATTATGCACTGTATGCTGCAATGGTTAACCATTCGTATTATGGGTGAGTGCACATGTCTAAAGCCATCCTGTGCAGCAGCACTGTGCTGAACCAGAGTGGGGTGAGCAGGAAGTCATGAGATGAAACATATGTTCAAGAAACAGTGACTACAGAACAAGAACAGGCTCTTTACCACTTTTGTTTAAGCTTCATGTTACAGTTAATGCCAGTATAATGTACGTGTGTGTGTGTGTGTGGGAGTGTGTGGACAAAATGGGTGGAGAGCTGTTATCCCTCTGTCTATATACTGCACATCTTAGTTAATGTGAAGACAGACAAACAGGATGCTCTTTTGTTCTATGAAAAACACAAATAAATAAAATATATGAACAGTATAAAAGGAAGTAAGAAGAAAGTACCGGGGGTTCATGCCTCCACCAAAGCTGCAAAACCCTCCAATCTTATTATTTTAAGAACAGACTTTAAAAAATCAATCTACATCTTTCCACATCTGCATAAATTAGAGATACCATCACTATCTAAAGCCCACTGTCTTCAAAATGACAACTTTTCAGGAACTAAGACAGTTCTGCTTCATACTCAGTGACAGTGATTGTTTGTTCCTCAAACACTGGTACTTCAGTTGGTTTTAAAGAGCTTTATAATATATGTTAGTGGCTCATAAAGGACCATCTAATCCTTCATTTTATGTGAACAAGACTAAGAATCTACAACCATGTTGGCTGCTCTGTGAGCACTAGTGACAACACTAACATGTTGATGTTAAACAAGTATAATGTTTACCATTGGCACTATATTAGTATAGTGTGTTAGCATGCTAACAGTTTCCAACTAGCGATAAGCACAAAGACGAGCTGAGGCTGATGAGAATGTCCTGAGTTTTGCAGATATTTGTCCTGTAAATCTGAACCTGAATCTCTGAACCAAATTACTTTGTAAAACATCCAATACTTGCTTAAATTTTTCCATCAGGACCCAAGTGGTGAACAAGCCAACCAAGCGACACTGCCATCTCTAGAGCCACACCATTGGTGCGGCTAAAAATTACCACCAACAACAACAGACAGGGATGATATACTGACAGATAATATGATACAAGTTCCTGGTATTTCGCAGTGTGACATTACATAAGAAAACAGCTGTAATGTTTAATAAAGTCCTGTTTTAAATCCTTAAAAACGTCTGCTCCTTGATCCAGATCTGCACCTTCCTTGTCCTATGGTCTAACTTTCCACCAAATCACTGAAATCTGTTGTCAAGATTAACACTCAGTCAACAAATAATAACAAAATCTACTACCACACATACACTTACCTGCGCTGTTCACTCTCTCACGTGCCAATATCTATCTATTCCACTGCATGTATCTGCCCTATAGAATATCTATATTCATACTACTGTCTTCACTGTACATATCTGACCTATCCACATATTCATATCCAGTTGTTTATTCTGTATGTCTACGACTGGTATCACTTGTTCTTACATCTGCACTGTATATTTACACTCACGCTTATACCACCAAGTGCCAAATGTAGCTGCTGCACATGTTGTATATATCTTAGTATATTCATTTCACTCTATTCATACTGTTAATACAGTTTTATTTATATATCTCTATACATATATATACATTACTTTTCTGCTCCTTGTACTTCTGGTTAGAGGCTAAACTGCATTTTGTTGCCTCAGTACTTGTTCTCTGTGCAGTGACAATAAAGTTGAATCTAATCTAATCTAATCTAATCTACTTGGCAGAGGGAAGAAAGGACTCCGTCAGAGCTGTGTGCATGCGTGTGAAGTGGATGCGTTCACTTGCCACACACACGGTGTTAATACTGTGTTGGTATGGTCTGGAGAGGACTCTGGTAATTGACCACATCTAGGAAGTGAGCCAGCACAG
This sequence comes from Lates japonicus, assembly GCA_033238685.1. Lineage (NCBI taxonomy): Eukaryota > Metazoa > Chordata > Actinopteri > Centropomidae > Lates > Lates japonicus. The sequence goes on along the minus strand of BRZM01000039.1, from coordinate 2,529,084 downwards.
ATGCCACAGTGAGAAACTACAACTGACAGCCAGGAGGAGGAAGGGACCGGAGTTATCCACGACTGGATCAACTGTCATGACAGAAACTCTGACAGAGACATGCTTAATATATTCTGCTTGACAAATGTGCTTACAGGAAACTCAGAGACCTTTTAAAAAAAAAAAAAAAAAAAAGACTAGTGATATATTTCACCCAGTGTTTTACAAGTTAAGATTAAGATTAAGATTAAGTTTCCATCTTAACATTAATTCATCTTATGATGCAGCCTAAAATATGGTGATGTATGGAAGGTAGAGCTGAAGATGATTAAAATTACACTGAAAAAACATACACATTTATACAGTCAATATATAATTAATAATCATAAATGTACATTTTCATATTTACTCATATCAATGTATATTGATTAATTAATTACAGCAGATTTTGACCTGGATGTCATTTCCCTTAATCATTTATCATTTGCTTCAAGACTCTGGTCAAAACTGGTGAATCCACATTGGATTTTTGCCTGGTCATCAAAAGAGCACTTGTCTGTTTGCTTAAGCAGGACTTCAGGCTTCTGTTTGGCATCGTAATTAAACAATTGGGAAAAGCTGGCATATATTAGCCAGTGGATGGGAATTAGTCCTCCAACTGAACAAAAAACTCCAGGGCACACCCTGATTAATCACTACGACACACATCTTTAACAGTGTTTCTCTGTTTTTGCTTTGCTTGCGAGTCCTGGAAGGTTCACATTAGGTCACTGAAAAAGGGAGCGATACAGCAGTCTGTTCTGCAGTGGTCGGACATTCTTTGCCACGATCAAGCAAAAAAGGGGCACAAAGTTAGATTTCTCCATTTCTCCTCCAAACCACAGTCCTGCCCTGTTTTGATAAGCTGCTCTTACACCTGCACTGACAAGCTTGCAACAGTTTGTACTAGCTTGTAACAAGCTACAAGGAGAGTGTGACGGACTGAGCCTTCACGTGACAGTGTGTCTGCGAGAGCCTCAGCAAAGAGCTCCTTGTATGTATCAACAGTTTTAACATTTATATTGCAAAGGCACCCTGCCGAGCACCAGTTGAAAATGTCTGTGATGAGAGACTAAAAGCCCCCTCCCCCCAGTATCAATTTTTGGATAAAGTATGGTGAATAGGAGATTACCATTTCTTTTGTTTTTTTGTCTCCCTGATCTCACCTCTATAAAATGGTGAAGTGAGACTGTCTATTGGAGTAAATCCCCTCTATAGCACTGGCTCCAGGAGACTAAATCCCAGGGACTTCTCTCCTGCAGTTCTGTTGTCAGCGTGTGCCAGGCTGAGGATGGGTGACAGCGTGATGGATGGCAGCAGGCAAATCCACTCCTCTAATGAGCTTATGAATAAATATATCTAGTCTGTGTGTGCAGATGCACGTGGCCGTGAAATAGATATTTGTTACATGCTCTGGATGTGAGGGTGTGAATATGAATATGCATGTGGCATGTATGCAAGTGTACATGTGAGATTAGAGTGAGGAAAGGGAGGGGGGGTGCAGAGAGAGACTGGTGACAATAAATAAGCTAAAAGACAATGCGAACATTTTAAAAGCTGATCTCTATTCCCAAGACTGTCAGTATACAAACACACAGACACAGACACAGACACACACACACACACACACACACACACACACACACACACTGCCTTTGGTGAAATTATCAACAGAAAAGAAAGCAAGTCAATACTGTGATTCAAATTCACAGGGTGTTGTGCATATGAAAGAGGGAAGCTCCTTTTCAACATGACAGTCCCTTCAGACACAACCTGGGTTTTCAACAAATAAATGACAAGATCTGAATATGAATTGGAAACTCCAATATGCAACGCGCAGTTTTCCCATTTGCTGCAGGTAAGTGAATGATAAACAACTAAATGGAGACATTTCTATGGCAATGAAGAACTGTCTGTACTGTCTCAGTTACATATGACCTCAGGCACCCACTCAGACAAAGACATAGGCGCCCACACGTGCACACATTAACATACACACACATACAGAACAATAATGTGGGTGAGGACATACATTTCCCAGCTGTCTGCAACCCAAGCAGAGCTTTACAGAAACAGAGCACGCGGCCCTGGTCGCTATGGCAACAGTGGAGCATTGGGGAAATGACGAGTCTTGTCCACCTTTGCAAGGTGTTGGTGATGGTGGTAACGAAAGGGAAAGGGTGATTTCACCTGCACTAAAAGCTTCAAGGTCCAAACACATTTACTAAAAGGTAATCAAACAACTTCTCTGTATTGACAACTCTTAGCTGCTTTACAGGTCCAGGTCTTCCCCTTGTAAAATCTACTCAAGGACTTCAGCTTTCAAAGATGCGAGCTGCTGCAGCTGAGGCTCTGGTCCTTTGTGCTGTGGCTATTCTTCTCAGCTGAGCCTCAGAAAGAGCTGAAATGGTCGTTATCAAGTTTCTTTACAAATGTGAAGACAATGAAGAGGCTCTTACATCTGTCCGAGATCCTGCACATAATGTATTCTCCAATAGAGCTGGAAGATTAAGTCATTACCACATTATTTTAAAAGATATTTTTTCAATATTATGATATGGGAAACTTGTGAGTGTTTATAATTTCTTCAGAATAATTCATTCAGACAACATTTTCTTTTATAAATAAATGATGGTATGATTTAAAGAAGATCAGAACAGGTTCCACTGAAAGGTGACAAATGATAAGAATGATGTTGGTAATATCCACCAGCCAGATGTAAAATGTCTTTTTCAGAGCATTACACAGGTATATGTGCTTTTTGCTTATTTAACATAGAAATGTTATGTTATCTAACACATTTTTATTTGACTATGTGACATCTCTGAAAAGGTTAAGATTTGCCTTGATGTTAATCTTTCAGACAACAAAGGAGAGTGTCCAGAAATAGGCTTCAAAAGAGATGCAACAAAAAATTGCAAGTCCAAGGTTCTTGGCAAATTTAATAATAGCTTTTTTCATCTTTTTCATCCTTTGCAGCCCATTTAATACATAAATCAAAACACAGATGTGGCGGATAATTAGTCTTTCATACTGATGACTCTAAATGTGTTGTTTCATATTCATTTCAGCAGTTTTTGTGTAAGACCCAGAGGCTTGTTCCCAGTGTGCATAAAGTAATCCAGCTCAGAGACCTCAGATGATTTTGTGTGCTTGTGCTTATTGACTTGTTGAACAAAACAATGCAGACCAGATGTTGCTGTGCAACACAACGAGCTGTTCCTCCACAGCTTTAAAACAGAGGCTGCTGACAGTCAGCAGCAAGTGGAAGTCCATTAGCTAGGCTGCCTCTCCCTCTTTTATGTATGCGGGAGTGTCTGTGTGCGAGTGTATCTGCACACACGCACATGTGTATCTATCATTACAGCCTTTGGAGGATTAGCCAAGCAAGGTGAGGCACACGCAGAATTTTAAAAGGGCCGAGGGAGGAGCTGATGCTCTAAGAACGGTCATTAGCCGAGCTCTCCCTTGCTCAAAAAGCTGTTAATTCAATGTTTCACCTAACCTTATTGGGCTTGGATTAGACCAGTAGCAGACAAATGATATCAAAGCTACATCAACAAATGAGCAGGTTAATCTGCAGGAACTGAATGTATGCAGGGGAAGGATTTTGTAGTTGCTATTCTGCGCTGTTTATTCATCGAAGAGTCTAAAATCACATGGATTTTACACAAAGTATGAATCTGTATGCAGAAGAGCATACAGATCTGAAATTTGTTTGGGTTTTAAAAGATTCTGAAAAGAACTTGACAGAGAAACATAGTTAGTAGTCCTCACACAGGGCCTTAAAGGCTGTTTTCAACTTAAGACTGAACTCGAAAGACCAAACATGACATGGCTTTTTCCCATCTGGGCAAATAACACTGTGTAGCATCCTGTCTCAACAGTCAAGGCTAGAAAAAGAGGTTTTCCAATCATATTTTTACTGGTTACATTTTTTGTTGACCCACAGACTGTACTGTTAAGTGGTGATACTACTGCTTTTTCTCTATCAGTACATTGTTCATTTATAGCACTTTATAACATTGTTTATCAATCAGCCAATCAAGTGTGCTGTTTATAGTTATTGTTTGAGCAGAGCCCTCCAGCTTGATGCTATTTCAAGGAGATTAATAGCGTGCTGTGCATTAAAATGTATTTGCTCCGAGCTGCTCTATTTTTACCAAACCATCTCTGGTCTAAATCTCTGTCATGTACATCCTCCTGATGCCCATACTGCAGGCATTCTGGGCAGCTGTCTACTCTGGTGAACAAACCCTTCATTCCTGAAGGACTCTGCCCTCATGACTCAGCTGTAGAAGTACAGCGGCTATTGTTAACACTGAGCAGTTTCGACACTGGTAACTTTCTTTTCATATGGTTTGGCTCCTTCAGTGGCAGTGTGACACAGAGGTGTGACTCTGAACTTCTCATATACCCTCAGCAGGAGACCACAGAGGGCTGCTCTCCTGAGGCCTGGGGATACCAGCAAGCTGTAAAGTTACATATGACACCACTTTAAGAAAGTGAAAGTAGCGTAATTGCCAAGGACACCACTTGGTCCAGTGGTCTAATAATAGCTATGCTGTCTTGACCTCTCTCCCAACTGGAGCTCAGCCCCGGGTGGAGATATTTATAACCTCCCGGCAACACCTGCTCGACAACCACACCCTCGTCATTGAGAAAATCAGGAGGAGCAGCATGTTTCTCTGCTGTGATTCGATTAAGAAATTAAATTAAATACTCAAAACAAGACAATAAATGAGGAAACACATTACACGACGATTACACGAAGATTCTGAGGCTTCTGATTAAGATGTTTCTGATAATCTGCCACTATCTTTAGCACGACATAAAATGAACATCAAAGTCTCCCAAAATTTCTTTTCATGTCTGACATAAGCTGTAATCAATTGTTGCTCTTATGTAATCCCGTACACATAGTTAGCAGACCGATTTCAGCCACACAAAGTCAGAGCTGTGATCCAGACAAATGCCTCATAGCGGTTCAGCGCCCTGAAATGACTGAGCAAATAAGTTAACAGCAGACAGACAAGTGGTGAATGCTAATACTGAAGCTGGTGTCATTGTGCAGTCCTGTGCAGTAGTCCGTAAGGGTTTGGATATGCATGGACACACACACACACAGAGTAACACACTTCTTTGGGCCTCTTTGTGTATGTGTGTGCGTATCTCACAGAGAAATGTTTGCTCAGCTCTTCACCATCAGCATTCGCAGAAAGCAGTGAGGTGGTATATGTAACCCACTGCTCTGTTTTGTAAGCAAATCATTATCACTGCTATTAATAGCACACTGCGGGTTTCTCTTTTCCACTTTCCTTTCCAGAAGGTACAGCTAAATATCTAGATAAAGCTGAATGTAAGCAACAACCACACTGAGAGGTAGTGACACAGTAGTAGAAACTTAATTTGTAAAGCAGCTCTCACGCGAACACGTAGCTCTTTGCTATGCTTCATTGTTTGGTACCAACAAAACAATGAAATGTGTTAATTGAGATAAATTAATGAACACTGGGGGATTAAAGAGTAAAACCAAAAGAGAAACATGAAGGACACCACATTATTCTAAATTATAACCCAGAAAAATAAGGATTTTGGTATTTCAAATAAAAAACAGACAAAGCAAGTTTGCTATTCTAAGATCAAATGGCACGTTATTCCACAAAAAGCAGCCTTGCTGGTATTACTGTGTGGAAAATGGGAATGTTTAAGATAGAAAACGGGTAATCTTTGGTAAAAGGAGGTGGTAGGTCATTTCAAGGTTTACAAAACAAGTAAAAAGAACCAGTTCAGCTAGTGAGGTGCCATAAACAGCAGGATAATGTGATCCTCTCTTGTTATTGCTTCAGCAAATGTTTTTATTCTAAAAAAAATAATTTCATAATCTTATTCAAATTGAAATTAAGAAAAAAAAATCACTCTTAATTCTTTTAATCGTGATAAGCCTGATAGCTGAATATTTATTTAAGTTCATCTGAGTCCTATGAGAAGAGGTTTTTTTTGTATTTATGTGGTCAAAAAAGTGGGATCGTTTGGTAAAAACTCACATGTAAAATTGAGTATCATCAGCAGAGTTTAAAAAAAAAAATTATGATGGTTTTTACCAAAATGAGCAATGTATAAAGACAATGGCAGAGGCCTGAGAAGAGTTCCTTGTGGAACACCAAAGTCTATATCACAAAAAAAGTATGTTTATTATGAAGGAAACCGAACATGCACACTAATCAAAACTGTCAATCAAACTGTCTTAATCAGGTGTGTCAAACCCTGTGCTAAGGATACCAAGAATGAGTCTTAGTGTCTGTATTACTTTTTGTAGCGCTATTTCAGTGTTGCCGTCGGTTTGATAATTACTCTAAAACTTCTGTAATATGCCGTTGTCATTTAGATGACTGGGTATGTGGTTAAAAACAGCTTTCTTTAGAAGTTTACCAAGGAAAGGGAGATTACAGATGGGCCTGTAATTGCTAAGGTCGACACTGTCTGTGTTGCATTTCTTGAGCAGAAGGTATAACGGTGGCTGTTTTGAAAGCTTTTGGGGAAGATTTCTAATTGCAGGTTGTTACCTGGCATAGACACTAGAAGCTGACTTTAAAGAGCTTGGTCTGAGGAGGATCAAGAACACAAGAGGATGACTTCATCTTGCTAATGGCAACACTGACTGCATTTTCTCTCATCATAATAAAAGATAGTAATTCTAGATCCCAGGGAGATGTAGCAACATTGGCTCACTTGATGACTAATTCAAAATTGACACAAATGCTGCCTGACGGGAAGGGAAAGAGAACTCTGGTCATTTGTGGTAGAAAAAAAAATGAGGGTGAGAGTCGCTGGGTCACCTGATTGGCAGGGGATCATGGGGAACATGACACCCTCCAACTAGTTCTCAACAACTCCAGTATGCAGCTCATAATTAAATTTCACTTCTGGCCTTTTTCAAACAAAGTGAGGGATTTTAAAGGACAGTGGTGTTGGCAGTGCTTGATTTATAGCCAAGACGTCACGCATAGCACATACTGTTCCCAGAGACCATACTGTCACTAAAGGGTGAGAATAGCTTATAATTCACTGGTTAGCACATTACCACATTCATTTTCACAAGCACTGAATATTAGCCCAACCAGGCTCATTTTATATGCTGTGGGTCAGGTTAAGCGATGCCTAAAAAGTGACCCGAGGAGGGTTGAATTTTAGATGGTGTGTCATATTTATTTCATAACTTATCTTAGGCTTACAAGCCATTTGTCTGACACAGGCTCAGGGGATTGCAAGGGAGGGAAATTGAGCAATTATACAAATCGATATCACTCTGAACCACTGCAGAGGCTATATGAGGTTTTATTTGGCTGATTTTCAGGTAAGTGGGGCACATCAATTGAGAAGCCTGCAACTCAAAGCCAGGTTTAACTGATTTGTCTTGTGAATAAACATTAGATAATGGGCATCCCAAGACACTTGAAGAACTCAGGTAGAAGTAGAAATGCAGAGTAACCTTGGGAGACTGCATACTGTACCAGCCACATCAATACGTATATTGTGTCACACATTCATAAGTTCTACAACTGTCTCAAACAAGACTTGTCTGTGCCCTACCTATCTTTTGATTTTTCTGGTATGATAACTTCTTGTCAGACAATCATCATTCAGCTAAAATGTCCAGAGAAAGAGAGAGACATCTTTGTGATAAAACTATGGAATGATGCTCTCTATCACTGTGGACGAGGCCTCATTCACCCTGGCTCCATCAGGTTCAAATAACTCCATGAAACCAGGAAATACTCTTCCACCATGATCACAATCAACAAGACCATTAAGCCCACCCTGAAGTTAAAGTTCTTAGTGTCATTGCCCGACGCGTCCTGAATGACAGCTGACAAGCTAAGCTCATCAAAGCACTCTCCAGGTGGTGATACTAAGTGGTGCGAAAACTGGCTGTGGGCGCCTCATCAAAAACCATTCACCTGAGACCAGCAATAGCAGCTGCTGATGAGGTGCTTGTGTTTTGCTGGCAGACAGTGTTATTGAGACATTTTGTTCTGTTCACACACCAGCTAGCAGTCCCCTGGGAAAAGGCAGGGAGGCAGGCAGCCTGCAGCACTGGAACTAGAAGGAGGAACCACATCCCGGCACATGACAGGGTGATTCTGGTACACAACAACAAGCTGCTGCTGCTGCTGCTGCTGCTGCTGACAGCACGGTGTTGGGGAAAAACTATTCCCCACCAACTTCAACCCATTTACGCAACCATATGCTACATATGACGTTGTGCTCTGGAAGGAAAAGTGAGACACACAACAACAAGAACAAGCACCATTAGCCACCCACAGCTTGTGCTTAGACACACACATTCCAACAGACATACACATACACACACACACACACTCAAAGACAATTGAATGCTCACCCACGCTGACGCATGAAACAGACCAGCTCTCCACAAAAAAACACTTACATTATCGCACTCTGGTTGATTCACAGGTCCTCAAGCCTACACTGTCATTAGAGTGCAGCCCTTTGACAAATGCATCATTTCATGGAAAGAAATTACTTTCCTGCACTCCTCCCATCAGCCCCATATCTGTGCAAACGTCATTCGAACCAGTGGCCGACTCAGCCGCTCTAGCTGCCAGATCAGAGAGCAGACAGACCAGGGGAGCGGGCTCTGGCCGAGCAAAGGTGGAGCAGCAGGTGACGGTTGGAGGTGGGTGGGTGGGGGGACAATTTGCAGTCACAAATGGAGGAATGAAACAAGCAAAAGAGGGTGTGGCAGGGCTCACCATTCTCAAACCAGATCTCGCATTCCTGAAGGCTGGGGTACGGCACCAGCTCCCCTCCTTCCCCCTCCAGCGACACAAGCAGTCCTTCCTCCCTGAGCGATGACCAGTTCATCAAAAATAAGAAATGAAAAGAAAAAAGAAAACAGGAAAAGAAAAAAAAAAACACCTGCTGCAGATCAGGGGAGGATGAGTGTGGAGGAACAGAAGCTCTCCTTCTCTCTCCCCTCTTGTTTCCTTTCAGAGGAAATCTCCACAGGTTTCAGTGCTGATGCTGCCCGCTCAATTCAGTCGCAGTAAATGATACAGAGCCAGGCAGATATGGCAGGGACGGGAGGAGCGAGAGGAGGAGGAGGAGGAGGAGGAGGAGGAGGAGGAGGAAAGAGAGGGAGAGGGTGGAAAAGGGAAGGAGGAAGGAAGAACGCAGCAGTCACTGTGTCACTGGGGAAAGAGGGGGACACAGAGGTGACACCTCTGCGATGGCAGTGCGTACCGAGGGCTGACAGGTGACCAAAACCTTCACCACTACGAAAGAAATTTTTAAAAAAAGAAAAAAAGAAAGCAAACAAACAGAACGGGTGAGCTTTTCCTGCGAGGAGCCCGCGAGCACAGACAGGAGAGAGCTCCTCATTCGCCTCCGTGACTGCATTAGCGCTTAGCGTGTTATGTATAGATGTGAGAGGCGCACTCTCTCTACAGGAACAGGAGCCCAGGTCTCCAACAGATGAATGGTGCAGTGCTGCTGTTGTCATGGCAACCGCAGAGCAAAAGGAGGGGGAGGAGAAGGGTGGGTATTGAGGGAGGAAAGAAAATGGCATAAAAAAAAAGAAGGAAGGAGGGAGGGAGGGAGGAGGGGAGGGTATTATTAAAGGGACGCAGTTTTTGCCGTTCGTGGACGGAGCTTTGGGGACACATCAGATCACAAGCCGGGAAAAAGGAGCAGTGGTATTATTTGATAGACACAAGGCTTTCAATAAAACCTACTCCATTTTCCTCTTGGGCTCAGGCATCCCTGTCTGTCCTTGTTTTACCCTTGAAACTGTATTTGTACAGCTGTAGCCATGTTTTACAGCTATTTAGGGGTTCAAACCCACGGGGCTGAGAGTTTACTGTGTATCGTCTTTGCTTTTGTTGGGGTTCATATCCGTTAGGCTGTAAGCCCATTGTTTTGAGTGGTTTTTTTTTTCCTTTTATTAATCTCCTCCAGTCACACTTATTTCCCCAGAGTGACATCCCCAGCCACCTGCAAATGTTGTCAACAAGCCTTAAAGATGTCCTACAGTTACAGGTTAAAGTTTTTCAGTGCCATGTTACCTGCACCACCAGCCCACTAAACCTATAAAACCTGGGTCTTTAATCCAGCATCCCCTGCTGTCAAACATTGTCTCTGGACAATAAATTCTGCCGTATTTATTTTCTTGTGGGAAAAAATAACTTAACATTTACATCTTTGGCATGATACAAGTGGTGTGTATTGTAGGCTAGTCGCACACTGTCAACAAAATGCAACATAATCCAGTGAAATGACAAGTGGGGGTGGTTGATCACATGCCTGGCTTTAACTGTAAAACACTATTATCATTAAAATGAGCACAGATACACTTGCTCAAGGAGGTTGCGTAAGTATGTGAGAGATAAAAGCATCAGGAAACATTTATAACCAAGACAGTTGGTGTTTTCTGTCAATAAAGAAACCTGTAATCGGTTAGGGATTGATAGCAATCCAGTCCTGATTTTTATATTTTTGTTTGGATCACAGACTGTGCTTTTGCAGCGATAAACATCCTGTGAAAATGTATGTTGTCTTTATATTATCTTTAACCATCCTCACACAGCTCCTGACAGCTTAAAGCTAAAAAAATAAATCGTAATCTTTATTCGCACCGCCACAAAACACAGCTCTGTAGATATCATGTGGTGTTTTGTCATTTTTACCATTCCTAGTTTATCTTCCCTTCGCCTTTACCCTATATTTGCCTCGCAGAGACAGCGGCAGACTCCCTCTTTACTTTTAAACATCATAACTTGTGTCTTTTTTAACAGGCAACACTGTTTCCATCAGATGTATTATAACGGGAACTTATAAATTAACACTTTGAAAATGTTTTCAAAAAACATTCTTGTGATAAACTATTTAAAGTAACTTCTATTGTCTCACAAATAAAGAAATTGTCAAATAAAGAGTTGTCTAGAGGTTATGGAGACACTTAAGTACTGTTTGAACATTGATATTCTTCTGGTTAAGTGTGTCACAGAGGCATAATCAAATTAATAAAACTCCAAGGTAAAGACTGTGTTTTGTGATATCAAGAGATTTTAAAGCAAAAGTCTGACATTTTGAGAAATATGCTTATTATTTTCTTTCTGGCAGAGAGTTAGATAAGAAGATTGATGCTACTCTTTTATGAGTAACAAAATCCACATCCCAGCACCTGCAGTTTAATAATCTACGTTATATATCATGTTTGTGTAATTCTTACAAAAACCAAAATGTAAAAGCAACATTCCAAAAAATTTTAATTTGTGAGCCTTACAAGTGGTCGTAGGTGGATTTTGTGACTATCAAGCAGAGCCACACTAGCTGATTTTCCTCGTTTCCAGTCTTTAAGCTAAGCTAAGCTAACTGGCTACTTCATATTTACAGCACAGATATAAGACTGGTATCAGTGGTCTCATTTAAGCAAGAAAGAGTATTTCCAAAATGTAAAACCTTCGCTCATTCAGCTCAAATGTTATCATCTAGGAGATTCTGCATATTTAACTTTTGTAATTGAGTGTCCACACATAGATGAGATTACATTAAACTGATTTACCTGAGATTTTCTTTAAATATTGACAGTGAATGTATCAGTCCCTCTGTCTCTCAGACATTCTCTAACTTTTCCATCTTTTACTATTCTTCACGTGCACTCACCATTCATGCCGGCAGAATTTAATAAACTGCAACAAATGTCAGATACAAAATGTATTAATTCCCTCATGTTACTTCACACTGACATATTGTAATACACAATATGTAAAAGAAATGATGTTTGCATTTAATGAAGCTCTGAGACGATATTTCATCACTAAAACATCCAGACTATCTGGACGATGACTAAAATGTTTCAAGAATTTCTGCCACAGCACTTTATCCAAGTGGTTCTTTAGTGTTCCTCCTGAGGGCATCATACTTCCATTTCAATTATTCCTTTCTACATTTAACCTTCACTCTTTATTTTTCACCTGTGACAGTGGAGCTGAAAATGTCACATTTCCTTTCAGCGGAACAAATGATTTGGAGGGTCCATGGTGGCTGGGACAGTTGAGGCAAGAAATAATGACAATAATTGGAGAGCGATTTTCTCGAGGTGCGACGCTGGGTAAGGAGGCGTGGAGATTGAGACGTCCCAAATGTCAGTGTTCATTTCAAAAATTCACAGAGGATACCAGATGTCGCACAAAACGCGAGGCTGACTAAGGAGGCGTGGAGAGAGGGAGATTGAGATGTCCCAAATGTCAGCGTTCCTTTTCAAAAAATACAGTGAGGGGACAAGATATCATAAAACGCTCGAGGCATGGCGCACTGCAGGTTGGTGTCAGATGACATCATGACTTAAAGGAAACGTCCATGTCACATTATGGTGTAAAGAAACCAGGAGATCCACTGATATTTAAAACGTAGAGGAGCAGAGTTACTCAGGACAGATGCATTTTGAAATAACTCTGTTCACATGATGTTGAGAGTGTTGGGCGTTTATGTGTTGATGTTTACTTGCTCCTGGAGACAGTTTTAGGCCTGCAGCTAATAACAGTTTGCATTATTGATTAATCTGATGAGTATTTTCTTAATTAGTCTATAAAATGTCCGTCACAATTTCACACCAAAGTTACGTAAACAAATTGCTTCTTTTGTCCAAACACTCCTACATAGACATATGACCAGCAGAGTACATTTACTCAAGTGCTGAACTTGAACAATTCTGAGGTACTTGTACTGCTACTACTTGAATACTTCAATTTTAGGCTACTTTAAGCTTTTACTCCACCACATTTCAGATATTCATTTCTTTCTACTCCATTACATTTATCTGAAAGCTTTAGTTGCAGGAAATACAACTATCAACTGATGAATATGCCAATAGTTTCTCTATGAATTGATTAGGGGGATTTTTTGTTTGTTTGTTTGTTAACAAATGCCGATCAAAATGTCCTGGAGACCAAGATGATGTCTTCAGGTGTCAATACATGAGGAGATTTAATTTATTTCAATGAAAATCAGCAAATTCCCGTAACTGAGAAGCTTGAACCATGAGATTTTTGACATTTTTGCTTGAAAATTTGTCAAAATAGTTGCAGTTATAGTTAGTTGAGTTATTTTCTTTTGACCGACTTATCGTTGCAGCTCCAGAAGAGATTCCCTACATTTCTTAGATACATTATGACAATCCCAAAATAATGTGCCTACACATGAATTTCAGCCGTGGGGGTTTAGACGGAATAAAATCTTATTATAGTCCATTGTATCTGTGCAAGAAATAGTGATCCTGTCATCTCTATTTGGACACTTATCCTGCAAAATAAAATAAAAAAAACAAACAAACAATAAAACATAGCCAGAAATGCAGCATTCATCACAAGCAGCTAATTTAACAGAGCTCAGCTGTTTTCATGTGGGTCCTTTAAGACCACCCACACACTCAGCTGTAAAACCTGACTAAGCAGTTCTCCACACTGTGCCTTGTTAATCCTGAACATCCACACTGCTACTGAGCATTTTTATACCTACACTACATCATGTGACCATTTAGAAGTTAGCTTACTGTAGTACATTGCCACTTATTCACATATTACTCTGTTACTGTAAGCACCAGAGAGACAATGGATTTTAGATATATTCATATTACTGTGATAATTGCAGCAAGAACGGGAGAAAAATTGGGTGGTATAATTAAATCAAGCCTTTTTCTCAGGTTTTAAGGCCAAATGCAATTTTCCACCTTTATGTGGCAATCCATGGGGAGGCTGTAATTGTATTGATTGCTGCCATTAATTAGGAGAAAGCAGTGTAATCTGGGTAGAGATGTTGAAATAATTCCCTTTAAATGTTTCAGAGCGGTGCAGGGCCAATCAATCAAGTATATGGAGGGGGTGGGGGGGCTGGAGAGCCTGACACTTGAGTGAAATGTTTATTAAGGAACAAATAAGCAATCAGTGATCACAACTCATAACAATCAGCTGCTGAGATATCACTGTGAGAGTGAGTAATCATTGCCTCTCACAGTCTTAGACAACACTAAAGAACAACTAAAAATAGACGACGTAAATACAGCGGTGGGGGGAAACAATACATGAATATGAAGGAATGCTGTATATTTGAAACAAACCCTGGCAAAATATATTCAGTTAAGCAATGAACTTAAGGTACTTAAACTTGAGTAGTTGCTTTTCGTGACACTATTATCAGCATACAAAGTAGTTAAAATGAGCAGCAATGCTTTATTTCCTCATAATTTTAAAGGAATTTTCTGGAAAGATTTATGTAATTCAGTACAAATTATATGTCTCAGTGTTCTGAGACAGTTCTTTGTGTATAATTAGCTGTGTTGGGTTATTGATTTGTGGAGAAATCTCCATGAAGGAAGGACTAAAATGTTAATGACTTACTATAAGACTATCTGGGTAACATTAAAAATTCATTGGAATTAATTAATTAGAATTGTACCAATTGAACAGTCTGTACATGTTTCTTATAATTAGCACTGAATTACATAGTTCCAGGAACCTACAGATAAAACGGCTGTTACATGTCATTTATTTTCTAGGAAATCACAGGAATCTATGGGACCTGTAAGATAAACAAGCTACATCTCGACAACCTACAAAAGTAAAATGCAACTCACACATTCATGCACTCATGTTTGTCTGTATTGTACTTCAATTTTGGATACTTTGAGTATATTTTGTTGATTATACCACAATTTTTACAGTGCTATCTTTACTTAAGTAAAGAATGTGAATAATTCCTCTACTGCTGGACCCTGGTAAGAACATAGTGTATGTTCTCATGACAGCAGGAGACAGACAAGCCTCACATCATGACTTTGCTCTAAAAAACGTTTCATGAAATGAGCATTTTTCCTTGAGAAAGTCAAAAGGCTTGTAATTATGTCAAATCACAATGTTTAAAGTCACTTTTCTCCCAGCAGCAGCGTTCAGCCAGACACTGCCCCAACCGTGCAGACTGACCTTTCTGGAAGGCAGGAGGATTAAAAGGAACTTTTCCCTTGAAGGTTTAATAAAATATAAAATTACTACTGTTAGTTCAGTTGGATTAAAGTGACTCCAGTTGTTTTTATTATATCATTTTGTATAATTTATTTTGCATTAGAGTCAAAGAAATACATCAACAGGCCGATGTTGGGTCATGGCTAATACTGAGATCTTTTATTCAAGTAAAAGAAACACTATTAAAAAAACTTAAGTATAAGTACAAGTATTCACTGAACATACTTTCAGCAGCAGACAGCTGTATAATTATTATTACTGATGATTAGTTGAGGTGGAGCTAATTAGGCTACAACTACTCTACATACTGTTGGGTACTGTACCTAATATAGTTACTTTTAAGCTGGGCTAACTTGTATCACCCAAAATGAGAAAAAAATAGTCATATATATATATATATATATATATATATATATGTAGCTTTGTCCTTATCTAAATATTCCAAAAGTAAGTAAGTGCATCAACTTTCAGAATAAAGTTAATTGTTAACTGTAAAGTGTCTATTCAGACATATCTTTCTCCCAAAATGTTGTGTATACATAAAAAAGATTATCAGCCAGTAAACTGTTGCCACTGTCGACCAGTATCACTTGTGCTCTACAAAGTATCTTCTTGCCTCTTGTAATAAATAGATGCAGTAACTGCATTTACATTATTTAATGTTAATAGAAAATCAGGAGTGACCGCCATCACAAAAATCTGAAATGAGTACACTGTGATGGTACAGTGCTGTATGATTCCTGCCTGCCTCAACAATTTGTTTCACAAGTCGACCCCTCGAGCATCTGAAGCCCCCCTTGAGAGTCTTCACGCAGGCAGAGGGGATTAGATCAGAAACTCAATGATTCTCTAAAAAGGTCAGCGCTTTCATAGCGTTTTCATTCTATCAGAGCCTTGAGACTGAATAAGTCAAGTCCTCACCATCATCACCAGTCTGCCTCCCTAAGGCCAATCAGGGGCTGTACACGGGGGGCAGAGAGAGGGTGCGGTTGGTGGAGGCCACCGAGGGTGATCAAAGTGCTGCTGCCTTTAGACCTGCTGCTGTTTGCTCTCTAATGTACTCCTCTGCCACCACTCTTTCTCCCACCTCTGCCATCTCTGGCATGGAAGGGGTTCTGGCGTCTGATGGCAGCACACACACACACACACACACACACACACACACATACAGGCTTGGTACTGTCAAGCTGTGCAGGAAGTGGTGCTGAGTTGAATTAATTAAAGGGTGAGAAAGCCGGGGTGGATGAGACCTAACAATCTGGTGCTCGATGCCACTTGAAGGACACGGGGCACCTCAAGGCACTTGAGGGCTTTTGTGCGTGTTGTCATAGAGTGAAGCGTGCTGATGCTAGAGCACTTTACCTCCTATAAGGTCATGTTGACATGTGATCTGAAAAAAAAAAGAAGCCTGGTTGGGAAGGTTTCTCACATACAAAATCGATTCACCTTTTATGATTTCAGCCCTGCGATGCTACACCTGACACACTGTACAAAATCATACAGTTGACTTTTTTTTTTTTCAGTGCCTTCATTATTACAACATACTACAGTATAGCACACAATAGGTGTTGTGACAGAGACACAAATCTGGAAGGATTAACACAGTGAAGGGCTAATCCTGCCAAAATGATATCTCTCCCTGTCATGCACACAAACACATGTGAACACTTAAGATGACTAGTGTAAGTGGGCTAATTATGCAAAGGTAAAACAAATCACACAAAGCTGAACTGCAAAGGAAGCGCACAGCTGAGACATGCCGCATATTTAAAGAGAATTCTTGATTCCCTGGCTAAAATCAAAAAATACAAAGCAGCCGTCATAACCAGCAGCACCTGACTGGTGTAATATATCAAGCCAAGTGACGATATGTGTGATAATACCGCAAAGAGACCTCTCCATGCGTCAAACGTGGAATAAGAATAGTACAAATGAGACAGCGATGCACATCATTAATCAAGCTATTCTTAAACAACACTCCCCTCTGTGACAGCCATCAAGATAACAACACAAACACACATTTATTTACAGATTCACATAAACTGACAATCAAAAAATTAACTTTGATTCACACAGCCATCAAATCAGGCTGAGTAAAAGACAAACGAAGATGGTTCCTAGAAGAGCTGAGAGCAGCAAAGAGAAAAAGACTGATAAGATTGGCTTGGTCTCAAATCTAATTCTCAACTCCTGATGCCCCCTCCAAAAACAGCCTCTGCTGGATCCTGGCTCACACAGAGCCCTTTACTGTAGTGTGGTACACCCAGTTAGAATGAGAGAAAATCCGTTTTAGCATGTTTCGTCTTTAAAACCCACAGCCTGGGTGACCCGGGAGAGAGCATAAATCATTCTGTATGATGTAAAAATCATGGTCCCCCTGGCATATCAGAAATGGTTAATGATCTGAGGTAGCTGAGAGGCTGGTGCACCCTAGTGGTGACTGCTGAATCGAGCTTTAAAGTCCTTCACACCCACTCCTACTTCAGTGTGGAGGCTGCACTGATATTAGGCGAAGCTGCAATGTCAATATATATTTCATTTCTCATTTTGAAACCCAGCACAGCCATAAAGCCTCGGATGTCCAGGCTGCCCCGTGTACCAAACCACAGCTTCCTCATCATAATGGTAGAGGGAACATGACACAGACTCATAATCCAGTTAATGGGGAGACAGAGGGGAGGTGATTTTCCACATTCTCTGAATGTCAGAGATGAGTGTGGAAGGAAACGATTAGTGGTGGGAGATAAAGAGCAATAAAGGAAGGCAGAGCCAGCCACAGCTCATGGTCCATCAGCTGTTCTTGGCACTGTCAATTAGATAGGACTTTGGTGATTACAAGAATTGGAAATTGCAGTGTTTGCCGCAGGCCAGAGCTCGGCCTTGCTTTATGTTTCTTCTCAGAATTAGTGGGTAAGTAATATAGTAAGTGATTACTGCTTATCAGCAAGCATTAGGGTGAGAAATCATTCCTCTCCTCTTCACTTTGTCTCATAAAATCTGCTTTGATTCACTGTGTGTGATTCTCTGATTAGATACGCTGCCTACAGTCACACAGTGAAGGGTTAAGGGAGGCTGTATTAGCACAATGAGTCCATGGGGGAGGACAGCTACAGGCAAGGATGTGCATACAAGACAAATTTGAACCAGATTTAGCCCACATCTCTGTGGTTTTCTTCCCAAAACCAGGTTTTAAACAATGTGACGACCCTGCTTAACTAATTCAGATCATGCACTCTGTGTGAATCCTCTGTAACTGCAGTGTCTTTACCTGTGAGCTTCTTTACAGGCTGTAGCCTGACACTGATGGTCTGGTGGGTGAGCAGTGGGGAGGAGGGCAGCGAGCGTGACACGCCCTCCATTATGCGAATATGCTGCATGCCCTCGGTCATAGAGAGCGGGGGCACAGCGTAGTCTCCTTCAAAGGCACAGTCGCTGTCTATGCTGCCACCTGCAGGATGGGAGGGAACACAAAGTGGTATGAGATGCTTTTCTCTCCTTTGAATAGCACATTATAATTTAATGGCATCCTAACACTCTTGGGACAAATGCAGAGTCAGTTTCTGCATAGACAGCATAGAGACTTCATAGGAGAACATGTGCAACTGTGGAGAAAACTGATAAAAATAACATTTGAGTCGACTTTCACTGATGTAATCTTCATAAATGACATGGTCTCTTGTGTATTTGTGGATACATTAATGAATGGACATTTTTTTCAGTTTCATGATAAAGATACGCAGCTGATACTTAATTCGATAGAAATGCTTTAATAATGCAATCCAGCACGGTTCATATCCTCGCTGAAGCAGTCTTGACAAAAATAAAACACCCTTAAGATACACAGTGGTGGTGTTTTGGGTTTAAACTATCAATCATTTGCATTTGAAATTTGTTTTCTGGTCATATTTTTTCAATTAACTGACTTAACAACCAGCAAAGGTTTGTCATTTTGCTTGATAAAGTAACTGGTAATCAAAACATAGACAATTTTCTGTCAACCGACTAATGGTTTTAGCTCGAGTTGCTCTAGGGCCACTGTGTTGGACTGCATTAGACTGTACTGGTGTTCCTGTTTGTTCACACCCTGTAGAAACGGTATGGCATATAGACATGAGTACTCTGAGAGTACCGCATGCCTGGTGCCTGGACTCTGATATCAGTGCAACACCAGTATTGAACCTAACAAGATCGGTGTGACCCAGAAGAGGGAACAGCCCTGCAGGCAACACGTGCCATTTACATTCACTGTTACGAACTACAGGCTGCCTGACCTCTGTGGAGCCATGGAAACACAATACCCCACAATTCTAATATAATAAAGGAGGATTTTCTAACCATCTGAAATGTGTTTAAACAAACCGAAAAAAGGGCACAGTCATGATCACGAGAGAGCATTTTATTTACAAAAAAAGCCTCTCACAATGAGCAGTAATTACAGACAGAGCATAAACAACTACTCTCCATCACTCTCCCACCCCCTTTTCCTCTCTTGCTTCAAAAACCACAAATTATGACAACTTAGGGTTTCTTTTTTTCTTTTTTTCTTTTTTTCGAAACTTCACACACTCATTCCCCAGTGATTGAAAAACCAGCCAGCTGTCTGTAAACACAACATCCATTTTGTGAATCAGTTCTGGGCTCAGGCTGCCTGTTTCCCCGCAGAAAAAGCTGTAAAAAAAACCAACTGGTCAAGCAACAGTCTCACATCAGATAGCAGCCGCCACAGTGAGACATGAAGCCATTATCAGTACCAGTCCGTGACAAGTCCCACAGGAAGCCTGTATGACGGCTCAGGACGGGGAAGGGGGGCACAATTCTGCTGCTGTAATGCAAATATAGGAGTAAAGAAACACTTGGAAGAAATAACAAACACACACGTCTCTCTGTGGCTCCAGCAGTGCTGGAGACAGTCCATCCATTCACTGGGGAATGTCACTGCAAAAGCAGAGCCAGACAGCCAGAGCAGCGGTTAGGTCCCTCCCCATGGAAATTCTCCTCATGTATGCAGAAGACGGTGTGAATACCAAGGAGGGACTTGATATTCTGGTAGCAATTATTGGTCAAGATTCAACGCAATTTTAATGCATTCCGATATTGGAATCTATGAATATTCTCTGTGAGATTCAGAAATTAGTGACATTTTACATAAAGATAATCATCAACAGTGATGATTTCAACACCCTGTAAATTTCTTTTCTGAACAGTCTTGTGCAAGCTGTAATATGCTGAAGTAGAAATCAAAAGGTGTGATTTAGGGCAAAGACTGAAAGGGTGGAGAGGGAGGGAAAAGCCGCACTCCAGTAAAATCCAGAAAACAAAAGCGTCGAGAGGGAAATGATGGTGTTTTATTTTCGACTGTGATGAGAGACATGTTTAAGGGCCGCTCACATGCCTCGAAATAAACACAAACACCTACTCATCGGGGTGTTCGGCTCCAAACATGCACAAGGAGGGGCGGGGGTGGGGTGTGGGGGGTGGTAGGGGATATGAAAATTATAATTGGCCAAAACTTTTTCCGCCATGTACTGACATTCCTGTCACTGATCTGCCGTTGTACTGAACACAGTCTATTTCCCCTGAAGTAACACAGATTTACAGACAAAATTACAAGAATATAAAATTCATACAGTTCTCTCCCTGTAAATATAACTTCATTTCCAGTAGTCATAAACTTCTCTGCTATAAAGTCAAATAAAACACAGCCCGGGAAACAAGGCCTCCATCGGTTCCCACTGTGAAAACATTATGGGAGAAGAAATGGAGTCTGGAAAGAGGCCGCCTAGAGAGAAGTATTACAGGAAATGAGAAGGTAAAGGTGGGAAAAGAGTCTGCGTGGTTTTTCTCAGTGACTCGGCCTCACATTCCCTCACATAATACACATTCACGGCTGGGTGCGGCTCAGTACACTCCATAATAAGCAACAGAAGAGAAGACAAACTGCTCAGATTTTACAGGCAAAAATGTACTTCATGAAACTGAGAGGTCAAGGCTCCACACTCCTCTCTTATTTAAGAGGAAGCAAAAACAGATTTGGGAAACAACTGTTAGCTTACCTTGGCCGACGTGGCTCAGGTGAGGGTCTAGACTGGGCGAGCGGGGGTCTGCCAAGTCCTCGCTCCCACCATCTGCAGAGGAGGAGCAGAGAGAGAAAGACAGGGAGTGAGCTCGGTGGTGCGGGTTGCATTGCGAGGAGGTGCAGGCCAGCAGCAAGGCCACCTCCTCCTCTCCGATCAGCCAGGTGTGGGAGCGGAGGACCCCCAGCAGGCTGCTCACACACAGGCCCTCCACGCCCTTCCTCCTGGGGCCCAGGCGACCCCTTATGGTTGCGAAGGGGGACCGTGCCGCCAAGCTCCACTTTTTCCGCCTCCCCATGGTTAGACTAAACAGTCAGCCAGTCTATCTGTGGGCCCTGCCTATGCAGATAACAAAATAGTTTACATTACAGCCATTGTTGCATGAAGAAAGTGCAGTGTCAGAGCCACAGTCACAGAGCTCACTGGGCTCTATGGTTCAATGAGCGAGGACTAGCAGTAAAACAGTGGGCGTTTCCCAAGATAGATCCACATACGTTAATGATATGAGGATCAATTACGCCCAGGGGAGCAGGCAGGCAGAATTAGCCACAGTGGATGGAGTTGAAAAGAGAGGGGGGGGGGGCACAGCATCACTGGGCAGCACAGTCAGTGTCACTGGGGGATTGTTTCATAATCCTGTTCAAGTGTGGATGGATCTACTGTAAAGCACGACAGGCCAGCAGAGGAGGTTTAGAACAAATGATTTCTACTCATATATACTCACTTATAAAATACATCCCACTGGAATGCAATGGGCTATTAATAAAATCTAAACTAAGCCAATGGATTTTCTATGTGTAGATAGATCAAAGATTGTCGCATTAAGCAGAAAAGCAAGAGGTCCTTTTATCGCATATTTTGTATATTTTGGCAAGCCCCGCATTGTGTTTCAATCACGGAGCTCACCACCAGCACAGAAAACCCAAACAAATACTCGAGTATTATCTCTCCCATCGTAGGTTCACACACTGTGTGCCAGTAGCCACACAGCAGGCTAGATTGGCTCGCTGGTGGAAAGATCAAGCTTGTCGATGGACAGATAGAATAAGCCGTGGGGCATGATTGTGTGAGAACTGGGCCAGCCTGAGATTGACACTGATTGTGGAAGGAAGTCTTCTGCAGAGGATTTTCAGCGCTCGCTTCCTGACCCGAGCCACCACGTCGAGATGACTCCTAACCGTCAAATTAATAGGTATACCAACAAAATGAGAAATGTGACACAAGCAAAACATAAAACTTGGGAGTGATTTTGAAAAATTTTTGCAATGCAACCGTTTTACTCATGGCATTTACAGACAAAAACATGCATCCTGCTGCAGACACTTCCTGCTAACGCCCCCATTTCTTGCATGTTTTCCAGACCAAAAATAGCTTCTCACCTCGTACACCTGATGAGCCATATCGTTGTGTAAAATCAATGTCGTGAAAATCAATACAGCCTTTGAAGATGATGTGCGCTAGCTACGAGCATTGCTTGCACAGTGAGCCGTGAAAGCACACACATGCACACGCAAGCAGTGTGATCTTGTGAGTGGAAAGCTCAGCAATACACAGTAATAGATTCTGCACACTTGCCATGCTCCTGTGGCGGATCTGATTAGCACCTCAGGTGACGTTCTGAGCAACTTGCCTGTCATCAGATGAGTTCAGTAGCTCGAAATGTCATCTCTGAGGCGTTAATAATTTAAATGAACGCAAGACAATAAGCTGTAGAATCAGATACAACAAATGACAAATTCATTGAGGCTTTTCTTCTTCAGATGTGTGGTTCTAATGTTTTATTTTAAAAACTGAAGCAGCACTCCTGGTTGTAATACATACAGCTTTGGTGTAAAAAAGAGCTGCGGGCTTTGCTGGAAATGAAACAATTTTTATTCTGGTACAATTACATTCCACCCACTAAATGACAAATCTATGTTAAACCTACAATTTAAATTACTTTGTTACTGTGGTTTTGGATAAATTCCACACAGCACAAATGTGGCTTTACCTCTTTACTGCAGTCTCCTTTCTCTCAACTACAATTTCTTTTTAGGCTTGAGAAACACATCTTTGTAGTCCCTTTATTCGAGAGAAAGCTTCTATTCTTCTGTGCAGATTGCTCTCTTGTTACCAGTGATCACAGTACATTGTCCTGCCACACAGATCAATGGCATATTAAGCAGGGAACATGGAAGGGGAGGACCTATGGTTGACAGAAGACAGAGACGTGTTTTCTTTCCAACCACAGAGACAAACAGTGGACATCAGTCTGGTTCTTTACAGAACATCTGTCAACCACTTGTGAGAACACAGCTCAATACAGCTCAGTATCCAATTCAAAGTCAGAAAAGGCGATCTGTACTCTGTAACCACATCCTATTCAGCTGTAAAATCAAAGCTTTACTCTCTCTGAAAGTAACAGATCATCTCCTAAACAGAAGAAATAATGGTGCACTTATTCTGTTGGCTGTTCTTTGAGGCTGAGATGCCACGGTGCGGTGTTAGGATGTCAAAGGAGCAAGCCAATTTCGCACTTGGACAAAGAGTCATTATGGGAATAGTGAGCGTGACATCTGATAGTGATCCCATGGAGCATGGCAGAGAGCTCCGCTATCATTATCGCTCAGGCTGACTTTGATGAACCTGCACAGCATTCAATGTGACCTCTGCTCCAAAATGAGGCTTCTTTCCCATCATTCTCTCTGAGGGTGACTACTATAAATTCTGATCATTTGTGTGCTCTCCTTTGGCTAAAAGATAAACTTAAAAGATGAGAGTAAGGGAAGTAATCACAAGTTAAACATGAGAGGTTTTGATCCGTACGCCGGACATCCAAAAACTCTGAATAACTGGAGGGAGAGTAGGTGGAACAAATCAAGATCTGAAATGGATTTGGTTCTTTTTCTGTGACTGATCAATCACATCACACACAAAAGGAACCAATAGACTCGCCCCTCAAAAATGCAATCGATGCCCGTCTTTCAACTGATGGACCCTCCAGAATAACCGACAATAAGAAGAGAAAAAGAGATTGCAACTGAGCCGTGTAACTGAGACACATCCCGGATATTAGGAGGCCAGGGAATTACATCCTTCAGCTCAATGATTTCACTCAGTGACAGCGCAGTGATTCAGTGAGAGGCTCAGTTCCTTTCTGCCTTATTTCTTACCTTTGCTTATTGCCTCAATGGGGCCTCCATTGTCGATCCCCAGTTTCTCAACAGGAAGCAAAGTAGCACCCTAATTAAACACCAGTTACTTTCCTTGTCAAAGCAAATTTTTCTCGCCATTCATCAAAATAATACTCCAGGTTAGAGATATTTTTCATCCTATTTCATCACAGTATCTTTGTCATGCATCACACAGGTGCAGAAAGCCTTTTTGTACTTTGCATTTTGTACTTTGCATACCTTAAAAGCATAGCGTCTACTAAGACAGAATAATAAATGTGTACGTTTGGTGCAAGAAATACTAAATTTCTAATTAAGCGCATGCCGTCGTTGCATGATCCTGGTATCCTATTATACACGTCATTCTCAAGTGAGCTACGATGATAAAACATGCTGACATTTATTCAAGTAACTCACACACAAATACGAACGAATGTACACGCCATATATCACAGGGAGCTGTCGAGTGTGAGTGGATGTACCATGGGTAATTTACCAAAATAGACATTGATTTAAAGAGTGTTAAAAAGAAAAGTTCAGATTTGGAAAAGGTAAATGCCAAGGAGTGAATCAGTGCTGTGTGCTGATTCCTTCAGAGAGAAATAATCGGTGCAGCCAAATTGCAGCTGATGATGTCACTGGAGAAGAGGCTGGGATTTTTACTGCTCGTGTGCTTTTGAGCAGGGCTATAAACTTCAAGTCTATTGTGTTATAGGAAGTCAACATTGTCAGGTTTATCCTGAAAATTAGAAAGCTGCAGACATTTATCTATGCATAACTGCTACAAGTAAATATTCTTTTGATTATTTATTACATCACTGTTTTTTTTATTTGCTCTATAAATGTTAGAAACTAGTGAAAAGTCCTCAAGGTAAGGCCTTTATATTACTAGTTTTGTTTGGCAAACCCAAAGATATTCAGTTTATAATGACATAAAACAAAGAAAAGCTAAAAACACTTGCCACTTTTGCTTGACATAATACTCAATTATCAAACTTGTTGTATGTAAGTTTCTGTCAAATCAATTAATCAATAAACCATTTACCTCTGAGTGTCAAAACATTTTGCCAGCAGACATACAGACCAGCACCAATATTATCATACTGTTCCTGCTGTCGATCAACTTTCAAACAAAAACTTTGCTCCTCTGGTTTGACATTCACTTAAGCTGGATTTAATCAGATTCACAACAAAGTGGAGCATCTTAATGAATCACAACACCACAGTGTGCTGCACTGAGCCGTATGAGAGCACAGACATCTGCTCAGTTGTAAAGTTGGCAGACAGCTTCATTAGCATCAGCCTCGGCGTACGCTAACACAAAAATTCATGCACAGGGTGATGAACACACGCACGAATCTTCTGTGAGCGAGCGTGTCAAGTGTTGTCTCTCCACTGCTGCACTGAGCCAGCCCAGGTCTACCACAGGAAGTCGAGGGGTCTGACATCCTGCCAATGTAAAACAATAGGGAACCACTTTCATCCAAACCACAAGACACACACACAGATTCGCACACAGACATACTGTATATACATACACACATGTCCATACAAGAACAGGGATGCTGTGCTGAGATGAGACCAAATATTCTTTGCAGATTTCAGCAGGGACTCCATGAGGAGGTTCTACGTTTCACTCCCCCCAACAATTATAAAGACAAATTATGTGGTTATTTCATATCTAACTACAAATTTCATACCTGCAAAACATCATTAAAAGCAGATCTGTGGTGTAATGTAATCCACTTTAGGTCACAGACTTTAGCATGGTTGGGAGTCCACCTCAGGTTTGGAAGCAGCTATTCAGACTTTTGTTTTGACAAATCACAGATGGAAGAAGGAAGTGGTGATGGAAACACACCAAAACCACGAAAATCAAAGATCTAGAAAAAATAAAAATACACCAGTAATCCACCAGCAGCCAGGCACAGGGGTTTAAAATCTTAGGTATTTCTCTACATTAAATGTTTATTACTAAATGCACAACAGTTGAAATCAGGGATGCTCTTACATAAACACACTCTTACAAGTGTCATGATACAATGCTAATTCCTGATTGGAGCACATAAATACGTGACATCATCTTTTTTCCAACAGCAAGAAGAGCACAGACAAAACAAACACTACAGAAATCTCTTGTGACATAATCTAAACTGTTCACATTTTGGCCAAAGAATCCAAGTACTTAGTAAAAGCTGTTTAAGATGATAAGGTTTTGCTATTTGCTGGACTAAAAATTTTACAGCTGCAACAGTTAATCAATTAATCAGCAACTATTCTGATAATTGTTTAAGCATGTGAGGGATATAAACACTATTCTGGCCCAGCTGCTCAGCGCTTCAATCATGCCGATCTTAAAGCGATACCAAAGGAGGGCTGAGACTGAGAGCAAGGTATGCCAGCTGTTTGTCACTGGCTGCATTACCTGCAGTGACAGGCCAAAAGACAATCCTGTCAACTCTTAAGCAATCTTAGATTGAGGGAGGACAAACTGCACCAGTTATGAGAGCTCCCAGTAGAGGCAAGATACTGTTATGGACCTTTGTAGTTGTGAGTCCGTGGGGACAGCATAATGCAGGTGTGCTGAGCCGAGTAGCAGGAAGGAGATGTGAGAGGGGGGAGGGCCAGCCGAGCCAGCAGCTTCACGAGCTGTTAACTGCGTTTAGGACAATGCCCATATCAGTTTTGATTTAATGTGTGTATTCTACTCTTTTACAAGTTAGAAGGCCAGAAAAAAACAGCCAGCCAGCATGCAAGCAAAGAAACCAGTGTACTGTGTGGGTAGCAGACACTTCTGAATGTTTCTAATGCCTACTGCCTGCTGAAGAGTACAATAATGCAGCAAAAACTGAATTCAAAAACACACTACCTACACAGTCTTAATCCTGAGTGCACAGACTGGATTTGGACAGAGTGACTTTGGCCTTTTAGTCTTTAAACCTGAGTCTGTTTATTAGGGCAAGTGCATGGTAAGCATCTTTACAGTCTGGTCCATCTAGTCAGGGTACCATGTAAATTAAGGTATGCTTCTGGGACGTTTCCACTACAGGAAAACTGTAACCTGGAGCTTCCCATAGCGTGACCCTGGAAGCACCATGAAACATGCATTTAGTGTCACCTCCTGAGAATTGCCATAATTGCAGTTCAGGAGTGGAGAAGGCCTATTAGTTAGAGAACCTTTTCCAGAGAAAACAGGAGGATAATTCAGAGGAACAACAGTGTTTCCATTTATATTTTCCTCCAAGAACTAGAAGACTGTAATGCATCATGATTAGAAGGTCTCTATTCAAATTGAGAAAACAAGATGTCATATTACACCTGCAAATTCAAGAAGCTGATAGGCACAACCACATGGTGCAGTTTATACATTTTGGCTTATTCGCATGTATCCTTAAAACAAATCCAAGCCGAGCCAGTATATTCTTTACCTCTAATTTGGCTCTTTAAATAGAAAAACACCCAAGTCACAACCTAAACAAAGAGTATTTCATTTCTCTCAACTTTCTTTTTTATGATTTTCTAACATAACAGCCCTTGAGCTTCATAATGTACAAAAATATGTAGTTACACGTGCCAGATCAGCCCATCCCTTTATCCCTCTGTCCCACCCACCCCTTGCCCCTAAAGCCCATCCCCCCATTGGCCACATACATACCTAACCACCCACAGCACTGCAAATAATTTTGATGAATCTTTCATATTGGTTTACATGCCTAAAGCAAACTATAAATCAGTGGCGTCCTCCAGTTTACCAACAACAGCGGATGCAATAAAGGAAGAGACAAGCTGGGAACACAGCATTGACATATTATCACCTTTCAAGTTGCAAACTTGCTAGCAAATAGTTATTCACAAATCTAGCAGCTTCAGAGCAACATTTCCATTCAGTTTGGAGTTGAGATTCAATGTGTGATAATTGTAGACTTAGGTTAATCACCACCACGACCATTTCAGACATTGTTATTACAAAAAATAGGGATCATCACTGTTTTAAGTAAAGCGATATCAATAAATCAGCTTTTCCCATACATGTCAACCTGGGCAGCACACCCTAGTAGATAAAATCACCTGGTTTCAACTTACATAAATCTTACAATAGAACACCTTGTTTCACTTTTCAAACTCATTAATTTTTGACCACACACCAGTCTGATTGCATGTGCTGCAGTAACTAAGTGGAGACTAGAAACTTCTCCGTGTGTAGCCGCCTAGCTAGCATCTACCGCATTTGAGTTTAGGGAACATCTATAATTTTAGCAACAGAAAATGACCCAAGTTACACTCTCAACCTCTAAACTGCACAAATCTCTGCATACAAAGTCACACGCCATGCCACACACCACCACAAGAACATTCTAAACCTGTGGGAAAGACTGATAAATGTGCCCAGTTGATATACTGGCTGATATTAGCTTTGCTGATAGCACATACTGTATAAGTACTGGCATATACATCAACTGATAAGCTAGAAGAAATCACTGTACAAAAATGCAAACAATGTGAGGTAATTTAGAGTCAGTGTTTCCATTACATAGTTGTACAACTTGTCAAAGAGTTTAAACTGAGTTTAAATTTGAGCTCTAATATATCTTGCTAAAGAACAAATCCTTATCCTTACATGGATCCCTATAAAAATGTTTGTTTATGTTAAGTGTTTATTGAAAAAATATTGCTCAGCATATAATCAGATTTTTGAAACTCTCAATTATCAATAATGGTACTGATGTCAAATAACAGTAATGGTCGAGCTACAGTAAAAAAGCTAGTTTTTTTTCTGATATATCTTCAATATAACTACCTGTGTGGTGGTGTACTTGCCCCAACCATGACCTGTGATTTTCTCAGACAAAAAAAAGGACGCATTTCCTTGGCTTCAAATTACACATCATCCTCCCCCCACCCTCTAGAAAAGCCCAGAGCCCGTGACCCTGGCCACTGAGGTATATCTGGAGGACAGTGAACAGCACGGTGGTGGCGGTGGGCCAGAGAGGTGACGCATATGTGAGTGGCTGAGTGCGTCAGGCTCTGGCTGACAGCACCACGACTCAGCAGTGTCCTGGATGGATGGAGGTGTTATGATGGAGGAAGTAGGGAGAGACAGTGAATGTATGTGTGTGTGTGTGTGTGTCTGTGTCTGTGTGTAGCAGAGAGAAAGACAGAGAGAGGAAAAAAAGAAAGAAAAGAGTGATATGCCCCGACTCCCACACTGCCATCCGATGCTGAAAAAAGCTGTGTCGCAGCACTGAGTGGGTGGGCTTCATTTAAAAAAAAAAAAAAAAAAACCTAGTGAATAAGAGTCTGGAAAACAAAGAGAGGCCGCATCAAACATCTCCTACCTTCAGTCTGACACACCACTGGGGTTACATCACAGAGCGGAGAAGTGAAAAGCATGCAGCAGAAATAACCAAACGGAAATGGAAGTGTTACAAGGATTTTGCTTCGGCTGCCTTGAGACTCAGAGAAAGAGTACGAACATGAGAAGAGAAATAAAAAGCTGGTATGGCTCCTGGTCTTCCTCCAGGCGTTCCAGTAAAGAATCATGCTTTTGTTTCTATCCATTTTTAAATCCCTGACAACGACACACAGAGGGACCACAAAAACTGTGAAAGGCAGACATCCCACCTGTCCTGTCTCCCTTCGTATTTCTCCCTCTTACATGGTCTCTCCGTCACTAATGCTGGAACTGGGACAATTTAAACCTCTCTTTGAACATTAACGGGTCGAGTCAATCTGCCGAGTATTTTTCCCAATCAATCATTTAGTCTATAAAATGTCAGGAAATACAAGAATAATGCCCATTGCTTTTTCCCAGAGCCCAAGGTGACGTCCCCAGCATGCTTGTTATGTCTGACCAACAGTCCAAACTCAAAAGATATGAAATTTACAACGATATGAAACAGAGAAAACCACTAAATCGACATAATTGAGAAGCTGGATGGACGATTTATGAGTAATCACTTGTCTGTTTGTTAAACCCCGTCCCTAAGCAGCGATTGTCCAATTATTGTATGCAGCATTTCCCCAAGGAGTGCACAGAGCCAGATCCATATTTATGTGTTATAGATAGGGTCATTCCTGTTTGCCTTAGCGTGTGTGTGTGTGAATTTACTGGGAGCTTTTGACACTTGAAGGGCTCTGGAGGCAGTAATGGCTGTAGTGTTAAATACTGAAGAATGCCTCAACACAGAAAATTAGTTCCACAATTTCTATTCAACATAAATAGAAAAAGATGATATCAAGCTAATGAGCTAGTCTTTCGGACTCACCTGAAAAATTGAATGTAATTTGACTATAAGATAAGTGTGAAGGACAAAGTCGCTCCAGTTTAGCACCGTTGTACCTTCTTTGAGGTGGACACCCCCTATAACAAGGGCAAAATAAAAGTTACGCTTAAAAAAAAAAGAAACATTACATGTTTTATCAAAGGTCTCAGCACCCCATTCACATCTAAATGACTCTAAAGCGCTGACTCAGTCATTTGCACATCGTTTGTGCTATGAGCACTACACGTCAAATAAATAAATTGTGATAATTGTGATAATGAAGCACAGATGTTTGTTTTGTTTCCACAAATGTGCACAAACAACACACGGCGACATGTACGAAGCCCCAGTCAGCTGCGTTGGTGACACATGAATATTAATGAACCATGTGAAATTTCAGCCACTGTTGCCTATGAGGAAACACTCATATAGCCATGAAAGCATGGGAGCTATCTCAGCTGAGTTAATTACAACCCAAAGTAGTTGGAAAATCACTCCCGAAGCTTAGGGAGCATGTCATTAACAAACATTAGATTGTCAGGTTATGGCACAAAAATCTCATTTACAACTTTGTTAACTTAGTGTGTAGTTTTTTCCCTGTGGTGTAGTCAGTGACGCAATCAGAGTTTAGGCTAATGTTAGCAGCTCTGTCCTGCTATCAACCCAGCCACTGTTACCTGAGATAGCATCACATTAACCAAACGCACTGGTTAGACCTCATCCTAACAGCTTTTACTCTTGTAAGCCCTGTGTTAAAAGTGACAGGATCCTGTTTGAACATACAAGTAAGCAAACCTGCACACTGTACCTGCTGTCGAGGAAACCCGAATTGTGGTTATTCTGTTACCTTGTTTCGGTTAATCTACAAATCACAGTCTGCAGCACAAGTGTAGCCTCTAGTTCCCTTTGACCGCAGGCCGTCTACACTGAGAGGAAGGGCGCGCGCGACTCCTGCTAAGGCTGCAGATGCCTCTCTCTCTGCACCGAAGAAGAGTGTTTAATGAGAAAAGGTTGGAATCCTGATAAATTCACACAGGGAGTCTGAGGAGAGGAGCTCCTGCTGCAGTCTGTGCTTGTTCATTATGGTGGAGGATATTTACTGCCTTTCAAATTACTGCCTCAATGAATGACAGTCAGAGCTATTACCATACAGGAGCTTACAGACGAATGCAGGTAAATTTGATCCTTTTCGCTGTTGCTTAGGGGCTCCTCTGTACCGTGGGGATTTGTAAGCTTCACAACAAAACCAGAAATGTGGAAGGAGAAGTTTGTACCACACCCTAATCTCGCCTTTGCCAGCTCCGCTGAGGATGAATTAGCTCTCGGAAGATCAAGTACATCGAGGATGATATTCAAGGGATTAAAAAATGTTTGCTTCAAAATCAACGACTCTTCTTCACAAAACACTGGAACCTACAAATAAAATACCAAACTAGGAGAAACTGTCACTGCTGTTCTATTAGCAACCCTACAACCGTCACTTGCTGCAAAATTATGCATTAGTTTGCTCGCTATAACAATGCCAGCAGCAACAATTATTTTCCCTGTTTACCTCTGCCTTTCACACAGAAAATGAGATTTTAACAACTTGATGGTTTGAGAAACAGACTGCTATATCTTATTTGAAAACAGGGCATCTCAAAATTATACACTGTGTTAAAATGCAAAGGTGACTTGACTTGTGTTAAATATACAAAGCTCAGTTTCGGTAATGAATTCAGACAAACAATCCGCAAGGGCAGGTCTGTATTCAGTGTCAATGACACATCTCCAGGCTGTGGATTAGTGTATGATGCCACATTTAAAGTCTAAATCCTCTCTTGCAGGTTCAGAGAGAAGTCAATTTAACTTTCTGTGTACTTTCTGCAAGCTGTATGACTAATGTAAATCACCTTGTTGAGTGGCCATTTGGTGATATTTATTTTGAAGAGCAATAACTCTGAAATGAGTCATGATTTGATAGGATTCCACCTAATTTAGGAGGGACTGTGTGCTACCACCACAGAGAGACTGAAGAATATCAACAAACACATACACAGAGTCCACAAAAGCTCTTTTTAAAATCTATTTATATAATGATTTAATGCTTGGTACCGTTTTAAATGGGCCAGAGCCACAGAGTGCAGCTCTCCTTGTGGAACACCAGCTAAATGCCAAACAACAGCAGATAAAAAAACCCAGCATACAGTGTCTCCAAAATAGCCATGAGCAGAAAAACACAACCGTAAAGAGGGTGTTTGATGTTGGATAGAAAAAGGCCAGCGGCAGGCGGGTGAAGTGTCATTTTGTTTTTCTCCTCATTCCAGTCGAAGTGCAAAGCTTTCAACCTGCCAAGGGGTGGAGGGGTGGGGGTGGAGGGTGACAATTAGGGAGAAAAGGAGAAGGAGAGGAAGAGAGGGAGAAACAAAAAGAGAGGTGGCCATTGACTGTGGCCATAGTAACAGATGAAGCATGGAGGACGGAGAGAGGTGAAACAGAAGGATGACAGAGGCTGTCCTTGGTACTGCGCCCTCTTTCATTGCGCTCTGTTATTCTTATCCTTTGCTTGCCCACAGCAATGCAATAATTCACTCTGTTCTCAGTGTCACTGTGACGATAGGAGAGAGGGGAGAAAAAAAACTACATACACACACAGACCATCTCAGCTGCAATGGAGACGGGCCTACAACAAGAAGGCCTGAATAATGAAATGCACATTAAATATAAAATAGACTGGGGGATTGTAGAGCCTGCCGTGCCACAGCAGATACCAACACTTACACATGGAGCAGAGAAAGTAGGCTACTGTACATGGCCGGATGTATTTCATCATTAATGTGACAGCTACACCCTATATATACAGTATGTGTGATATGTAGATATATTTAGAAGTGTTATGAAGTATGCAAATGCCCTATTCTATCAAACTTAACAACTAGAATATTATATTTCAGATGTTGTACTTGTAAAGATGGATGCACTAGAACAGAACAATTTACAGAATTTAAATAATTGTAGGACCAGCTCAACTTCAGAAACAAACTGATGTCAAGTCAGGTTTATATGAAAAGCACCTTTAATACAAAGATTCAAAAGATTCAAGTGTTTTTGCTGAGTATAGAAAACTTACAAATGGGTGAAAAAAAAAAACAAGGTCACAAACGCCAGGATATGGGTCAGAGTGTGCATGTGTGTGTGTGTGTGTTTAAGGCATAGACAAGTATTGTTTTTGGCAGATTCAGTGTGCTGGTCTTACATGAATTTTTCATGTGTTGTTCTCAGCTGGGTACTTAATACTGTTTGGGTGCAGGTCTCATCGTTTGGCACTAATCTCATACGGTTACAAACCTGGCAGGACATTTTTGAAACTGGAGAAGCATTTTAATTAGTTGGGAATTTGTGGCTGCAACTACTGATTATTTTCAGTATCAGTTTCATCTATCAATTATTTTCTCAATCTATTGTTTCATTCAGAAGATTGTGAAAAATGCTCATGAGAGATTCCTAGAGCCCAAAGT
Organism: Lates japonicus; assembly: GCA_033238685.1. Classification (NCBI taxonomy): domain Eukaryota; kingdom Metazoa; phylum Chordata; class Actinopteri; family Centropomidae; genus Lates; species Lates japonicus. The sequence goes on along the minus strand of BRZM01000039.1, from coordinate 2,495,039 downwards.
GAAGTCAAACTCTTCAGTCCAACCAACAGTCCAAAACCTAAAGATATTTAACCCACAATGAAATAAAACCATCAAATCTTCATATCTAAGCTGAAACCTTGTTTGACAAGTGACTGAAATGGATTATCACAATATGAAGTTTCTATTGAATTATGTGACTGTTTTGCCTCCTTAAAATACATGTAGAGCCAAAATACACTATAAATTTGCATGTAGTCTGGTCTCATTTAACATTATTTTTTTCAGTTTCATCAGTGACAAACAACCAGAAACAAAGGTGGACAGGGAATAACTGTAACAAGAATGGTCCCACCTATCTTATTCTGTTTTTAAATGGCTTATGGGGTAGGTAGCTGGAGAGTGTGAGAGTTGATTCCTTTTTTTAATATAATTGATTAATCATTTAGTGTATAAAACACAACAAAAATGCACATCACAGGTTCCCAGATTTAAAGGTTTTGTCTTCAAATTGTTTGTTTTGTCTCACCAACTGTCCAAAAAGCCAAAAAAATTCAATTTAAAATGATTCAATAACAGAGAAAAACATCAAATCCTGACATTTGAGAAACTGGAACCAGTGAATGTTTGATATTTTTGTTGAATAAATCACTTAAACAAAATCAGAATTCCCCCAAAAATGTCTTTCAATCACCTCATCAGACTAACCGTTTCAGTACAAATCTGGATGCACCTATAATATGTGTCTGCATATGTGTACTTATGCTTACATATGTGTGGCACCATCATCAGACCTGTCAGACCCAGAGGCCAGATAAATCCTGTCCTTCCAGTGAGCGTCAGCAGGAATTACAGCTATTGAGAGTGGCAAACATGGCTGCCACAGACCAGAGAGGAGGAAGATGAAGAGGAGGAGGGGGGCACCAGACAGTCAGACATAAACAGACTGTAGGTTTGGATTTGGAGATGCCATGATAACCGCCATCAAACTCAGACAGCCGGGGAGACGCATTTGGACACACAGCTGGCGTGGGTTGGGTCCACGCCTTGCTGTTGTGGTCCTCGCAATTGCAGCTCTTGTGAAGCAAACCAACGCCGCCGTTTACTTATGCAATGCTGTGTTCTGCTGCCTTTATCATGCAGTGCGAAGCAACACAATATCCCTCAGTATGCTCAGCTAGCAAGGGCACTTCCTGCTATTCAAAGGCACACAGCGTTGAGCGGCAATAATGAGCCCATCCACATCAAGAGCCACAATGAAAGCCCAGTTTCCCGACTGGTAAAAACAACAGGAAGCCGCTGCAGAAGGGGGGCTGATAAGTCCTGCATGGCATCAAAAATTTAAATGGGCCACCACCATGTTATTTCATATTTCTCACAGCCAAATGCACAATCCAGCATGGCGGTTTTGTTTATGGAGGATTTGGGGTCTATATATGTGTGGTACGCCAGGGAAAAAGATATGTGCAGTGAAAAAATAGTGGTGAAATAAAACAGGGTGATGTCTTTGGAAAAATAAGACTGAAATAAAAACAGTTTAAAAAAAAGTGATGGCAAATGGTTAGCACCTGTAATAATGAGAATAAATAGATGATGAATGGGTGGAATGAGCAGGGTCTGACAAAAAAGGAAGATGAGGGGGAGGAAGAAAATAACCGCTCCAGAAGGAATGAAAAGAAAAGAGGAACAGAAGGATGGATGTAAAAAGAAGCTGTGATGAAAATGTTAGGAGCGTATGGACTGATGAAAAGGGATGAAGGAGGAGGAACAGAAGCAGTGGTGATGAATGGAGAAGACAAAAGATGGAGACGGAAATTACTTTAAGGTGGGAGCACCTTTAAGGAGTAAGGTGGACAAGTTTGGTTATGAGATGATGTGGATAAATGGAGACAGAGGGACTCGAAAAAAAAGGAGGAGGAAGAGAGGGGATGGAGTGGTGAAGACTCATTAGCCTACGCAAGGCTGGTATAAGCCTTCCCTGCTCTACCGTTTCATCACCCTCTCTTCTCTCTCCTTTTGTTCTCCAGAAATATCTGAGTGGGTGGGAGAGAGAGTAACAGAGTGTGAGAAAGAAGGAAGAGTTACAGTAAGTGAAGTGATGACAGCATGAGGGGGAGAGAGAAGGAACAAGAGTGACAGAGGAAGTAGATGACTAGTGAGCTGGCCCGTTATCTTTAGAAATCTTCAGATGCAATACCAATAGTACCAATAGGATACCTGATTTTCAATTCAAGAACAGTTATTTTTTGATACTTGGCTGACGATAAACAGGCTGCTTTTTACACAAAAAACAGTGTTTAAGGTTATTGTAACAAAAATAAGAGGAGTAACTAAATCAGTCCAAATTAAAAGATAAATCTGGAGGATCACTGTGCCGTCACTAACAGCAACAGAAGGAACATGTTTGTGAAATATTAGGTTTAGAAAATAAACAGCGGCCCTGAACCACACAGCAAAGGTCAAATATTTCATGAGTGAAGTGACTGTTTAACCTATCATCAGTTTTAAAAGGTAGAGTATCCAGGTTACACAAGCTTATTTGGAGAAGAAAATGAAGGTAAACACTGTAATTACTGCCCAAACTCCCGGTAGTAAATGGAGCTGAAAACATTAGTCAGTTAATGGATAAGTTGATCAACAGAAAATTAATCAGCGTCTGTTTTGATAATCAATTAATACTTCTATTCAATTAATACTTTCAAGCAAAAAAGCCAAATATTTGTGAGAATGTGCGGCTGACACTATAATTTGTGATATATCATACATCAAAGGATCAATCAACGAATTGAGAAAATAATCAGGCAGAACATTCCTGTCTACATGCACAATGAGGAATTACTAACAGCATTTAAGGCATGCTCACTTTCAATTTTACCTTAATATGAAGTCATTTAAATGATCTGCATAAATATTTGGCTTGTTTACAACCTGTCTGGCTGTCTGACTGCTTGTGTTTCTAACCCTGTCTGACTTATTTTTAGTGATAACGCCATGTTCCCAGCTCTCCGGAATTAGCCAATTGACTGCAATGTTTTCATATAGAAAAATGGCTAAAACTATGACAACAGGATTCAGGTTGTGATGTAGTGAAAAAAAATCTATATTCAAATTCTGATTTATATCAGGAAATATCTGATTAAAAGAACAAAGAAACAAGACTAATGATGTGACACAGCATTTGGGACCAATTTTGGGAACTTTTGGGAACACAAAAATATTAATGTTTGATAACCAGTTAGAAGCTGTGAAAGTGTTTTGCAATTGATGAGCAGAAAGTCATAGGTAAAGCTGGGTACTTTTTTAACACCTTGCTTTGAGGAACATTCATGTTTCTTGACAAAAATGGAGCCAAAGTCCTTGAGGGAGAACAGAGCAAAATAAATACTGTCTAGAACTGGCTTAATTGTGATTGAAATTTTGGAATTATCTGATCAAATAATGAGTGAATAAGATTACAAATCTGACCAGGCTTCAATGCCAGCTTCGATTTGATACATTAGAAGTGGTAGAGAGGAAAGATGGAGAGAGAGGTGACATAATTTTGAGGAAACCAATCATCAAGAGAAAGCAGAGAGACTTGGTGTGTTATTAATAAACTTGAAGACTTAGAAGACGACAGATATTACATGAAGAACAGAGTGAATCACCATCAAGATACACTTGATCTTTCATTTCTCCCTCACACAATTTTCCCTTCTAATGGCCATCTGTCAGACACCATGGCCTCTAGATTTATTTTCAGTAACACTCAGTGACACACACACACACACACACACACACACACACACACAGTGTCCACACTCAAGGTGTGGCATGATGCCGGCAAGCCACCGATTGCTGAGAAAGCCCACTACCTGGGTCAAGGTGACACCAAGCCCAGTAGCCACAACAGAGCAAACAAATCAGTCTGAGAGAGGCTTTGACACATGCTGCTGACACCAGTCAAAAAACAGACACTCAACACTGCTCTTAAATCACATACTTGAACCCTTCACCTTTCAAAGTACACACTGAGACGCCTACACGGTGCCTTTCTGAAATCAAGAGCTACTCAGACTTGCACTGACTACTGACTACACAACTAAAATATCATGACAAACAATTAGCTGAATCTTGATGGACAGTGGCTCTTTCCAAAGCCACCACCACTCCCCATATTCACAACAGAATTCAGAGATCCCTGCATTTACATCCTTTCAATCCACCCATCCATCCATCCATCCATCCATTCTCCCGCCCTGATTCATCCGGCTCACCTTTGTCAGTCGAGCGCCTCGTCCACCCAGGCAATAAAAATCCTGCACCATAGTAAGGGAGATCCTAAACAAAAGGAGGAGACTGTAGGGGCATGGAGAGGAAAAAAACAACACGGGAAAAAAGGCAGAGAGAAGAGGACAAAAGATAGAGGGTGGGAATAGAAGGGAAAGAGGGAGAGAGAGGTAAAGAATGGCCCAGACAGGCAGAGAGCTCTCCACAATGTGAGCAGCGAGGAAGGGCGAGCGCCAGGTGTCAGTACGCATACACTCACTGAGCCGCGCATGTACACACTCTCTCTCACACACACACACACACTCAGGCAGACAGGCAACTCTTTCTCGCTCTCATTCCCTCCTCCTCCACCTCCTCCTCTGGCTCTCTGGCAGCAATAACTCTCCCTCATCCTCCTCCTCTCTCTCTCTCTCTTCTTTCAGCCACGGTAGAATTCCTTAACTCTTTCAAAGCCAGTGATCTCTAGGGCTGAACGACTAATTGTTTTTGTATCAAAATCGCGATTTGATATAATGGCAAAAGCACCAATTATACACCTGCGTTACCGAAATATTTTGGCCACTTGGGGGCAGCAGAAACAAACTGTAAACAAAACACTGACATATACAGTAGTGCATTCATGTGGTGGCGTAAAAATTGTAAAAATTAGTTCTCAACTGGGAAAATTCAGACGAACGCCCCCCTCAAGTTGGAATTCGGAAATTCGGTGGAAATTTTGGCAGAAGACTTGCCAAGCTGTTGACATCATATACACCAAAACATGTGAGACTATAGCAACGTTTCAGTGGTTTCAGTATCTAACAGCTATCAACATGTGGTTTAAACACTGACCAATTACATACAACACATCTTTGTAGTGCCAAGTCAGAAGAATGACCTCCCGACTCTGGAAATGGGACTGTCCAAGGAGCCCGTGAATGCAGCAATATTATATCACCTCATAAAGCTGACATGGTGAATTTGTTAGCAAACAGTTGTTGTTCGATACATCCAGCAAACATTAGCGTTAATTTGGAATCATATTTCTGCCCACTGGTGAATGTAGTGTGAATGTCTAATATTCTCCTTTTAGCTCAGGTTTTGGTCTCTACCAACTCCTAAGGGAAGTAGTATTATTAGCTGTTTGCCAGTATTACTGGCCAAATGTGAAGCAATTACCAATAACTGTAAAGCCAATGTCAAATGCCATGATTACAGCTGTCAGTGTTGCATATACCTATAAAGTCATATCTAAATAAATGTGTTTTTTATTTACCAAGCAAAGTTCACTAAGAAGTTGACTTCTCTTTGACTAATACAACTGATGTAAGACCATTATTTTCGCTGAGTCTATCCATGTAGAAACAAGATAAATTTGTGATTATGTTTGATATAAATTGTATCTTGTTTAATACAATGTAGACCACAAACACAGGACTGGAGCTGTTAAATTGCAATATTGGTCAGAAAATCACAACTATACATTTCCCTCAAATGCTTCAGTCCTAACTTATACTTGAAAACAGCAGGTAAAATGTGAACATGGCTGCAGTGAGTATAAATATACAATAATTCCTAATTCCTATGACTGCATTATACAATAATGGTGAGACAGTACAAGAGAGAAATGAAGGGAAGCAGGTTTATGCACCACCATATAGATGTATTCTCCCGAGTCCACATTCAATACACCATGTCTCAAATTGCCTCTTCACTTTGTTCTATTTTAGTCATACAGAAGAGACTGCTTTAAGTCTACGTGTCCCTCTATATACACATAAGGACTACATTGATATAGGCGACATCATAAAAGATCCAATTTCACAGAGAAATAATGCACCAGGGGGCTCAATGCCCATTGGGAGGTTACAACTGAAACATATTTGTGTGAAGATTCATGAAATTGTCCTGTGTGTTGGGACACAGAGCGGGGGCTTATGGTTAACGGAAGCTCTTGGAAGTTTGCAGAGATCCTTACATACATACCTCAAAAATCTCAATTACATGTTGAGTGTGACTTCTGTCCTGGGGAAGAAAGTTTCCCCTAGCACTGGGAAAATGCTTGAGTTTTAAATGCATTTTATCATGCAATTTTATCATACAGTGTACTAAAATGGATCATTCTTTTTTGCTAATACTTTTGTAACATAGCTACTAGAAGCGAAGAACCAGTTTGTGAGAGCACAAGGTTATTATCACCATGGATGAGAATACATTTTTGTTCCCATTTGTTCCTCTTGTTAGCAGGACATTTCTAAATGAATCCCTGAAATCTAGTAGAAAGTTAGGTCATGGGCCAAACACCAAGTAGATTTAGGTGCATTTTGATTATTAAATTAACAAATTTGGACTTGGCAGAGGTATATGTATTTGCTCTCTGAGTGCTTTCATGCTTTTATTTATTTCTTTAATTAATGTTATTAGTATTAACTGATCTAAAGGTATAGTAACAACAATTCTGATAATTAACTGGTTTCAGTCATTTCTTTAAAAAAGGCTGTTTTCTTAACCATCTATGATAGTTAGTTCAACATCTTTGGGTTTTGGATAAGACAAGACATTTGAAGACGTCACCATGACACCATGTTACAGAAACAAGTTGGACTATCATTCAAAACACAGCAATCTCATGCATGAATGGTCTCACGCATTCGAGGCTTATCACTTTCCATGACCATAAAACACTGTCAACATTATCCGGCTCAGTTGCCACCTAAGAAAGGACGCCATATCTAGGTCACAGTAACACCAACTGCTAAATATCAGTCACACTTCAGCCGTGAACACGTCCCTTTAATCAAGCTGTCACAGTGAACAGAGAGTAGAGAGCTGACACAGATCCAACGTAGAGATGCAACAAACACTCTCACATTACAATGCACCATCAAAGTCTACTCTCTGTATAATTTTCTGCTCAAGAAACTTGCTGTAAGGAAATCGAAAAAGAGGAAAAGGCCATAGAGGGATGGCAGGAAAGTGAGTAGAGCGGGAGGTAAGGGAAGTGAAATGGACACATGGAGACAGAGTGAACAGGAGTTAGAGTTCCCACTATTGACGTTGTGATCAGAGAGTGGAGGAGAGGTTAGACCAACGCTTCTTTACCCACGCATCGTGCTGCCCACTCCCTACTGCTAGAACTGGAGAGCACAGTTCCCTTTACAAAAGAACTGCATGAGAGAGACACAGCCACGGACTCTTGCGCCGGTCTCCATTTAAATGTCAGTGTATTTCTACACGGCAAGTGAAATTACTCAGAACACTGTGTGAACAGCCGTCAAACCGCCGCCAATGTCGGCATCAGTGGGGATATTCAGGACCCTGCTGAGGGCAGTCTCAGGTCTGATGGAACATGTCTAACACTCACTGTACTGATTTTAGACATGCATCAGGCCTTTCATAATACAGATTTATGATGGCAATCAATCCAGAACTGCTGAATATGGAAGGCAGACTGAGGGCTTGACAAACTGAGACACGATTCATGCCATCTTTCGCACATCAGAGTGTACTATAGCAAAAAGCCATAAGAGGATGTGCTTCACTGCGATTATTGCGACAATGGTGAAACAAAAGGAACAATGTGCAGCTGAGTACCATTGGCAGCAATGAGTGCCAGCTATTACTGAGAATGCACTTGACAGTATTGTGTTTTTTTATTCAGCAGTTAACGATGACTGTATACTGTCTTTAAAGCTTTTCTTTACAGTAGTGCATGTACTGTATTAGAGCAAGGGCAACAAACTGAAGGAAAGACCTAAATACATTGCCCCTTTTCACTGCGGACATTTTGATACGTCATAGTAGGAAAAGCACAGGTGTTACTAAAAACGTTAATGATGTCTCAGTTCTGTTCAAGTGTCACAGTAAGTCATGACAGTAGCAAGGCTTTTAATCTAAATGTAGCTCAAATTTTAACCATATTTCCTGGAAAATATGCAAAGGAAAAAGTGATACACATTTCTACCCACTAATGGTATGTGACTATTAGGAGCTGGTTCATTGAGATAAACAGCTAGCGGCACTAATTCTCCAGTCGGATGCCATTAAACATAGGCTATGTTTGTTTTTCTTTCTCTCTGCTGTGCTCAGGTTTCTCTCTTGCAAAAGACGTCTTGATCTCAATGAGATTACCTGAAGGTTATATGAAAAAAAATAGTCAATTTCTATTATTATATGTCTTGATGGTGGTGAGCATGTCTGGTACTGCAAGAACATGGAGTTCAAAGAAGGCAGTGTCCCAGATCTTTTTATGTGTGTGACACAGCACTGCTTGATTTTCTGTGGAAAAAGCCAAAGAGCCACTGTTACAATGAACACTATAGACTGAGACCAGAATCAATTCGTGTTAATGTAGAATCTATTGACTGAAGTGGATTTAGACTTAAGTTACTCTTTAATATCATGTTACTGATTTTAACCATGTCATCCTGCCCTAACCATGACTCTCAGTAAAGATCTGAGAAGAGGTTTCAGGCCATCTCATTCTTGAGCCTGAAGGACTTTAAGGGGGTTATTCAGCAGAGCCACATGGGTGGCTGTGACAAGGGCGGTATGTGCATCAAGTGGCACCACTGAGCCATACTGATGGGCTCATAAGTGCTTCCCACACTCCACGAGATAGGAGAGTGCCACTGCTGACACTTCGGGCACTGCATCTCTCAGCCCACAGCCCTCTTGAAGGTTCGTCTCAATTGCCTTTGACCTTCAGCACACTTTCGTTTTGCTACAGCTTTGTCACCATGGTTACCCGGTGACGAGGCCACAGGTGCCGGCTGATGAGGTTGGCAGCTTCTTGGTGGCCGTGTCAGCCCCAACTTATCGGCACTGGCTACTGACCCCTCGCAAGGAGACGCCACCCACCTGTTCTTGTTGTTTTGGGAGAAGGCTGATGAGGCCACAGTCAAGGAAGTGCTGAGATCTTTGTACTGAGGGCTCTTCATGTCGCCTCTCATAAAACCTTTACAGACCAAGTCCACACTGACTTTTCAAACCGACTTTATAAAGGATAATGAGCTTCCTAGAGAGAAGAGGAAAATATATGAAACAATCCTCAGGGGAAACTGAAGAGCCAAAAACAAGCACTTTCTGGCAGTTTCGTAAACACTTCATTTCTTGAGCTCTGACGAGGAAAACAGATTATACTCACGCATATATCTACATAACAAGGCATCTCACAGATGGAACAGACTCTTGATTCAGCAACTTTACTCTGGCAGACACAGTTGCTCAGTCACCACTGCATAAAGGCACCTCAGAAATCTAACTATAAATGGAGGAATCTCTATTTGTCTTTTCAATTTTATCAACAATAGTTCATCTGATTGACTTCAAACTTCGGGGATATATCACTGAGGACACAAGGAAGTGCAGTGTCAACTGTGAAGTTTTTTGGATGAGCGGTTCTCGAAAATTGCTCTTCTACACGTTAACCGACATGAGGACAAAGGCGGAGCTACACAACGAAGGCAGAGCAGCACTCAGACAATTCATAGCATGCACATGCCAGGGTTTTAAGAGAGGTGGAGCTAAACTCCAGCACACAAACAAAGACTGACTGACCAAGCTGGATCAGCGCAGGCCAAGCAATCAGCCCCTACCGACAGGCACGTTTTGAACCAGCACTGCACCAGGACTGTAAATGTCAAAAGCTGAAAGAAGAAGGCTAAACGACACACTGCAGTGAAGCTCAAGGATGATGTAGACATCAGGCTGTTGTCCTTAGTAACCAAAGGTCAGACCTCCTCTCGACAGCTGTGCACCATATTGATTTCCAGATTCACTGTCTGCTTTGCCGGTTACAATTTGTGTTTACACAGCATCTTAATGTTCACATTTAAAGGGAATTAAGACATACGGAGGTTACTGATACACAGTGTGAGATAAAGAGGAGTTTACAAATGAATGTATGCTCTATAACAGCCAGAAAGTAGCAGAATGATACAGCAGAAAAATATAAACCTCAGCTGAGTACAAATCAAGTAGAGCTGAAATGATTGGTCGATGAATTACAACTGTCTAGATGACTGACTGACTGTTTAAGTCATTTTCAAGCTAATGTTCTCTTGTTTCAGTTTTTCCAGGGTGAGGAGGACTGTTTTTCTGTTTTGTCTCATTGTGCTGTTGGCCATACCAAACAAGACATCTCTCTGATGGGTTTTTGTCACAACTTTCAGGCATTTTCAGACCAAAACATTAATTGATTAATTCAAAAAAATAATCAGCAGATGAATGGATAATGAAAACAATCATTAAAATTACAGAATTAATACAAACATTATCTACAATATATGTATTATTTGGGTCTACAACCACAGTAACGTTAACATTATGTAGTCTGGAGTGACCGTGGCAAATGAGAGGCTAAATATGATATCCCTCTGCAGGAGTACAGTGTTCCTGCATGTTAACAGGAACTGGTCCACTGAAATCTCTCCATTCATTTTTTTTTCTCCTGGGTTCATTAATACAGGAAGGAAGGGGACATTCTGTGGAGCAGTAGGTGCCAATCTGTCGCACTGTGGAGATTGGCCAGAATCAGCACATGTTAAGCTGCTGCTGCTGCTCTTCCTGAGGCCTCTTACATCTATCTGATAATATTCTACAAGGTGGAGTGATTCATTTCTACACAGTCAGTGCAGCCACTAATGTTCCCCAGATATTCCATAGCTTTCTTTGCATGTAAGTAGCAATATATATGTAAATTTGCAACATCTGCATATACATTATTTTCCATTGCATTTATTTGATTTTAAAGTACACAGACTACTCAACAGATAAAACCAATAATGCATACTTAAACTAAATAATGGGTGCAAGGAGGTACGCAAATGGTTCATTAAGTCCACATGTCTTGAGTATTATTTTTTTCATAGATATTGGCAATCTATCCACTGGCTAAGAGTTTTCACATATCTTCAAAACCATGGCAATTTCATGACTATAAATGAACTGAAACAGTATATTTATTTCTTTTCATAGTACATACCTTCCAGTTTATTTACAAAATATCTATCAACAGTTTCAAACATAGCACAAGATCAACAGAATACAGAATGTAGAACTGAATTCAGCGGTTTCCTCTCATGCTGATCAACACTAATGACGTGAGGGAAACACGGTAACTGACAAATTAAGCACACAGCCATCCGTACTACTGCTCAGAAAATGCTCTTTTGTGTTAAATATATATAATACATGGTAAGACACTTTAAATCTAGCAGCATGAAGTATCTAAAAGTCACAGCTCTGAGACAAAACGTGTTATCTGACTTTAGTAGAATTGCCCAGTGGAAGTGTGCTTATCCGCAGTTTGAGATTGACAATAATTGCGTTTACACTGCATTAGGCCTGGCTGTTGTGTCACTCCTCGTGCCTTAGAGCTCGAAGCATGTTTGCTGATCTGATGATCTCTAATTAGATTTCTCCACCACTGTGGAAAATGAGCCATCAATTAGAGTGCTGTGATTAGGGGGAACGATTTGATTCCTGTCAAGCACCTGCTGCCTTCAGACTTGTCGAGCTACTGGAACCTTCCACGTCTGACTGAAATGAGCGACGTGGATGCATTCCTGCTGCAGACTGAAATAAAAGGGCCTTTATTTGAAATTTTAAAAAAGGTGGTATTAAGTTGGTATTGCCATTCCTTTTTTTAATGCTCTTAACCAACACATAGTCTCATTCTTCTCTGCAGAGGAACAGAACAAGAACAGGTCAGTAAGAGTGCCCTCTTCAATCTACAGAGGTCAGTTTGAATCAGTCAATTGAAGAACCATCAATCTTGCAAGCATCTCAGTGCATTAACGGCACAGCACAGACAGGCAGCACTGTGATAGCTGTAAGTATGCATTTAGGACATGAAAAAAAAGGATAGGTGCAGATATATGATTCTAACATGAATTCAAAGGCCACATTACTGTTAAATGTATCTGCTGAACTGTAAAAAAGTGACTTCATGATCTGTATAAAATATGGCCTTTATTTGTACAAGATATTTTTGTAACCGTGGTAACGTGTGTGAACAGGAGTTAAAGCAGATGTGTACTTGAGTTTGTGTCCAACTCTGTACTTCAGCAGTCCCCCAATAAAAAGTGAGTGAAATGCAGGAACCACATGGTCCCGTATTATTATGGTACAAGAGGTCTCTTTTAGTCCTGTTTCTATCTGTTCAACAACATTTATGACACAGCGAGGTCCAGGTACAGTCTGGACTGTTAATGCTCAGAATCAGTTATTTTTTCCTGCTCTTTTTGTGAACAGCAGCAGAGATAAATAAAAAATAAGGTGCAGTGAAGTGCAGCATGACTTGCATTTCTATTTGATTTCCCCAAGTGGGTCCACGTAGCACTGGCAATGCCGAATGAAAGTTGCTAAAACTGACACGTGAAAATGTTTCTCATAGGACAAAACAGTGGACAAAAGTACAAAAGCAGCTTATTATGTCTTTATTCCATTATATCTTTAAAACACTTTGACTATCACTACCATTTCCTGGTGAGCAAAAAAAATTGAAATCCTGTTCTAAATCCAAAATCATTTCAACTCCTGGTGAGCCTGTGCACCTGTGTGTAAACTACATCTTATCTTGTCAGCTGCCACGCTTGAACACATGTCAGTGCTTATTAGTCATGCAGCAGCTCTCCGTCCAGACGCCCCAACCTCTCAGCCCCATTTCTCATTTTCCAATCAGCCAGTGCCATAAACTGTAATTGCAGTGTCAGGCTGTTGACTTTGTTTCAAGTCTGGACCCATTTTTCCATCCCCTCCAAAATTTTTACCACCACAAAAATGAAATGAATGCCTACACACCCCTCCATTTCAAAGCTAGAAAGTCAGTGTAATATCTGAGACCATGAGGGGACATTTTCCTTCTTGTTCACATTTTGGCTTTCCAGGCGGGTGCACTTGTACATGAAACCGCCGCAGGCAACAGTAACAGTGGGCCGCTTTGTCAGAGAGAAAGCCTTACATTACATACACACACTGGTTGAAGTCTGATCTGCGTCTTAACGAAAAGACTCAGAGCGTATCTGATATCTAAACACTGCTGCTGTGGCAACTCCAAGACATTTGTCCTTTTTGTTTAAACAGCCTGGATCTCAGGCTGTGAGATTATACGCACTCTCAAGTGAACATTCACTTCAGATCTTGAATGGCGTCTGATTAATCGAGGAGTAGATGGACTGAGAAGAATGGCAGCAAGTTACAGACTGACTCAACTATTAATGATAGTGTCTGAGGACAAAACAGGCAATACAACGTAGTTTCCCAAAAGATAACACCCTATTCCCTGAGTGTACCGTGGCAGAGATTTGTACATGTCTGCGTCATTGCAATCAGTGCAGCTTATCTGTGTTATTCAATTTAAAAAATGCCATTCACCAGCTTAGTAACTTGGGGCTCAAACAATTTCTCCAGCGCAGATCAAGGGACAGCTGGCTCATCTGTTGTCTTCAGATTAGTGCATCTATTCCCCTTTGGAGCTCTGGCATTCCTGAAGCCGAAAGCCCGCTTTTAACTGCCTCAAACAGAGGGGATGATCATCTTATCTCACAATCTTACATCTGAACCACAGACCAATTTCAGCAGCCAGTGCATTCATATATAGGGAGGCAGTTTTTAGAGTTGTCCCTTTGAGTCGAGTGCTCCTCCCACAGTGGCAGCAGACAGATGTGGCTTTCTAGCACTCCCTGTCTGTCGTAAGCTGATAAGTCAGGGTTGCTAGAACCAGTCCTTCGGATGTCCTTGGAAGGAATTGAGCTAAGTGAAAACATGCCTGTGTGTATTTAATTCTGGGTCTCATAACTCTTCACAAAAGTGTAAATTTTTTTGTTTAAAGGTTAAAAATGGCGGCGGTGGTGGCAGTGTGTGCATGTGTCTGTTCGAGCATGTACTGTACATATGTAGGAAACAGCGGGATACAGATGTTTCAGTGGGGGAACTACATTGTAAGAGCAGCACTTGTCTGCTGGGAGGAGTGGATTCCCTGCAAAGTGACAGCAACAGATATCAATACACTGGAGGGTACTCCAGTCATGCGCTACTGCTCGGTATACTCTCCACTTCACACATAAATACACAATCACACTGAAGGCAGAGAGGTCGGTTTTGTTAGCAGCAAGTTCACTTCAGCCTTGAAGCCTTGCAGTCAAGGACATCACTATATATATATATATATATATATATATATATAAATTTTTTTTCATACATATAAATGTGTGTGTGTGAATTATTTGAAAAGCAGTCCAGCCAGTATCTTACAGAGTTTAATGTTGATTATTGCTGCCCAAAATGAAAGAACTGAGAGCAGCTTTTTTGCAAAAATTGTGACACAATTATGTTTTTATTAGCATATTTTGCCAATTAAATGTGGTAATGTTTATAAAAATGCAAGTCAGCTTTGATAAAAATGTCATTTCACTGATAATTAACAATTAAAATCATCTTCAATTTTGGTTACCTGTGCTCCCTGAGTATAAAAGAGTTTCAGTCAAGCAAGACAAATAACAAGACACGAAGTCAGAAGGATTTTTCAAAAACTGAAAAAGTGAAAGCTGCGGAATGTCGTTAACTCAACATCTCAAGGTTGCCGTAGAACTCAAACGCTTTTTAAATCACGATATAACAACCAGTTAAGTGACACAGATATCTCTAAACTTATTGCATTTCTGCAAAACATCTAGTCAAACAAGTCACTGGTGAAATTCACTGTATCAATGCAACAAAACAAAAGCCTCCCAAACCCATGCAAAAAAGTTTCAACACTGACTTCTCATAAACACACGCACTGAAGTGGTGAAATTGAGGGGAGAAGTAGTGACATAATGTACTGTGGGATATTTCAGGCTATACAAAATTAATTCATCTGTGCAAATCGAGTGGGCGGCTGGACGAAAGCCCTTAGAAGGCACATTTTCACACCTTAATAAAGACCCTATCCTGGGGAGACAGTTAAGAGAGTGGAGGCTGTTACACTGCCCTGGCAATAACACGAAACTTATTAGATTCAAATAAGAACGACTGTACTGTTCCAAAACGAGCGGTCAAAGCTCTCCCAAGTGTTGCTTTTGGCTGGGATTATACCACATCAAAGGCCCTGTTCCTCTAAGTGAGAGCTTTACAAGGGTTGAGTGACAGTAATGCATGTGTAGGAACAAAAGGTTTCATGTGGTTTTCCCAAGGACCTCAGAGTAACATGGTTACTGCTTTTTAATAGCTCTTTCACCTGACTGTGGGAAAAGGGAGATGCACAGTTTGGTCTGTGTACCACACAGAGATATGGTTTTAATTTAGCTGTCTGCAATGTGTAGTAGTCGATACTAAGAAGATCTGCAATAAAGTTAAGACTTTTTAACACTTTTTAATACCACATACAATAAAATGTAATATCTGATCACAATAATCATAAATCCAAATTTTTGAGTATCATATAAAAACACCCCATAATCAGATATAATACCTTCTAAAGCCTTTTCGCAAGGCTTTCTAAGACCTGCAGATACCCAGTGTACTGTAACATGCAAGATAAAACTATGTTCAAATACAACAAGAACAGAGATGTATGGCTAGACCTTGACAGCTTGATCTTTTGAGTGTTTTCAGGTGCACTCAAACTGCAAAGAGTATTTTCACTGTTGGGAGGCTTTTACTTTGAAACAGCAGCAGGAAGTGTTGAGTTTGCTTTGAAAGTGGATTCTCAACATGCCTTTATTTAAGCTCAAAGCATGCTTCAAGTGCCAGTGTGAAACCGGTGTTAAGTTCTCACAACAAGGAGGCACAGCTATTCAAGCAACAGAACTGATGAGTGAGTTTGAACCTATTTTAAGCAGAGAATAGGTTTGAAGGGGTCTTCAGGAGTCACAGATTACTCTTTAAGAAGCAAAATACATTTCATCTTCTGAGCTGTGTTCCTGCTTCCTAAAAATATACCCACAGAACTTGTGAACACCTTCTGTGTGCTGACAGGCTGATGCGTCATTGTTTGTGGCTGGCATGAGAAGACAGACTCACCACTGCTGCGACTCTTGCGGTTGGCCTTCCCCCCCGTCAGCAGCATCTTCAAGCTGTTCCTAAACATGATTGCAGCAGATGCCCTGGACCAGACTACAGAAAAATCTGTCAGAGGGGAAAGAAAAGACAATACATATTAATATTTGTGAGAGCACAAGCAGTATGACCAACTGTCTGCTGCGAGATCTTACATTGTCAACAACAGAATTCTTTAGTTAAAAGCAGCGTCAGGGATATTAGACCAACGCAACAAAATTAGATTGTCAAGCCAGGAAAAAAAAAACAACCTTCAAAAGAAATTAATGCAAAGTTATGTGTCAGAAAATGAGGGAAATCCTTTTCATCAAAGTGCAAGATCAAAGGCTTCCTCATAATTAGGGCAAAATACAGGGAAGTACCAGAGCTTTTACAACTACTGCCTAACAAAATCCATTTTTTTGTACATTCAGATGTCAATGCAAACTGCTTACACTACATTTGTGTAGCACTTTTATTAAAATTCACCCATTCACACACACCCATGCTATTGAGAGCAATTGGGTTCAGTGTCTTTCTCAAGGACACTGACATGTGGACAGAGGAGGTCAAGGATCAAACCACCAACCCTGCAATTAATGGTCCACCCATTCTACCTGCTAAGCCACAGCGGACCTGTTCCTTTCTATTTAATCATTGTTATAGTACATACTATTATTATTAGCTGTTGTGTTTTTCTGTCATTTCCAATTAGCCTCCATCAAAATATATATACTGTGGATAAAGAAAAAACATAGAAGATACACCTAAACCAGATTCATATACCAATTCCTGTTATCTATATAGTGATACAAAGGTTTTGGTGTGGAAATTATCATACCAATACTCCCATGAAAAGCTTCCCAGTGCTATGAGATTGCAAGTTGAAAATGTTTAGTCTTAAGCAAACGATCCCACAGGCGTAGAACAAGACAAGCAGAAAAAGCCAGCAGCTAGAGCTAATGTCTGTAAAGTTGGTCACATTACATTGGTTGTTTTTTGCAATTAAGATGGCAAAAAAAATGCTTTGCATTCAGAGGCTCCATTATTTTCAACAGAGCAGACATTTGGTACAGATAATACAAAGCATATACTGTTCAGTGTCGTAAGACTGCAGACAGTAGAGGCTGGGAGTGACACGGATGACAGATAACACCTTAAACCATAAGACGGTCTTCATTTCTTGACTGCAGCTTGCTCTATCCCACTAATTCCTCCTCTCCGTCTCCCCATCTTCCGATCTCCCCCCTCTCCCCTCCCCGTGCAGACGCACATATCTCTGCTGAGTCCTGGTGGTAAAAAGCATGGCAGCAGATGTTCTCCATTAGGTCGCAGTGACTCGGCAAAGCCCCACAGACAAGCTCCAGCTGAGAAGCCGGCTTTGGGCCCCAAACAATAATAATAATATATATATTTTTTTTTTTTTTTTTAACTCAAAGAGGATGACATGGAAAAGCTCTCAAAAAAGCCCTCCCCGAACCCTGCTTACCCAATGTTTTTCACACACACACACACCCCCACCCCCAACCTTAACAGGGGGTATAAAAGGCTTCCAGGATCACAGTAGTATAGACAGTGTGAGGGACACTGGGGAAATAGCAATGACAATGAGACAATGCCTATTATTATAGTCAGGTTGGAACTGAGACATGCAACATCTGTTTGTCTTTACTGATTAATTCAGGACTTTCTTCTCTTTTTTCTGTGTTTTTGAGAGCATCTTGGGAAGAATGCTCTCTGGACCGATGGTGTCTGTAGACTAGTTGGAGTAGGTCTACGACGCCTGACTATACGTGCAGATTATCTTTAATTTTGATGAGGCTGAACCTTTGACTCCAGCCCTGAACACTTTTTAAAAAAACATGTTTGATTTCATCAGGCTGTGTCTGTCTGCCTTTTTGATAAATGAAGTTTTCTACAATAAGTCTCAACAAGATTGAAAACTGAGAGCAGTGCTGGCAGTTGCCCATTTTGAGTTTAGCTCAAGTGCAAAGAAAAAATTGAGAAAGAACTGAAGGAGAAGTCAATTTGAACAACAACAGCAACAACAACTATACCACAGGAAAATTGAGGGGAGCTACTGTAGCTGCCAAAATGAGACCAGACCCAGCCTCATATCACTTCAGATGCTTTCTGGAAATTACTCCAGCTGTGTTTGTTGTTTGTTTGGAAAGATTGTGAGTGGTGATACTCTAACCTTTTCTTCTTTGACCATTCAGATGTTTTCTAAATGTATTATTATTTATTATTTTTTTTGGGGGGGGGGGGGGGGGGGTGCTGATTCAAAGGCAGGCAGCTGAAAGAATCAGGCACTGTGTGACTGTAGCAGTGTTTACTCACTGATCACTGTGTTCGATTAGACTGAGGATATAAGAGGCTTCCCAGATGTTGCTTCGATTGTTGTCCACTGTGACACAGTACCACATGCAACACTTTTTCCTGATGCTCTACATCTGTTAGCTATTCTCAGGTCCATATCATGAAGCCTTATCGCCACATACACCACAACATAGCCTACAAAATGAATTCATTATTCATAATAATTAATGAATTAATTATTTTACACTCCCTGTTATCAATATTTAGCTTCAAATACTTACATCTAACTCTAACTATATGCAGTATCGTGTATCTCGTTTACACTCACATTAGATAACTGCTCACTGTTTACAGCCAGACCGTTCTACTGTTGTTTCTGCACAAATCATGGCCTTTACATTTTGTATATCATTTTGTTTACTTTCTTTATGTCACAGTTGCATCCTTTCTATCACTACCCATTGGTCTATATTCACTGTGTACACTTACATCTGATAAGATACTAAACTGTATTTCACTGTGCTGGTATTTACTGTGTACAATGACAATAAAGTTGAACCTAATCAAAATTATTAACATTTCAGAGTGAAACACATGTAGTACAGAGGAAAGCACATGTAGTATTATTACTACAATTCATATGGTAAATCACTGTTTTTGTCAATGGAGTCTGGTAGTGATATATAGTGATGTTTATGGTCAAACAAAAAGGATCTTACTCCTTAATAAAAGAGTCTATCTCTGTAGGAATCCTATCCATAATGTTGTCAGTCACTTACAATAACAATCTGAACCTGTCAGTGGCAAAAACAAGCACTTTAGTGGATGCAATTTGACACAGACAAATTCCCAGTTGGATAACATTGAAGCAGCTGCTGCTTGCTGGTTCTTGGTCAATACTACGTCAATACGTCCAAAGATGTTTGTCCCTGTCAATCATTTACGCCCCAATACATTCGAAAAAAAAGTCCCAGCTCCAAAAATACCAGACTTATCCTTTAAGTTTGTATCACAGGCTGATAATTCCACTGCTCATAAAAACACTCTCTGATTTAGAGGGATCACTGACAATAGATATGAATATTTTTGACCTCATTTGCCGAGCAGTGCGGTGTCACCCAGTCACAGTGATGGGTTCCTCTAAATAAAAAATGAGTTCTCATGTGAATGAATGGACCTTCGAAGAAAGGCTGACATTTTTCTCTGTAATGTTTGCCTCAGACCCTGATGCAACCATTCTCTGGTGAAGTTTAGAGAACCTTAAGCGTGCGTGAGATTGTGTTAAGAGCCTCCTACAGGGCTGTCTTTTATAAATGTGTTATCAGCATCTGATATGATTGTCTTGGAAACTGAGCTGAGGCAGTGAGTTAACTGATGCTACAGGCAAATATACCCTCAAAAGATATGAAATTTCTCTAATTTAGGGATTTTTGGCATAATTATCCATATTAAATTACATGTGCCACAAAGGGCAGAAGATGTAATAATTTCATAATCATATAACAAGGCAAGAACATGGCCTCTTGTCTCTTATTAACAATGAAATATCATCCTGCAAATGCTAAAGGTTAATTTCCTGCTGTTTTCCCACATTTGCTAGTGTTAAGTATGACAATTATATGGTACTAGAATAAATAACTGACATTAAGAAATTATTTGGTCACGTCAGTCCAAATACTAAATGATTGGGAAATAAAGGGGTTGGTAGCACTAACAGCAAAGGCTGATGCAAACCTCAGCATGTGGCCTCGTTCAAGGGAGGATTGCCATTTGTCCCTTTTTCTAAGAGTCCTCACGTCATTTTTGTGCCACCTGTGCGCTGTTCATGACTGTAAATGTATCTGTATGACGTGCAATTAAAAGGTCTTTGTTCTACAGTCAGCCTCAGTTGCATTAATCTGGCCTCCCCAGCTGTGGGAAAGAACAAGTTAAAAGGTAGATTAATCATAGCAGTCATCACAGCTGCTTTATGATACAATGACACAAGTGATCTTTACACCTACCAGAGGGATAGATGAAAAGCATGAGTCACATCAAAAGCCGCAGTTCTAGTTCAAGGTGGCTGAGCAGTGACACATGCCATGAACGGCTACATCGTGATGTTGGCTGACTGGAATAACCCAGACTTCTTACAATCAAAGCTTATTTATTAAGAGCTAATTCACACGGTTTATTACCATCAACAAAGATTTAAGGATATTTCCCTGAGAGTAACACTTGTCAACCCCTCCTCTCCCCGTTCCATAGCTTGAATAAGCACTCCAGTAATGAGGAGTGGTTTTATCATGTAGAACCACACAAGCCCTTCCCTCTGTCTGAAATCCACTCATTGGTATGAATCATGTGCTTTCCTATGACAAGATGTAGACAGTGGTGAGAGGAGTGTAAGGTGGCAAAGGGTCAGATCTATTGGCATGCAAGCTCATCTCCAGAGATACAGCCAAGGCTGTGCAGGGGCATCTACGCAAGAATCCGCAACTCACCACAACGTCACCTCAGCATAAAATATGAGTGAGGAGCAGCTTATTATGTCTGGTCTGGTTGGCCTACAGGCCAGAAGGTATTCTGTGATTATAATACTAAATCAAAATCTTA
Organism: Lates japonicus; assembly: GCA_033238685.1. Taxonomy (NCBI): domain Eukaryota; kingdom Metazoa; phylum Chordata; class Actinopteri; family Centropomidae; genus Lates; species Lates japonicus. Next base: position 2,473,898 of record BRZM01000039.1, on the reverse strand, counting down.
AAAAGCCATGACTCAGTAAGTACATACTGTAGCTTCGTGTCAGCTCTCCATTGTGCAGCTAAAAAGGACTAGGGATGAAATACGGAGGACTTCACAGTCTAGTCCAATAAATCTGTGTCCATATGTATAGCAGTGAGCTAACCAGGCAAGGCTGTAGCTGTTTACTCACTGCCAGAGCAGAAAATAGGGAGAGATACTGCTGTCTGTTTCTAGAGGAGGCAATCAATGTTCGAAATCTTAGAGGACAGGATACTGAGTAGGCAAGTAAGCACACACACATACAGACTCGCAGGTCGCCACAGAGAGACAGGCACGCACGCAAAAATGTACCCGTATGCACACAGCTGAAGCAATGTTTCATCTGAGGGTGTAAGCATACACATCGCTGATTCCCACTCTCTCTGACCCTGTGTACCGGCCTTTGTGAAGGGAAGCCAAGAAGCAGCATGCTCTCACAGATAATGTGCGTAAGCGGATGCAGCCCATCTCAGGCTCTTCCACAGCTCGGGCATAATGCTCCTCCACTGTGTTAAAAACCACTTAAAGGCACATTCACCAGCCCTGCACGATGAGCCACTTTCATCTGCTCTGGTCACCTGAAGTGGCACACTTGTTTGTTCTGATGAAAAATACAACACAGACACAGCTTGGTACATTCCTAAGCGTGGCTCATAAAGGCTGAATTAACAAAAAAAGGTCTCCAGTTTGGCTTTTGAGCTAGACAGATACCAGTGTGAAAGGCTTAGCCATTAAATATGTAGGTTTAGCTATAAGCTTTGCTTGAAGAATTGCTTTGTCATGGCATTATGTTGAGAAACCAGAGTTATGATTATTAGAGGATTATAGCTTAGTTCTCCTCATATTGCAGCCCTCCTGTAGGATGAATTTAATTTTTAATCACTAAGCCACATCTAAATTTTTAAACATGAAAAACATCCAACTGGTAGCAGGTGCAGACGCCCCCCCTCTGAGTCTAAGCCTGGACTCAGACCCGCCATGAAACTCCATTAATTACAAAGCTTATTTACAATCAATAAAGTATCCTTTAATGGGGGCAGCGATGGCAGAGGCCAGTGTTGCAGGTCATGCAATAGGATTTATCTCATGTTACCCCTGGGCTCCAAATTAAAACTCATCTGAGAGGAAACCACACAGACACAATCATAGAATTAGAGGGGACACACATGTCCCACAGGAGTGCTCTTACTGTGATTACTTATAACACAGAAGTTACAGCAGTCGCAAAGCAGAGGGAGGCCTTAAATTGAGATGGAGCAAATGGTGTTTTTTTTCAAACAGGGCAGATATTAAATCTTTCAGGGAGGTGAATGACTAAGGACATTCCTGGGTAAAATCAAATTTGTCCTAAAAGATATCATAAGACTCTGTCTCAAAATGGGTAATTAGGAGTCACATATGAAAGAAATACAGCTCAATTTTGCTGTTGCAAGAGTGAAAATCCCACAGCAGCCAGAGCACAATGAAGCATCAACAGTTTGAAAATGACAAATGGACTTTGCCCTGAGGGACCCGCGTTTCTTCAAGCAATTATGGTAGAACCCGGCAGTCTGACTGGGAAACATGAATGTCAGACCTTAATCAAATAAGAACAGTGGTAGAGAAAGCACTGCAGTATGACTGAGGCTGAGTCATCCACAATCCATTGATTTCCTCCATTTGTTTCTATACACATTCCTTCTTCCAGGGTTCAGGGACAAAAGAGCGAGGTGAAGAGGGTGGTGGGTGCATGGATCTATTCATTAAATAAAAAAAATTCTGCTGTGGAAGTGCATCTATAAACACAGCGGAGAAAATATTCACTTAAAAATTAAAAGCAGGACTCAAGCTGGAGGCTCATTCAGTCAGAGCCTCCTCCCTCATCTTGCCAGCAGTAGACACCCTGCAGCATCAGACAGGGATAAATCACACTCCCATCTCCAGTTTGAGGATGGCTGGGAGAGCAGAGCTCCATAAATCACACTGATATCAATAAGGGGAAGTGTCAGGGCCCGGCTCACAAGGTGAGAGTTGCGCAGGGCAATGCAGAAACCACTTAAGGTTGCTGGTAACAAAGTTTTACTCCAGCCCTGCGGTAGATTATTTATTAATCTAGATTAATGCCACCGCACTCATTGCTTTGCAGGGTGGTGATATCTGTATCACGATGCACCATACAAGGGTATGATCAGTCACAGATGAGACAGCTGGTCCCAGGGAGGCCAAGATTGCTGTCTGACACCTCCTCAGCTCCTTATTACGAATTCTTCATGGAACATAAGGTATGTTCAAATCACACTTAAGAGGAGTGTCACATACCGAAGTATAAATGCTTAATTTTTCAAAGAATGGGAATATATCCAAGCTTTCACCATAAAGATATCCTCAGCTTCACTCAATGTTCACACATAAATAGAATCCATAAATACTAAAATACCTTCAGAAAAAGTTGTTACGGACAAGAAGCCAGTAAGAGGTGCAAATCAGAGAGCTACCAAATTCAAAACGATTTGTTGTTGCAACTGGGAAACAAGAACCATGCCACATTAGCATAATTCATCCAACACTGACCCAGAAATTGAAAGCGAACTCATTTAAACTCCTGAATGTTCCTGCAAAGTGTAATCTTTAGTTACTGCTGGCCATTAGAGTGTTTGGATAGGGAGTCATAGTAAACTTTCTCTCCTTACCTTTTTTTGGTCACCTGATATTGTCTGTGCAGAAAATGAATGAGACTTTTACTTATTGAACCCTGGACTCCTGAAGTAACTACTCCTGCTTTGCAACTTTCACACAGTGAATACTGCTCAGATTATGTGCGCTGTCACAGACTGAAAACTACCTCCCGCTCTGCTCTCCATTGACACATGAGCTGTCAGCACACCATCTGTGACCTCAAGCCCTAAGAGTTCAATGCTAAAGAGCAAAGTCGACATTTGGCACAAGCTTCGGGTTCCCAAGAGCCCCTGAAAGTGACATGTTCACATGTGTAGGTTCCATGTCTTTGCTTTTGGCTGATACTGCAGAGCTTACCTGATCTTTTGAAGTAATGTTATAGAGCAAGTTCTCCTAAGGTCCAGGCTTAATGCATTTTTTCTCCAACACACTGACATGGCCTACTTGTAGCTAAGTGCATTATTATGTGCTTTGGTTGTGTCATCTCCCTGTAGGGAAACAGAAGTCCTCCTACACAGGCCAACTGGCACGCACTTTCATTACCAAATCTATGCCCAGTTTAAACCAGCTTAAGACCTCTCTCGCCCTCTCGCTCCAATCTATTCAAAGGAAGCAACTGAAATAGCATGTCAACCTTTATCAGACTCAAAGAGAGCCAAATGAAGGAGGACATAATTCATTGGCTTTATTTTCCCCTGTTTGTTTTAGAGGTTGTCTCGGCAAGACCAAATAATGGGATGAAATACTGTGAGCCATGTAGGCAGGTGTAGAAAATTCCCCTAGCCAGACCGAGGAAGGAAATAAATCATCTAAATGCATAAAACCTATTTATTCTCTCAGAGCTGCATGACCACAGTTTTTTAAAGTTGAGTTTGCACGTCTTCTTCGTAATCTCTTCAATAGCAGACAGTGTGGAAGCAGGCATTCGTCAGTGATTAATGAAAAAGCATTTTTCCCTGCAGACATCAAAATGACAAGAGCAGCAGAGCTCTGATTCTAATATGTTGTGAATGTGCTACTTTACTGCTCCCTCGCTCTTGTGTGGTTGCTGCTGTGAACAATAACACAAGACTGTGTGGATGAGCAGCAGTGAATGCGTAGCGTAAAGCTCACCAAACATTGCCACAGAGGAGGTAGAGAGAGAAACACATGGGAGGACGGATGAGCTGCTCAGCATCTTCCTAAATGCAATATTAAAGTACTGGAACTATTCTACTGATATGGCATCACCTTACAAGGTTAAGACATATTGGAGGATTCGTAAAGGTTTACCATTCACCAACAAATGAAGCTAAATGATGGTGCTAAAGGTCAAACACTGTGTTAAATATTGGATTCACCCAGAGAGAAGGATGGTTAAATGAGACAGTTCAATTAATCCCACTGACTGCTGCTTCCAGTCCTCCCTCCACTCCTCTTCTTTATGCTGCCTCTTCATTCATAGACCTCACTGCTACACCTGCTGGCCATTTGGAAGTGCTGCTGCACCATCTGCACTGACACACTGAGCAGAGGTGGCAGGAGTTACATTAATGAAATGATCAATCTAAACCTAATCTAAATTATAGCCTTTCATCTTTGTTGCTGACATATGACACAGAGATGTCCATCATCTAGTCTGTCAAACACACAGGAAATTTTGTTTTGCATAAATCATCTCAGAGGTTCCTATTTGTATGCCTCCGGTGCCCTGATCCTGTTCAAACAGATAGACCAGAGCCTCAGGAAGAAGAATGGTTCAATGTTTGACAGGCAGCTTAAAGGGGCAAATACAGTCGTGACACAAGGAGGGAAGGTCATTCTGCAGAAGGCCGCTAACAGCAGGTAATCAACATTGGCAGAAGCGCACATTTGCATTGAGATAGAGGCATTTAAAATCAGCTGGCGTCTCTCTGGCCTGGGCAGGCGCTGAAAATTAATTCTCAGAATTAAACAGGCTGCATCTCCTGGTCTCATTCACTCCTCATTTGCTTGTTAATCATGGCTTATATCTATGTCAGACTATAGGATCTCCTTGTGTACTGTAAGTGGCATTAAATAGATGCAATGTGGGATTGTTTTCACTGTAATTACACTCCAGGGTAACAGGATAAAAAGTGGTTAGGTTCCATGCAAAAGGCCATCTAATATTGAAGTACAATGTCTAGACAAGTACATTCACCCCTGATGTTTTGTTAAATTGATTAATAGCAGTAAATCACAGTGAATGAAATTGAGCTGAATCTGACACTGATAAACAAAATTCTACCCCACCAGTGCAGAGACCCTGGATTTGATTAATAGTAGCAATAACTCTGCATTGTGTTTGTCAGAAGACATAGACAACTGGGCAGTGGGAAGTCAGCAGGGGATGACATCCTTCTTGTTGCAGAACTGACTCCTACAGACTAGTCAGGGTGCCTGCAAGAAGGATGCTTATACTGTATGTTACCTACTGTTAAACTAATGTGTTTAATACAATTACTAAACAAGTAAGAACTGTAGAGTAGGGAAATTTCACACTCCAAATTGAGTTAAGAACACCCAACATATTGCTGATTACTGTCAAGTGACCCAACTCATATCTACTGTGATTCGATGTTGTAACAGAATAAAAACATAAAAAGGAGTAACATCTGTGCCTTTGAAGGCATTTCAAATTAAAAGCATAAAGTGGCTGTGATAAGTTCTGATAACATCCCCACACATCTTGTCCCAGCTCCGCTGTCACATGGATCCAGTGCAAGCCTGAAGCCGGTTTCACACAGAATTGTAACTGCTACTCCCTCCCTGTGCTCTGTCAGTTCCCTCTGCCTGACATAACTAGCCTTCAGATGATACCCAAATGGGTTGATTTGGCCACTTCAAGGGAATAACTAAACAACCAAATAGCATAGGCTCCCACTGGCTCTTAGTTAAGTTGATGTGAGTGTCCCAGTTAAATTCATTTCCTTAAAAATGCTTGACCACACGTTACTTAGCCAGAGGCCTGCTGAGGGCTTGTAGTAACTTTGTATCTCAGAGCAGCAGAGCCAGAGAGAGTGTTGGACTTCCTTGCCTGAGGCTAATGTGTATTAAGTGCAGCTGAGTGGTTGATAGGCTTAACATGGCTTCTAAGTGAAGTGAAGCTACAGGGGTACTCCAGGGTTGGTTTCCTTGGTGAATCCTTAGAGTTACAAAAGTCTTCATCTGAAATTAACTCAAACCAAAGTGTACTAGAGCAGAGATACTGCAGCTGTACAGAATAATGTTCAACCGTTTGTATCGACATTTGCAACTGAAATGCATTACAGGCCACAAGTCAAAGCTTCAACCATCATTTAAAAAAATGCTTGGCACACCACTTTGATTTGCAAAGCTCAGCTGCTTCGACTTGCACTGCTGCTTGTGGCTACAAAATAAAACACAGTCAGATATTTTCTAATGTTGCACTGCAGTAATGCAACTAGCCAATCACAGCTGACCATGAAGAAAAATGGCATGTTGGTTTTTTCCCCAATGCCATATTCCACAGATTCACCTCAGCCCTGCCGATTCTGTAAAAGCTCAGATTTCTTTGAATGGCCAGTGCCACTGGGCATGAATTTTTGCAAGGAAGAGGACAGCTCTTTAATTTTCTCTGGAAGCTATCAGTAGCTTTCCCCAGATAGTGGTAATGGAAGACAGTGGAACAACCAGAGTACCTGTGGAAACTCTACCCAGCAATGATGCAAAGAAGACGAACATTCACTCAGTGGAGAAAGCCATGGTTGGACTAGAACAAAAATTCAGCCCTAGACTTATTCTCTGGGACAAACCCTTTGGATTTTTTATGGCAAACCGGGATTTGTCCCAGTAGTCCCTATGGCCAGTCTGACTATGGAGAGAGCTTCGGGACTTGAGAAGGTTCAAAACAGACAGTCAATAACAAAACCTGCCTACCTGTATTAATATAACCAGGTGTTATACTCTGCCTTTATCACCGCACTGTGATCAAAGTGGATTTCTTACAGTTGTTTCTTGCTTTGGACAGTGGCCAGACTGTTAGCAGCAGCCATGTTGCTAGCAGCCTGAAACAAATACACGATTCATTTTCCGTTTGATAATCTAAACAAACAACACATTTCCTGGCCGTGCCTGATCTGAAATGAGCAGTAGTGAAACTTTTTATATTATTCTTTGCGACAGTGGCGCCAACATTACTACCATTTGGAAATGCTAGCAGGGAAAGATGTCTGTTGCCACTTTAGGGTAGGGTTAGGGCACTTGGTGGAGGTTAGGAAAATATCTTAGTTACAGTTACTAAAAAGGAGAACTTAATTGCAGTTGTGTGACAGAAGCACTACACTTCTACCCACACTATAATTTTTGCTTCGCTACATAAAGGGCACACTACTTCATTCAAAAGCACTGGGCATGAATCATGAGCTGCAACATTGTCTGATATGGATGGAAATTCTTAGAGATACTGAGGGGACGTGTTTACATCTTGTCTCTTTATCTAGGTATAAGAAATACTTGTCTCTGGCGGGCAGTCGGGTGAAGGTGAAATGAGTCTCAAATAGGTTATGTGTCGATACTTTCTATTTACGACATCTACAGATAGTGCTGGTGACGTCAAGAAAACCCACAAGGCGTCCATGTACCCAGCACATCCAAAATGGGCAGAGAGTCATCAGACATTCAGAGGGTGGGTATGGTTTCAAAACCACAAGACAAGAACAGAACAGATCAATACGGTACTGCCATCCAACCAAACAGGAGGAGTGAAAGAGAGAAAGAAACAGAGTAGCTTGGGTATGCCATAAGGGGAGCCATAACGACATCTGCTGCTGGCCAAATGAGTTTCTCCCCTCAACTGGGCCTGCCCGCACTTAAATAAGACAGAAAAACAGGTCCAATTGTCAAAAGTGATTGTTGACAGCAGCCTTGGTTTTGTTCATATCTGGGGAAATAAGTTGGTGAATTACACTGGCATGGATATAAACGTGGTTTCACTGGAACAGAGGCACACTGACTGAGATAGGAGATGAATCTGTTTCTCGATGAATTATGCATTGTTCCCAGACCTGTATTACCATATACACCACCATCATGTTCACATCCACTCTGTGAAGAACTTCTTTGTCCACTGTGAATTAGCAGCACCTCTCTAATCTCCTTTCGTCTCATCCACAGATACTTTCTGTGGGAGATGTGTATGCCTTTAGCATGCAAATGACTTAATATAACGCTGAAAAAGAGGCGATGACAGGTTCCAGGGATGTACTGTACTACTGTTTTTTATGTAATTTTTATGTAATAAGTCTTGCTTGTGGAAAGCAAAAAAAAGGATTTAGGTCTACAACCAACTGCAGCTTTGTCATTACAAATGGGATGTGTGCCTTTAATTCATTTTTTCCTCACATGTATCTCAAGATTTAGAAATGTACTTTTCTTTTTTTTTCCACCCAGACTCAGTATTTATTCCAAAGCCAGCCACACAACACCACAGAGAAGAAACACATTAGTGTGCCTCACAAGGGCAACGATACCTCCAGGGTTGCTATTTGTGATTATGAATCGGGATCTTAGAAGACGGTACCAAAGGATAGAATGGAGCGTGGGCGGGAGAGAAAACATCTTAAATTACTTGCTCTTCCAGTTCAGCCCACCACCAGATTGCTGTCAGGCCGGACTGACGTTTGATTGAAAGCGTAGACAAGACCACGGGATACCGAGACCCAATTAGCGTGTTAGCTGGCCACTGACCTCTGATGGCAATTTGATGACCACCAATAAATGTCGGTTGGACTCCCAGACACCATTGCACCATGTGTCAATCAAGTGGCTCGGGCACAGAGAGACGGGGCTGTGGTTTACTCCTTCACTCACATGAGCTTGGATTGAAAGGAATTAGGGAACAAAGTGTGGTGATGTGTGCAGAGATGTTGGCAATCATCCATGCCATTTTCACTTCGACAGCAATGCGTTTTAGTGGCTTTTAATTGAGAGATACTTATCATAAGTCATTTCGTTAAATGACTTTGATTGTTTTCATGTCACATTACAATTATTTGTCCTGTGTTATTATGAGTAATCCAGAGTGTTGGGTTGATGAGGCTCCGTTGTGAAAATTAATGAGCTATACATACAAGAAAGGGCATCTTCATTCTGTCTAGTCCTTATTGATTTCCCTTAAACCAGGCAGAGTATTCTTAATAGGAACACAGCACCCTCTCTTTAGTGATTATGTCTGCAGAACATCAGTCACACACAGCAGCCACTATGTATCTTCAAGAAGGCACGTGTCTGTGTGTGCGCATGTGTGCCCGAGTCTCCTCACACACAAGATGAAGACATGTGAACCCGAGAGTCAGATAGAAGATGATTAAGGTGGCAAACAGAGGTTGCTAGGTGAGGGTGCAAAGACATTACGAATGTAGATGGAAACATGCGGGATCACCTCTAGTCCTTCCCCCTCTGCTGAAGGTCACAGGCTGACAGATGAGCACGCCTTTCATCAGGCCTTATGCCATCCACATTAGCAGGCTGAGCCAGGCCTTGCCAACATCAGCAAAAGAAAAAAACTAGGTACTATTGCCCTCTTGAGATAGAGCACGTCAGCGTTACACACACTACCTCCCATGGATGTATATAGCGCGAAAACAGTGTGACTGTGGGGAGGGATTGTGGAGATGGAATGGAATAAGTGAGGGAAAATAACCTTCTAAAAATCCATCAATGCCGTGTTGGATCAAACTACTGGTGCACAAGCATGCATATTTCATTAATTACAGCCAAGAGTAATCGACAGCATGGAATAGCCAGTGGAGGTCAATGGCAGGTGACATAAAATTGCCACTATCTTTTTTGTTATGCCTGTCTGTTTTGGTTACACTTAATAGCAGCTGCCTATACCCATAAACAGAAATAAATTTCAAGTGCACACAAACACTGAAAAAACACCAGTCACCAATAATGCCTTTGAAACTTGTCTACAGAAGGTCTGAATAAAAGGTACAACATGTAATCTTACTTAAACTAAGGAAACGAGGGAAAAGTTATGGGTTTGGTTTCATTACTGAATTTCACAGAGGCAAGCTGCCCAGGAGAGAATGCCTTCATAATGGACCCCTGCCAGGCACTTCGTCTGCCAATTAATTGGCAGTGGCCGCCACATGTATGTCTGCTGTGTGTGTGGGTGGCTTTAAAAGTCATGTGTGTCACTGAGGTGATCAGCTTTGGCTAACTGAATATCACAGAAGTCTGGATGTCTCTAATGTCTGGACTCAAAGTCAATCTTGGCCTGCTGACAAAATCAGTCCCTTTTTTCACTATCATCATCATCCTCATCAGGTGATCATCGGATTTAGTTCTCATTAGATCTCATTATTTGTTGTTTTTCATTTTTGCTGCTTTATTTCATTTAAGATTAAAATTTTCCTTTGGACAGTGAGAATTTAACACGGTCAATCTACACCTTGTGACCCTGTTCAAGAGGGACCACCCACAAATTCACTGTGGCTTTACAAAATAATTTGCTCTCCTACAAGGCACGCTTGCTGCCAGCTCTTTTTGTTTTTTAATATATTAGATTCTGGGGGAGGGGGAGGCAGCTGTTAGCTGGGCCCAGCTGTCAATGACGGCTGGCAGAGATGAGAAGGGAGGAGCTGATTTTGAACAAACCTGTGCATACACGGTCCCAAAGGAGCATCACTTTAAAGAATTCCCTCAAAAGCCCAGATGATAACTTGATGTCTCTGTTTACCTCTACATCTGCAGCATATTTACGATCCCATGCGCACATTAATTATGGTAAATACTGTGATAGAGATGAGAAAAATATGATTGACTTGGCAGAATACAGCTCAACATGAAATAGCTTATTGGTTTGGTGCACATTCAGTTGGATAAATTAAGAAATACCCACAAGATGCTGTGGTTCTTGTTGCATGATGTCCAAACACAATTTACACAGGACATTCTGAGGTGGGGCTAGGCCAGGATTTTTGCAAGGAATGGTGGAAATGATGTCCCAGTTTTGACAGAATGAAAATTAATTCACAACAGTTTTGCTGGGCCATATCTTCTACCCCCACAATTATTATGCATGAAGTGAAATGAGAATAAAATGTGAAGGAAATTGTGATACAGCTCAGTCTAGACTACAATGCAGAGTGGCTTTTCATGCTGTTCATGTTGTATCATTTCTCAGACCATACATTAGCACAGACCGTGTTGGAGCCTGGCGAGTATGTGAACTGGACGCCGAGCACCATTACACTTAATGACACAGCTTTAAGATGGACAGCTGAAGTCTGTTGTTAAACTGAATGCTTTTAGCTACAGTAGCCTGGATTTTCCTGAAAAAATGACTGAATAAATTCAGTCATGACTGAATGACTGCAAGTATTAGCAATGGCAAAATTATGGAAGTACTGCACGTTCTTATTTGAAAAGGTGAATATCAAAGACTATTCTTATCCTTTAACACACTGACACGTGCCTATTACAGCTTCTGTCATTTGCACTTTGACTGGAAAAATATATGTGCAAGGCTCTATTGATAAGACAAATACAGAATTCCTCACAGTGCAAATGGCATAAAAAGCCTCTTGAAGCCCTTTCTTGTACATCTTTCACTATTTCACCTTGAATGAGCGATTCTCTGCTCAAAGCCAGGGCAGCTGCCTCCCATCTCAAGCCACAGAGTCCGGAGCTAACCAGTGTGTCCAGCTTCAAACTTGAAATGTGTTAATGAGCTGCATGAGAATTAGACTAGCTTATAGCTAAAAGCATACAATTAAAAGAGTTGGTGGGTTGTCCCCCAGATAAAGATGATACCATCACCCGCTACTTCTTTTGTCACCTGTCAGATATTTTACAGGCAGGTTTAGGTTATCCTGAAAGGTTCGTGCTCCTCACCCCAAATCCCGCCACACACAAGGAGTCATAAGTTCAGTGACAAGAAAACAATCCCCTCACTGACTTAAACTGCCAGCAGCATTAACTGGAAGGAATGACTAATACAGAGGTTTCTGTGGGTGAGAGTTTTGGCCATGTGTCACCCATGTATCCAGCCAAGATCTGTCTGAGTGTTTTACATTAGACACGACAGAGGCACATGCATGTCACATGCTGCATGAGCCCATCTGCACAATCAGAACAACTACAAAGGCTTGTAAGCATGCCTCAGTCTTTATCCATCTATCTTGGGCCATTGAATGATCCAAGTCTGTGGTGTCTGTGTAATGTTTAAGACAAAGTAACAATGCGATGCTACCTGCATCATGTTCCTTGAACATTCCTGCTACTTGGAAAAATAAACTCTTTCCTAATCTGCTCTAAATCTTTGGCGGGTTTGTGATGACAAGTCCCAACAGAGCCCAAAGAGAAGCTAGCCGACCTACCACCATACAAGGATGACTAAAAAACTTAAGCAGCAAGAGCAAGCCAGGGAGGACAGCTCCCCCACAATTCAAACAGAATTTATTTTGCCTGTAAATTGGTTTTCGTCACAACTTGCTGTCAGTGTTGGCGTTTGTGGGTTTCGGCGTGTCAGATTTGACACAGCTCCCCTTCAGTAGCTGTGGGCTGTAGCTTAACACCCACACACCCCACTGGGGAGAAACCGTCTTCTTCAGATGCCGCTCACCAACTTGACAACGCTGATCATTCTCATCATCGTCCCCTCAAGCACTCACTAGAGATTAACTGCCTAAAGCATTTGATTGGTCAAAGCGTGACGAATACTACTGGAAGAAGGCCTATAAATGCAGTTGCTTTACTGTAACAGGCACCCGAGGCATGCAGAAATTAGTAACTACAGCTTCTCTGTGTTGAAAAATACACTGCAAACCACCACCACCAAAACTTTCTAGGGGTTAACAGCACATCACATTTGATGACATGCTCAATTGAAGGACTGGAAGCCAGTGCTTTTTGTGCCCAGAGACACTGTCATATTTCTGCATCTCCGCACCAGTGACCTACACAGGAGCCATGCCACGTCAATCACAAACTGACAGATCCTCGCTGCAGGCCAAAAGGGACAAGGCAGCCTTTCTCCGCTCCAGGACACATGCAAATTACAGGATTTGTATCTTTGAATAAAAGTCGAAGAACAAACTGCATATGTGAAGCTGTTAAACAAGAGGAAGCTTGACAGGAAACTCATTTGTTTCCCAGGATATGTAATGTGCAGGAAATTAGAAATGAAAGGTTTTGAACGCACATAAAACCAATTAACTGCTCAAACAAAGACATGCCTTCCTCACCCTCTAAAATGTGAGTAATGCAGACCTTTGCGCCAGTTTATGGTATGATTATAATTTATGCCATCTCCCAAGCAGCACATGCAAGACTGTGTCTCTTTTGTGTAGCCCAGGCTTTACAGCCATGGAATCTCAGAGGAAGAAAAGAGCCAGTGTCATGCGGTCAGAAGGCATTTTAGTCAGACAGAAATTTGTGTCAGCACTTTCTGCCAGGGAGTGAGAGGCCAGCATTCAGAGCTGTTAGCCTCTTTCTCAGAGGAGAGCCAGGGTTTAATGGGACTACTCTTCCACTCCATTTGCCGGCCCGCATCTTACAGGCCACAGCTGCATACATGTAAGCCAGCAACTGCCACTCTGCATACCTCTCTGCAGCCTGGGAGCTCCACGCTGCCTTTAACAGCTGACAGAAGTTATTCATCTTCAGACACACACTTGAAAAACTAAGCAGACTACAGACATAATGTGTAAGAATAAGACAACGTTAAAGCCAGGTAATCAGACTGCAGAGGTCACTGGCAGATGCTTTTTTTTTTCTAAACTCCTTACCTTATTTATTGGCCGAGCAATTCCTGGTGCTGCCATGGTCATATTCATTTGGACTATGGCAGCACCAGAAGGCCTTGCTCTAAAAAACTTCTTATGAAATGACTTTGGATCTATTTCAGAGCCAAACAACAATTTCATGGCTGGCCAGTCACAGAGTAATTACATAGGGGCCCAAGCCGACACATCGATCAGTACTCGGGACACTTCTTAAAAAATAAGACTATTTTTGACAGGCAGCTTCTTGAAGAGATGACAGCACCTCCAGCACACTTATAGTAAGAATGCACAATGAAAACGGATGCAGGCAACATGAATCTATTCCCTGATAATAGATAAAGTTTTCCTGGATAAACAGCGGAGTTATTCAGCAGTACTCTCCCAAAAAGACGCATCACTACTAAGCACGTACGGTTGACTACCTAGTGGATTGTCAGAACATTAGCTGAGCAGTCTGTTTAGAGAAAATACTCTTTTAAATTCTGCAGCGCTGCCGATAAGCATTTAAATAAGTTTCTTAATTATACTGAATAATGAAAAAGCCTCAGCTTAAATTAATTTTTTGCCATCGTGTTAATAGCTTTCTCTGTCTGATGACATGTCATATTTTTAACAGGGGATGAAGCATTAAGAGGGTGTATGTAAGACAAGTCCACTAAGTTCACCTGTGCACAACTTGCTTCGCATGACATGTTTGAACAAGTTGAAGGCCCACAAATGTTTTCCTAAAGTATAATATAAGATACCAAGATGGAGTTAACCAATAAGGCACCTTAATTAAAAAGGTTAACCAGTCATTTTAAAAGGTCATCATCCCAGTTAATAAAGGCAGATTTTTTTGTGAATTTCAAGGGTTAAAAAAGAAAGGCACAGTACACATAGTATAACAAAAAGTCTTGCAAGTTTACCAAAGCATCTGTTGGAGTAACCATACAAACAAATCTGCTCATAATACATGTGTCTGCTTCAAAATGCAGAGAAATGTACGTGTTCTTGTCCTTGGCCTGCATGCAAAAGAAACGTTTAACAATGGAGCTACTGTTCTGTGAATGTTACTTCATGTGATGACCTTGGTGTCATGCATCAGTAGGTGTAAAGATGTCACAACAGTATACACAGGTTCAAGTGCCTTCAACTTGAGAGATGACTCACCATGAGTAGACAGCAGGCAGGTCTCCAAATCCGGCTTTGAGGGCAGCGAGGCGCTACATTTCGCTGCGCTGATCCACAGTCCTGATCCCTCTCCAGAGGGGACACCCAACAGTTCTCTAAAAAGGCAACCACAGTGAAATAAAAAACTTTAACTCAAGGCCACCAACTGACTGAAAGAGCCCTGTATTGACACGCAGCAGAAACGACAGACAAACTTTCACATCCTGCTCAGTGGCGTGGCACGTCCATGAAGTGGATGGCCTGTCACTGTTCACTCTGCTGATGATCTTTTTCCAACAGAGAACACAAACAGTGGTTAGTGAAGTAAACAGCTCTGTCTGGGGTGGCTACAAGGGCCGGTTGTCAAAGGGCAGACTGGGACAGTAGACAGTTGTCACTCTCTTCAGGGGGTGTATCTGACATAAAGTGCTGCATTCAGAAGCCGTGATGTCGAGCGATGCTGTCCCTAAGCACTCTGACCAAATGTATCATTATGTCATCAAGTGGCAAGTTGAGGACGTGAGAGAGGGGTACTGAAATTTCTGTGCAGGAGACATAAGCAGACATGTGATGAAAGACTCTAAAATGAGGGAGAAATGAAACTGAAATATTTCATGTGTGTTTCCTTCCTCTTAAACTACCTTTATCAAAAGATTTTAGACCTTAAAGGTGCTATATGTGAGCATTTTAGTTTAAAACATTCAAAAAAATAACTGAAAATATCAACAGAATGTGAAGAAAAAACAATATTGGTATTCTGTCAACAATGTCTATGTATTGTTCTATGAGTATATATAATTGCAGAGATATTTAATGAACTTAGCATGCTAACTAGCTAGCCCTAGCCTGTCCGGTCTTGTAATACCACTTTGTACCCCGAGAGAGGCGCCAGTGAGTCACTGTAGCGTTGAGTCTGCCCTCAGTCCAACATGAGAGGATGAAGAGGTAGTGCTGCCCAGAGGATGTATTCTAACCTGTCATCAATCATGTTTAAAATGGAGCAGTAAAAGCAATGACAGCTGAAGCTCTTGGCAAGTGACCATTATCACTGATCACCACTATCTCCCGCTCCCAGCAAGAACCCACATTCTGTGGCAGAGAAAAGAAGCGATAGAAATAGAAGCCAAATCACAGTTTACATTGGTGCTGCATTCTGCTGCTGGAGAGTTTGATGCTGAACTTGCAAAGTTTCTGGTAGACTGGTAAGTTAACAGCTGTTAATGCTAATGTTAGCTATGAACCAATAGCAAAAACGTACATATAGCACCTTTGAGCATCTAATTTAGTATCTTAACTCATCACAAAACATAAGGACATTTAGCCTTTGATATTTCTCATATTCTTTCTCTTACAGTTATAAACTGTGCAATAAAACAAATTATGCCAAAAAATAATCTTTAAAAAGACTGATCAGTTAAAGCTTCATCGGCCCACAGAAACATATGCTCAGGTCACCAGGCAATTACATAAACAGAAATGGCAGTTAGGTTGCTCCACGGAGAATTAATTAGCCCACACTTTTGCACTTTTGGAGAGAGAACATTAATTGGTTTAAAATTAAGTTATGAGAAGAATGCTCCAATATTTATTAAACAAACAATTTCTTAAGCGCTAACAACAAAACAAAGCATCTCCCAATGAAATTCAGCAAATTCATTCCAGCTTCACAGAGTCCCTGTTTCAACCCTCAGTTCTGCCTCTGCAATATCCTCCAGTGGCAATGCAGTTGACTTCCTTTTCTTCATAAAGGACAACTAAGACGTAGATTTTGAAAGGAAGCAGAATGTCATTTCTGCACAAAAGAAGTCGTCAGACAAACTGCAAAACCATAATCAAGTTTCCTCCAGGGTGTCACATGGACTTTGAATACTTTTTTTTTTCATTTTCTAATTATAGTTTGCACATTGCTCTCTGTAGGGAACACTTTATAAGACTTAATCTGAATTTTACACTGTGTTGCCAACACATTAATTAAGTAAACCAGGCAATGGGAGTCTAAATAAGTTACAGCAATAATAATGAGAAACAGTAAGAAAGTCATATCTCCATCATCCTCAGTTAGATTTTTTTGAAACATTTTTGTTCTGGGCTTTGAATCCTTGGAGGGGGAATTTAATTGGCTTCTGTTGGGTAACATTTGGCTTTTTTTAATTTAAAGCAAAGATAAAATGTTTGTGAAATCCCTCACAGTGATCTTTTAATAAAACGCCATTTCAGATTTTCTTTGAATTTCTTTCTTGATTCGCTCAAAACGTCTCTGAGAGGATTTGTTTTAATGTGTGAGTGAATGAGTTTTACTGGAGAAGATAGTTAATGGTTTGGGGGTTAAAGAAATATGGCAGAGGCCGCAGAAAAACACAGAGCATTCTCCAAGGTCAGCTCCCCTTGTCACTTAAAGCTAGTAGGGTCACAAAGGCCGGGCAGCTGTCCCCTTCAGTAGATGATTAGAAGAGAAGCAGGAGCAAGACACTTCCCTGTGCTACGCGTCTGGTTTACAACGATATGGATTGTTGGAGCAAAATCTGGCATATGATATGAAAAAACATCCACAGAAATTTCAATCCCACAGAAAGCCCATTCAAATCTCAATCATGTGACAGAATGCCTAATTCCCCTTTGTCCACTGGGTGTCTGTATTATTAACTGAAAAGGCCAGAAATTAGATCAAAACAAATTATGCGACCAACACTCCCAAATCCCCATTTCACTGATAAATATGGCATTTAAGCTTTGCCTCTCATCTCCTTCTCAGAGGCCAAGAGTATTTAAGCTTTCATGTAATACAAATGCCTCTGTGTAAAGTCTAGCAGTCCATGTTTGCCTTTTAATCACTGGCTAAAGTGAACTGCTTCACATCATGAAGGAACCACTGCTCTATAAGACTCTTTCTGCCAGTTAGAGAAATAGGCACTCAGACAAATTGGCCCGCTTAGACCAGACTCCACGCTCACAACAAGGTGTCTGAGTTCTCCCCAGGTCATATTTTCTATTTGCCAAAGGTCTAAGAAATAAAACACAGGGCACCGTGGACCAATTACTTACACTAAAAAAAAAGAAAGAAAGAAAATCGCCTACCATTGTTATCACCTCTTAATTGCATTACACTGGAAAAGACAGCAGATGAAGAAAACAAGCCGTGGTGAATTCATAACAAATAAGGTGACTCATATCACAGTGTATTGTGGACTAAATTGAGAGTAAAATCAATACTGTCTTTATTCTTCTTTATTACTGTCTCAGACTGAAGTCCTATAAAAGGCGTTAAATTGTACAATGAAATTAAATGAAGTTTTAAACATTTCCGTCATGAAAATGCTTTTCTGTAAAGTACCAACCAGAAACCAACCAGAGGACAGGAGTCAAGCTGTAAAATAGGGAATTTAGTTGCCTTTCAGAACTTCTTCTAATTAAATCTTTTCCTTACAGAAGTGTTAATATAAAAAACAAAACAAATATCATATCAGAAATGGCCTCAAAACTCAAAATGGTCATCCCAATTTATTCCACATCGCAAGTCTGTGTGTTCACGTGACATACCGGAACAAAACTGTTAAAGACAGGAGATAGTATATGACATTAACCAATTCTCATCATCGCTGTGTCCTTGCTCATTGGCAAACAATCTGTAAATTAAACAACCTTTTTGTTACTATCTGTCATGTTAAATACCATTGACAAGCAAAGACGGAATTCCAGAGACTTTAGTAATTTCATTAAACAATAAACTTCTCCAGAGACATGTATTCACATCAGGTTCAGACTAAACTTCCTGACCCCACCACTGCATCATTTTCCCTTTGCCAATTTTTCAGCTTAACACTTCAGAGCTTCCAGGTGAATTTTGCCGTCATTTGCATAAAGTTAATTAACATTTTTAAAACTTTTTTGCAACTTCCCCAGTTGCATTCTAGTCCCACAAAGTTTTCTGAGAGGCAATTCACTCAGGTCCCATAGAAAATGAATACCAAACTTTGCGATTTTGTGGGTCTACACTGTTACATTGTAGGAAGTGTACTGTAACACCTGTTCACATTCAGCACATTGCAAATGAATGTAGCAGAGGTGACACTGCCTGCTACGTGTCACAGCCCATTAGTCTATCAGCTACAACTTCTAAGAGAGAGCCACTCATCAGCGGACACAAGACACGTCCGACACACAAGTGCTCTTGGGTTGCTTTCCCCATTACTCTTCCACGACCACAGTGAAATTTCTAATGTGACAGTCTGGCCTTCACCCCTAAACCAATACAACAGTCCTTTTCACCTACTCCAGCATCCATGTGACCTTTCATCCCAGGGCCAACATAAGAAATGCTGCCTCTTGTGCTGGGACTTTGGTTCATTAAAACATGTTGCTAAAGTTGATGTGTGGGGAGCCAGCAAAGAAAGGCTGAAAAGCACTCTGTGGCACCCAAACACAGTGGTTTTGGACAGCCTTTTAAGAAGAGCCACAGCTAAGAAAATCAGTATAAGCTGTTGAACAATACAGGAAAAACACAACCACCTCCAACACCTACTTACAATTAAAGAAACCAACCAAAAATGTGCTTACCGTTTTATCATAAGAAACAAAAATGGGACATCTGAGCAGCAGCCTAGCAGGTGTCAGTGCTTTAAGTGGCAGGTACAGGTTTGAATGACAATGTGTCGAGCCATAATCTGAGCACAATGAATTAACAGGGATCAACTTTAAACAAACTAACCCTCTTAACAAACACATACCATCTGTCGGTCTACACCCAACCGAGCATAAAAAGTCCGCAGATGCTTTACAGCCACTGCTATTTTGAGCACAAGCTTGATCTTATTCAGTGTTGATCAAGATGAATGAAACATTTAGGCAAACACAGCCTGAAAGCCGTGCTGGCAGAGGGGGCTGGAGCCTTTAAAGCGTTGAGAATGGGATATGGTTAGGGAGCTGGTTAATGCATTGCCTAAGATTAGCCCCTTTCTTAAAATCCATCTTATTGCAGCAGTTACATCTCATAAAAGAGTGGGAGATGATGGGAATATTGCTCGGCCCTTAATACTGAAAATAACATGGTGGTGGACCTCAAGTGGGATGTGTTGCTCCCTCTCTTTCTCTTTAGGTCTAGATCTCAGACATACGGCCAGATGGGCCATAAAACTTATGACTGACCAAAGCAAGAAAATATTAAGGAGAGAGCATGGTCCAAGTTAATTTAATTTTCTCCTGTGTTCAGTGGCTGGTCTAACATCAAAATAGTATGTATAAATGTGTGTGTTTGTGTTATCCATCTGTGATAACCAACCTCTGTGTCATTACCGCTCATTACCTCTGTGACTCCATGTAAAAAACGTATGCTTCAGGGCCTCTTACATCTTGTTGGCTAAATGAAGAGGGGACATAATATAGTTTCCTTGGAACTGGCATTAACACTGCGGGGTTTTCAGCTGGAAATCAATTAGAGGCTCATTAGGCATTTAGAGATGGCAGTCCCTCCAGCTTCCTGTCGCCCACTGTGTAACTGGCTGACCCTGACCTTGGAGGGGGGAGGCTTGCACTGTGTCTTTTCAACCCTGGGATAAGAGGTATCAAGCAAAACTGTATCAGGCATTCTTCCTTCAAATCTTACACTTCGGAAAACACATTGTTCGGAAAAATATAAAAAAAGAAACTTGTGGCCATGAGAACTAAAGAGGATAAGGGCATAAATCACATAGGTCTTGGCTTAAGATCCCATAACTTTTATTAAAAGATGATACAATAGCACACACTCCAGACTTAGTGTATCTCTGAGGCTCCAATAAGCCTGAATTCAATGATGGAGGAAATAGATCTTCTGCTAAAGTAAAAGAAGAAATATCACACTGTAAAAGATGCTCTGTTACACGTAAAAGTCATGAATTCATAATCAGGTAAAGTACAGGTAAAAATAGTATCAGCAAGATTATAGCAGGATTATAATTACTGGTGCGTTAATTTGGAAGCATCACTTTTATGTTGTAGCTGCAAAAGGTGAACCTATATTAACTACCATATATACTGCGGGTTGGCATACCTTATCCTTTATTTGCTTATTATATTTTTTAATGTATTATCTGCAAATTAACTAATAGCTGTCACATAAATTTAGCAGAGTAAAAACTACATTTACCTCTGCAGTGTTGTAGAGTACAAAAATTCAACTTGAGCCTACTTGAGTAAATGTTCTTAGTTACCTTCCAATGCTGTCTGAATTAAGAGCTTAGTCTGTCTTTTATGCTTTCACTCTTACAGAGGGTATTGCAGATAAATGCATCTAGCTCTGTGTGTGTGTGCTGCATGTTTGTATGTTTACTCACCCAGCCTCATGTAGCTCTTCTTTATTCCCGCCCCTTGGTGGGTAGTATGGGGCAGAGGTGGTATGGAGTATTTTTAGACAGACTCAAAGGGGACTCTGTGTTCTGAATGCTAACACAATGAACTCTCATGCCTGAACAAGGGCATATTTTGGTGACTGGAGGCTAAGCAGTAGACCACTCCCCTACCTTCAAAACAAGCCACTGTTGAAGAAGGCCACTTAATGGAACTAGCCCTGGTGCTGTATATAGGCTCTGTCACCAAGGTTATTTATCTTTTCATATCATAGAAAACTGGCTAATCCTTAAAAAATGTTACCACCGTGGGGTAGAGTACTGAAGATCCCACAGTCAAGCTACAGTGGAGCCTTTTCATCTGCAAAGGACAAGCCCACACAGCTGCAAGCATTGTGGTCAATAATCTGACATTTGGTTGAACTGAGAAAACTGAGCACATCTTTTTGATCTGCATGCGCTTTCACTTTTGAATTTTACAAGTGTGGTGGCCTGAGTAAAACCATCTTGGCCTCAGCAAAACACAAAAGTGTGGCTAAAAGGAGTCTTAAAATAGCTCGCACACTGTGCCACGTAGCATTACAGGGTTCCAGACAGACAGTATGCAGAGCAAGGGCCACTTCACTCAGCTGTGATTTATTTAATCAAATTCTGTTGTTTGTGGGGACTGTATTCAGTATGTTTGGTAAAGCACTATCAGTGTGTAATGTTACTTTGTTGCAAACTTAAGTTGTATCTTTATCATTCTGCTTCTTTACTTAACTCTCAAAATAGAGAAAGTACAGTATATGTCTTGAAATTCTGCTTTGTGTTCATGCTACCAGCAAATATTACTTGTTTGGCTTATTAAAAGCTTAAAGGTGCTGTATGCAAGTTTTTGTTAATGCTACATAGCCAATGTTAGCATTAACAGCAGCTTACTTAACAAGAGTTTAAGTCGTTACTGCACTTATAAGACAAGAGGTTCTTTCCTCTCATGTCGGACTGAGTGCAAATTGCAAAGTGGCATTACAAAATAGGATGGGCTGGGGCTAGCTGGTTAGCATGCTAAATTCAGTAGAAAAAAAGAAGTGGTAGAAATACAAGCAAAACAAGCATTAACATCTGTGTTGTTTTCCACCTCTGGAAACAGCTCTTGGTGAGAAAAGGAATTAAGTTTTATACTGGATTTGCAATATTTCTTCTAGACTGGTAAGTAAACAGCTGTTAATGCTAACATTGGCTATGTAGCAATAGCAAAAACTCACCTTGAAGCAACTAGTTTAATATCTTAACTAGTCACAAAACACTAGGATATTTAGTCTTTGACGTTGATCTTTAAACGAAGCACGGAACATAACTTAAATGAAGAGGGCTAAAACTAATTATTACTTCTGACACTGATTAATGTGTGGATTCTTTTTGATTGATTATTACTTAAAATGTCACAAAATACAGACAAATGTCCACAGCAAGGCTGTAAAGCTAAACCACGAAAAACCTCGAAGGGATTCAGTTTCAGTATAATGTTACAGAGAAAAACTGAACACCCTCTAAATACAAAAAGAGTGCAGAGTCATTCAAGTTAGTTTCCCATTTAGATTAGTCCAAGCACCTTAGGGTGCTAGTGAAGATCTAAAGATTAGATTAGATTAGATACTTTATTAATCCGCAAGGGAAATTCACCAAAAACATCATAAAAAGAAGAGGTGTTTTACCAGTGATCAGTGATAATCAATAACCCCCTACTGACCACACAGTGTTTTGACTGGCACTGGCATCACAAATTTTTCTCTCCGTGAAACATGTCATATGAGATCAGTTCATATTAGCATAGAGATGTAGAACTATGCAGCTGGAATGAAAACCTGCAGACTCTTTGTCCATGGTGATGATAAGATAAGGATGGAATATCAAAAGCATAATGATAAAACATGAGAATTCCCTTCTGAAGACCGATAAGAAAATAATGTCATCAGCCCACAGGAATGTGCAAACAAAACTGTGAATATTTTCAACAATGGTGGTAAACTGCCCGACTTAGCTTAGTCTGCCTGACCGCACCGTAAACTGGCCCCTCACTGGCTATTACCTCACTCCTCAAGAGATGCAAGATCATACATTTTGAGAACATAGTAGTAGCTGACAAAACAAACAAGCTAGAAAGTGGATCTTGTGGTGAGGTTGTTTCGTCAGCCACATCAAACATGTTTGATATTGTTGTAGAAGCTGAGATTTGTTTGCAACTTAAGAAGGTTAACGTTGGATCAGTGTCCTCTCCAGTTGTTGGAACAGACTCCTCTCCTTAAATCTTCAGCATCGTGATTTACAACTATTTGTGCATTCTTGTTCCTTAACACACAAGGGTATCATTGAAAACAGTGCTGGCCCAGATTCAAAACAATGTTACTTTTCATAAAATCTTTTTCTCCTACACTCCTACACTCATCGTCACACCCTGTTTTATCACACAAAGCCAATGGAAGCAGCTATATTAACAACAACGTGCTCACTATGTTCTACAGACACAGAAATGCCTGGCAAATTATAATGAAGTTAACCCACTAATGGCGCTTCACATCACAGAGCGGAGGCCCATCTCCCACTGCTAGCACCACGCACAGATGAACAGTGGAGCTATTTAGATATGACAGAGCGCTAGTGTTTCATTGACAACTTCACACCAGCCTACAGATCACATTACAAAGCCTTGGCAGCAGTAGTGTCAGTGTACAGGCATTAAGTAGGTGACATGGTGGTAACCCTATTTATCTTATGCTGAACCTATTATAGCACACAGTTAGAATGCACAGCTTTCAAGACGGATGGCAAAGCCTGTGATAATCTGCTAATAGTGACACCAGATGTTGTGACTGAGAAGAGCAGTTGGATGATGATGCTTCTGGTGTGCACAGGAGACAGACTTAAGAAACTATCTGGTGGGTGTAAAACTATGCACTTTCACCATAAAAATTGATGGAGAGGAGTCACGGAGGTCACGGTCGCTTCCAGCAACATCTCAAAATGAGGCTTGTTGGTATCATAGCTGTTGTTCCAGCTATGAGACACAGCTTTCAAACCTGATGAATACTCTGCCATTCATCTGCCATCAGCAGCTGGGGCCGGCTCAAGCAGCTGCCTAATAGGCTAACAGGGATCTTTGGCTCCCAGGAGGAAAGTTTGAGTGGCAGACTGATTGGATACAGCCGCAGCCAATCTTTGTTATCCAACAGCCCGGCCATCTTGGCAGAATCAGGTAATGTCATGTAACTTAAGAGGTAGCACATATAAAATAATGCATGTAACACTTCCGCTTGTCTAGAGAGAAGTGATTAACTTGATTTCATTAAAGCTGCAATGCAGCAACACAGTCTCCAGTCACAGCAGTAACTGCCAGTATGAAATATATCTGTGCAAACTATGGGGAAATGGCTAGAAATGACTTCCCACACATCCCAGACCTAGCTTGAACAAGCTTCTGGTCTCTGGCCACGTTCGCACAAATACATCAGTTTGAACGTGTTGTTGCATGTCAGCATCTTTCAGCCCCTATTAGCTTTTTAAAGATAATTTTCCACATGCAGACTGAGATGCCAAAACAACAGCACACCACTTAAATTTCTTCTGCAGGGCATTCACAGGCCACTTGAGCCAGCAGCTGTGCTCCATTTACACCAAGTGGCTTTCCACTGTTTTCAAAGCCTTGTTTATTGTTTATAGCCCAGAACAGTGTGCCAGCGAGTCAATTCTGATTATGATGTAGATTGTGATTATTAGTAGTAGTTTTGTTAATTCTGATGTTTGGCTTGCACAGGTAATTTGTGCATTTGTTTATTTTCATGTGACTAAGTCCAAATCCTGTGCATGCTTCACAAATCAGATGTGAGTTTTAATCTGGCAGTGCAGGTATCAGCCTTTTATCCATTCTGATTTGAAACAGCAGATCTTATTACACACCTTCTCTTCTGGGACATATAAATAGTTACCACACTACTGTAGCGATCTGTAAGCAACGACTCACGGCAACTGAACACATGCTTCTGCCAGACATACAAAATACAATTCTGTGTAGGAGACAGACTAAAATATGAAGTTAAAAAAACATAAACCTCAAGTGATAATATATTGATGCAGTGCTCCCATCTATTGTTATGAAACCATAACTAGGCCTACATATCATAATAGCCTCCCTTGTACAAAGCAGACGAAAACACTAAAGCACTTTGATCCTGTGCTGTATTTTTGGTTGAGCTGCTGGATTCTTTTTTTAAGGTGTATATCCAACTCCTTTGAAGAGAAACAGGCAACAACATGTACAAGAAATACAAAACAGTCTCACCAGCACCATTCTTCAAATCTATTCTCTTTTTTTTTTCTTTTTTTTTTATTAAATCACAGACCTCTCCCATACAAACTCCACATATTCAAAATACTGCTGCACTGTTGTCATGGTTTTGTTGAAAGCACTCTTCTGCAATAACAAAACCAGAGAAAGCTATGTGAAGTGGTATATGTGACAAATAATACCCCAGAACAACCTCAATTGTCTGAGACTGAACTGCAGCCACATAGGGATGATCCCTAGTACAAACTTCAAGGTGTTAGTCTATTCAAAGACTCGGTGGTACAAATAGGTGAGAAACAGAGTCAAAATGTATCAGAACTCAACAAATATCTCTGACTCCCTCCCAGCAGTACAGGAGACAAAAGGATAGCAACAGCTAACCACAGCATTATCCCTCTGACAGAGGTGCCGGAAAGCCAAGATGAAATGGCCCGGCTTACCTCAAGAGTCCGCTCGCTAACAAGAAAGAATGAAGCACTAAGGCACTGCCTTTTCCGCATCATTATTACACAATCAAAGGGCCACACTGAAAATGAGGGACATGCCTGGGGAGAATCTTCTTCTTCTAGAAAGAAACATATTTTAGAACAGTGCACCTGGGTTTTACTATACTGCCTTCCACTAAATCTATAGAGCATGATGCTTTTGCTATGACCCCACCCCTGCCCACCCCAACCCCCTTTACATTTCTAATATGACTGCCACTCTTGGGGCTTGAATTGAGTTACTGGCTAAGAAGGAAATAAATTATGACCAAAATATCAATTTTAATTCCCTTTACACTGCATTTTTTCTAAACTGATGATCACGCTGTTCATACTGCAGTACACACATACATGCACAATCATGTACATGCAAAACTGAAAAGCCTAGCATTTTTTCCAGTAGGCTTTTCCTGGTTTCCGTGACTGCTTTTCCTGATTAAAACAGCATAAAAAGAATGCCATTTGCCTCAGCGCTCAGGGAAATGAATCAAAACATCCCTGAGGACGACACCTTTATTCCCCATGCAGGAAACAAACTCACATTTTCAGAGCTGATAAGACTCAGAGAGCGACACCCAACGCTGTCTGGCTCGGTCGTGGATGAACACCAAAAGAGCCATTTTAACTCATTAAAAAACAGACCTTTTCATATCTGAAGGAGCAGTCAAACACTCTTGTGTGGTTAGAAGTCTCTTAATTAACTCCAACCACTTTAAAGAATACAAAATGCAGTGTCAGATAAAGATTTGTTACAAGTATAAGTTGAATAAAACTGACTATAAAAAGCTGCTGGTGACTCTTCAAAGGAGAACTTGAGAGTTTAAACTTTATTAAACAACATTACGCAATATCAGTCTGTAATTTTATGTATTATTTTGTGATAAAGTGCTGTAATTTGCCTTTTTGATGTACCAACTTTGCCTCAGCCGGCCTCGTCCACTCCTGATTCAATCAGTGATTTTCTACATTTGCAAAAATGAAAACCCATTGAACAGGAACATGCTTGAACATTTTGGCGGATGATGGCGATGCTAAAATAAAATTATTTTTGGTCAAGAAAAAGTGAGTTTCAACCTGTCTCTGTAAAAAATTCCTGTGGTTGCATTACATTATGATTTATCTAGACTATTGTTGGTAGAGAAACTGGTAATTCAGTGTCTTCTACAAAAGATCACCTACGTCTACCAACAAGTTCTCTAAATTAAACAACAAAAGAAGCATTTTCTGGTATGACATCAGTACGTTACAAATCTGTTTACAAGTAAATCGATTTTATAATGACAAAGTTTTGTTTGGTTTATGTACAAAAATGACTTGGTCAGATTTAGGGAAAGGCCACAGTTGGATCTATATTTAGATAAGGGAAAAATCTTGGTTTGGTTTAAAATGCCAACTAGAATCACTGTTACAAGTGCTCCAGACACAACGTTTAACAATGACAAGCTCCAAATCCACAAAACCAGACAGAAAAATGACAGGATGATTGCATAAGAGTCTATGGAGCACAGCCAGGTAGTTGTGGGACCCCGGTAAGAGCTGGCCAATGTTATGCCAGTCTGCATTCAAGGGGCGGGACTTAGGGAAGAGTCAATTAATAAGGCTTGGTGTAAAATGGCAAGTGACATAAGATGTCAAAGCGTTGCACCACTAAACTGTCATTTGTTCTGTAGAAACACAACATTATAAACAATAATTTCTACAGCTACCTAACAGAGCATAAGAGAAATATACCAATCAACAATATGGGCTAAATGCTAAATGTCCCAAGTAGCTGATTTCTGTGGCATTAAGAGGTTTAGTGCTTTAGGGAGAACATTTCTGTTAAGGACTGGCCAATGAGACACTAACAAACTGAGATTTCATGTGCTTTGTAAACTGAATTTCTAACAATTGTATTCAATCACGGCTGCATAATAACTCATATAATAACTGCGATAATGATTTTGCTCTCAAAATTAAATGATATTTGATCTGCTGCAGTACTGCCACAGAGAGTTAAGAGGGGCTACATTTAGAGTCAGTTTGTATTCAAAGATTTGAGGCACATTTTATTTATACTGTAGGTTTCTTAAGTACAGTGTGAGACTGAAGGCTGTTTTCTGTCAACTTGAGTTTCTGAGAAATCCTTCGCCCATTTGCTCCAGAAGAATCTTTTTTATTTTAACCTTTGGCCTGTCAGTGAGCGTGACAGGAGGGACTGTGTTGGCTCGGGCTGTGGAAAACAAGGCCTTGTCATTACCCCCCCTTGAGCAGAGCGAGAGATAAAGCACTGAAAGACAAAAAGTTTAGGGCTGGTGGACTAAAAAAAGAAAAACATCATGATCTCATAATGGAAAACCTCCACACTGTGAACTCACAGATGTGTGTCAGGACTGGGGTAGCAAGAGAGAAGCAAAACTAGCGCATGTCATTGATGTGATGAGAGAGAGCTTTGAGGATGACTGTCTTTTATCTGTGCCGAGCCGAGCTGACAACCAAGAACTTGTTAAAAGTACAGCGAGACAGCAGGCATCTCCAGCCTCATACAAAAACCATGAGTACTGGAACCCAAATCTTACCAGTCTGCAGACCTATTTTTCTGATAAATGCTTTATCACAGCAGTTCTCTGGATGCCATAAAGGCATAGCTCGTGATTGTGAGAGTGTGTGTGTAAACTATGCCCTAAAAATGACATTTTCCTCAGTGTAGGTTTTGTGATTTTTCAAACCCGTACCATGTCAAATCCCAACAATATAACTGAGCAACATAAAACATCTACAAACAACTGCTAAGGTTTTCACATCTCATAACATTCCCCATCCAAAGCAGAATTATATTCCACCATATCAAGTGCTGAGTGGTGATCGTAGGGAAATAAGCGTTTTCCTTTGCAAACAACAGGCATTACACAGATTAACAGCCTTTTGTTGAAACATACTATTACCACATAAGTCCCTGTCGAGAAGGACCAGATGTCAGATAATAGGCTGTGCTGAGTGAGGTAGGTGCTGGCCTGAAGCCATAGAACAAGTAAGAACAGCTTCTTCCATATAAACCTCTTCACTTTATGGACAGTTTTGTTGTCTGGGTGGGCAACCCCCTTCTACCTTCAGATGGTATATGTTGAATATAGGTTACACAGAGAGGGAAAGCATAAGTACTCTATATGTGTATGCTACAGTATATTCACCATACAAGGTGTTACTATGTTTCTGTGTAGAGTTTAGTACATAATAATCTTAATATCCATTCACCTTGTTGAGATACAGCAAGGCCTCTGTTGTAAAATCGTCTGCACATTCTGTGGCATCCTCCCTGGTCTTTAGAGGTAATTAAATATAGCTGAATGACTATCACCAATAAACAATATAATGTTAGAGGAAAAACACACAACAGTGTGTTGCATCGCTCTTATACAAAAGTCGTGAAAATACATTACACATGTTGCAGTCTGCTGACAAAAAAACGGCTTGTTATTGTGTACAAAGGAGCAGCTAAGTCTATCTCATTAAACACTACTGGGGGTGTTTATTGGCTTAGCTGGCTGGCTGGGCTTTGCCTATGAGCAGCGGCAAGACTATAAGCATTATAGGTTATAGACTGGCTGCTGCAAGAGCCTGACACCTCAAACACAAACATGTGAGTAAAGGTATTATCAAATAAAGTTTAACATGAAAACAGGCGCAGCGGAGAAACAGGAGAAGTTGCTGTTCAGAGGAGAGACAGATTACCTTTCCTAGACTTGAACCTTTGTTTTTCTGGTCAGCTTTGGCATCACATTCGTGCCTTCTCCTCTGCTGCTGCTGCTGCTGCTGCTGCTCCGGTACCGTGTCTGCTGCAGCGCTCCGTGCGGCTCCTCAATCCAAATTACCCGACCAGCCTGCACGTTTCCAATCGGTCCGAAATAGCTTGAGCGAGTGACTCTGAAAATAACTGCACCCGATCAAAGCGGCTACATGCAGTCCAAACGCAGGAGACGGTCACAGTAGCGACACCCATGGGTGTACACGGTGCAAGCTCGGTCTGCAGCAGGTAGCAGTGCCTGGACTAACGGTGACTTCTCGCCCGCCCAACGTGCCAAGTATCGTGGCCGTTCACAACATGAGAGCGTGGTGCAGTCGGAGCCAGCGGGTGCCCAGTGCCACGCAGCGCCGCAACATGGAGCGCTGACCTGCCTATCACAGAATCAAGTCGGTTAAATCCATCAAATGCAACACTTCCGGTGCAGTTTTTCAAAATAAAACCCCTAACAGTTGCAGCGTTCGCAAAGTGCGCAGAACACAATCAACACACTCTTTGAAAATGCATGAAGATAACGAAAATAAATGCCATTTCATTCCGTTTTTCGGGGGATTATCACCGCCATATTTCCGGTATTAATCGGTTTTTCTCTGAGCCGCTTGACGCAGCTGAAATCCCAGGCGAACAGACGGAGCTCAGGAGCAAACATACAGTGGGGGTGGAAGCCAGGTCTATAATGAATTATTTATGACGAAAGGAGGAACTAATACCTAAATCATTCATAATTATTCAAGAGAAACAAGGTCGATGCCAATCAAACTTCAATTCCTCTCCCCTGCAGACCATGGCATTTGCCATTTGAAATGATAGATGGAGAAGAGGTTAGCCGGTGTCAGACATTATCCTGACCTCTTCCTCAGCCAGTCAATAAAATTACAGGCCTATCAGGCAGAATCACAATCAGGGAAGTAACTGCACACAGTGAGGCAGCAATGTACTGTATCATAATTAAACTACAATGTTTGCTGAAAAGATTAACTAAAGGAAAAAATGTAATTATATTTTGCGAATAATTTATGCTGATTATATTTGTTGTTGTTGTTCTAATGGTTAAAGTTTAAACACTTTTTATTTACCTCCATGTTAAGTGCTGATTCGTACTTACTATTAAGTGAATGATAATGTACTTATCTGGCATTAGCTGTAATCTCCTTATTCTCTCATCATGTGATTAATTCGAAACCAGTATTCAGCACACTGCTTCTGCACACATCTACACAGTGTGGCCATTTCTTTTTCAGTGAGCACTGAATATATTTACTTAGTTGCACCACTGATTTGTAGACAACACCCTCTCCAACACCCTATCAACACGTAGTGAATAAACATCTGTAGGATCAACAGTTTTGTGACCTTTGTCCTTTCAAGTGTGAGCTTCACAGTAAGAACAAATCACCAAAGTTTTCTTATTCCCATTGAGTCAACAACTGCTTTTCCAGTTTTGTTTTTGTTGTGTACATGGGCTATATGTTTATTTTTATCTTAATTGCTCACTTATCATTCAATAAAGATGAATCCTTTCACAATCATCTGACTAATAAAAGTGTATTATATCTTTAAAAAAGCAAATATGTTGTGCACTGTATCATAAAAACTAATTAAACAGTCACTAAGAAAGAAGATGCTCCCATATATGACATTTGCCAGATTAGGGCATGCCAACATCATACATCTCAGCTTGTATGCACTGTACCTAAATATATCCTTCAGTTGCCAGACGTAACAAACCTGCCAAAGGGCATATTTGTACTTTAAAGGGTCCCCTCTCTGCAAATGGTAATGAGAAATACCTGAGGGAGACCCTGGAAACTGGCTGTGGTGCAGGGGCTCTGACACAGTGTGTGCATGTGTGTGTGGGCATGTCCGTCTGTGTGACTGTGATGGACGAGGTGGTCCAAGATGGCCGAGAGGTAAACCCCAACCACCACCGCTGGAAACACTTGAATTAAACCCTATCACAGCCTTTTCTCTCTCTTTGTCTTCCCCTGTACTATCCCTCTGTCTGAATACAAAGAATGAAAACAGCAAAGGTGAGCGCAAAGACCACTCTCCCGTTAACCGACTGCAAGGGGAGGTGAGATTAATGGGGGCTAACACGAGACTGCAGGGAGATCAGCAGAGTCGTGGGGAGCTAGAGAGGTAAGAGAGTGACTCAGTGAGGTCTGGCCCTGGATATTCTACTAATCTACTGGAGCTCTAGCTCCTCTGGTAAAACTGTGTGTGATGCCAGTAGGTGTCTTTTAAACTATTCTCAGATGTTATGCTAATGTGTGACTAAAAGATCACAGGGTCTGTGCTTTTATCAGCGATATGTGGTTGTGTGTCATGAGGGAGCAGAGGTCCAGACAGAAATCTGTGCTGTTGAGTATTTTCAAATGTGAACAAAAATATTTAAAATATTAAATGTGTGTCTGATATGGCAATAACCTACACATAATACCAGATCACATCACATCCAACATGTAAAATGTCTACATCTGTATCATTTTCAAGTGCTTCCATTTCTTGCTACTCCACTGCAGTTCAGAGGGAAATATTGTACTTTTTACTCCACTACATTTATTTGCAAACTTAGTTACTTTACAGATTCAAACTAATAACACAAATATGATATAACAAATGAATTATGGTGTATTATTACAGCTTAAGATAAGATATTAATTAATCCAAAAGGAGAAATTCACAACTCAAACATTATATAATGTAATTAAAATTAGCCCCGCCTTTACCTGCTGCAACATTAAAGTGATGTATACCTAACACGCGTTATTCGAAAATCAGTTACTCTGCATTATGGGTACTTTCACTTTTAGTACTTTAAATATATTTTAATGCTAATGTAATTGGGTAGTGGAATTGCTACTTAGGCGCCATTTATAAAGGCTTTTACTCATCTTACACCATTTCCTGTTTTTTTGTGTGTGTTTAATTAAAACACAACAAAACAGAAATACTGAATAGAAATATTTTTCATGATAATGGCATAATACCAATTAATAGAAAATTAACGGCTGACTCTCACCGAATGCAGTAGCAACAGTGAGCATAGCAACAGTTGCTAGGCAGAGACCGGGCAGGTCCCTAAAGAGGTGATTTTGCTCGTATGGTAAGTCTGCCATATACAACCAACTTCCGTCAGGACTTTTATACCAAGACTGCTAATACAAGAACAATATGGCGACTAATAAAAACTGTAACCGGAAGCTCAATTATTAAAAAACAACAACAACAACTAAGTAACAAGAAACATCGAATTCATGTTCAATGTAATGCAACCAATTGTAAAGTTGTTCTACACATCTCCATTGGTTCATCTATTGAAAACAGGCACGGAATCTCCATGGAAACGCGTCATTTGAACAGAAATACACGGGGGTGTTTACAGCGGTAAACTTCACATCAGGTCTGCCTTCATGTCTCACATCCATCTGTCTAAAGAGTGAGTCAAAAGTGTTACATTATACGCCACTAGCCTATATTTATATATGTTATAGTGTTGCATATTTGTAGTGATTTATCATATCTACAGTATTTAATACATCTGGCATATGTACAGGCAACGTACTTCTGTATTTCGTTTTAAATATGAAGTGCTAATCTCTTTTACAGATGTAATTTTGATTTAAAGTGGTTATATTAAAATTTTATTTTCAACAAGGTAATAGTGCATTTTCAATGTTAGGATCCAAAGATAAATTTAATTGTAAATTCATATAAAAGGGGTTTTTTTTAAATTACATTCACAAATGTCTATTTTGCAAAAGGATACCCAGATTTAGTATTTTCCTCACACACATAAAAACAAACCGATTATTCGCACAATTAAATCTTTAGATTTTTTCATTTTTGAAAACATTTGTAATTTAATCTGCAGTCTTTAATGTTATTTTCTTTCTTTTTATACCTGTCATTTTCTGTTATGATACATGGAAATATATTTAGATCATAAATGTTATATAGTCTATGGTATCACAGGCAGTGTTTCCCCCTCATAACAACTTGGGTTGATAAAAGTGCAAGTCTGAGTACTGTAGCAGCTTACCACACACAGTTAATACACCTGGCAGTGGAAACAGGTGTTTTCACCACAGTCATGCCTTCTCGAAGATTATTTCACACCTGATGATATCTGAGCCTGCAAATGTTCTTCCACATTAGCTGGCTGCCATCTGTTATAATTATGACTCTGTAAGCTATTTTGTGTTTTAGGGTTGTACCTCAAAACTGGGAGTGACAGGGTGCTAAAAACCTCAGTAACACTACATATGTTTGGGATGCAGCGGAAACAACCATATTTGGACAATCGGGTGCTGAAAGTTGCATGTTAATTTTACAAAAAATATTCTTTCTTGCACTGTATCTGACTGTATCATTGCTTCTTTTTGGATTGGTTTTGCCAGAGTCAGGATCATAGAGAGAGGGCAGATACTGTGGTGAAACAAAAGACTCCGGGCATGCAGACTTTTTCATCACTATTACAGCCCATGTTAGCTGCAAAGAAGGTCTCAAAGGTAACAACACAGCAGTAAGAACTCACATTACATGGGAGAGCGAATTTGAAATGACACCAGCTGTGGAATATACCCACAACATTTAACCAAAGTTGCATAACAGCAGCATCCAAAACCCCTCTTAAGAAACACAGCTTTCCAAGACAGTCTTAGACTCCAAACCCTCTTTGCTTGCCACCTGCAGTCGTCCCCCTGCGGCTCTGGGAAAAGTGCTTCGTCTCAGCCAGGGAGTCCATGGAACAAAGGCTCGGTGTCCTGCCTTCAAGCTATCTCTAGTGCAACCTAGAGCATTACTGCAGAGCTGGCAATGACTTCAAAGGTTCCCCACGGAGGAAAGTCCCCCCTGGCATCCAGATGTAAGTTTTCTGGGATACATTTTGCACTGCAGGTTATAGCAGGAAGCAACTGGCCAGTTTCTCACTACCTGGTGCTTTGTCTTTCAATTCATTTACTTTTTTAGCTTCTGTGTTGCTTCATAATATCAACCGTTATTTGATAGCGGCTGCATTTTTGTTGCAAGCCAATGTGTTTGAATTCTTTTGGAGCATAGATTTTCTGTATCTCCTTTTCCATGGCAACCAAGTACACCCTGCGCAGTATCATAACAAGCACAGATCTAAGCATGTGAAAGACGGCGTATTAAATGGATCCACCTGTGGGGAAGCGAGCAAACAAACACAAAGCCAAGACATCCTGAGGAGCAAGAACAAGATGAAACACCTTTTCAACAAAACAAACACTGAGGAGATCACAGACTCTGGGTGTCCATCCAGTGTTGAGACTCTGGATGACTTCCTGGGAGGTACCACCACTGCTCCACATCTTCCCATTTTTGATACCTCTGAATCTGAAGAGGAGGCTGATGATAACTTATTAGCCATCTGTCAGGCCACAGATGTAAAGAGAGATTGGAGGACCTTTCCGAGGACAGTTTCTCCAACAGATTTAAACTTTGGTAGCCTCTTTTGCAGCACTCCTACCCCGCATAGCCTGCAGACTTGCAGGTCAACCAGCACCACTGACAGACGGGAGTGGTGTGATGAGGTCTGGGTTCCGAGGACTACTGAAAAGCTAGCGAATCTGAATTTGGGAGGCCTGATTAGATTTAGTGATGAGGAAGAGGACAAACACACTCAACAATGTCAAGTGGCCCAGGGAGGGGCTGCTACTGCCAAAGAACCCCAGTTTCTAAAAAATAAGAACAAAAAGACTGCAAGCAGACCCAAGCAAAGGTAAAATACTAATTATTTTTAAAAAACAGATTTGGTTATCTGCAGGACAAAGGGGCCTGGCTTTAAAAAAAAAAGGTGAATACATTACTAGCAACTAATAGAATATGTAATTTGACTGTTATGATAGTAATATGATAATACATTTGATTTGTGCATCAGGTCATAAATCATCATTCAAATTATTAATCATATTAGTCTCAATTCCAACTTATCAAAGACAGGACGTTGATTCAGATGTGTTAAAAAAGCTAAGGGTGTAAACTCTTGTCAGGCTCAATTCGAATGTACCATTGCTGCTATCTGTAGGATATTAGATGAGTTGTTTAATGAGGAGGAGGAGGAGGCCCAGTGTCGGATCTGCCACAGTGGTGATAGTTCACCAACCAACCCTCTGCTGACACCCTGCCTGTGCTCTGGAAGCCTGCGGTTTGTTCACCACAACTGTATCAGGAAATGGATCCTTAAGAGATTCCTGTCAGGTCAGTGGACAGCTGAAAGGTGAAAGTTGAATTTGCCATAGTGTGAAACATCAGCAAGACAGTTTAATACTGTTACCCCAACCGAGGAAAATGTAAGCTGACTGCAAAGTGGTTCATATGTTTATGCAAGCTCTTGTCTACTTTTCTAGGGACATTGATCTCTGCTATCAGAAGTTGTGAACTTTGCTTGGGGAAGCTAACATCGGTCCCGATTCCATCTTATTTGGATTATTTTGACGAGCCACATGACCAGCAGGAACAGGTAACACAAACAATTATCTTCTGAATTTCTTAGCCTGCGTTATTTTGTTTTAAGACTTATCACTGTACTAGCAGCACTTTTTTCTTGCTCCCACACGTGTTTAGGTGGATGACACTGCTGAACATCATGTCCAAGAAGCAGTAGAAGAAATTGCATCTAGCCCATCCATGATATTGTCACCCCCGAGAGCTTTGCCATCGCTGCCCACACCTACCCGGTCATCCCTTAGGGTAACTATGCAAAGTATATGATTGTTTTACTTAATCATCCAATATATTATTGCACATAATGCACAGTATACGTTGGCCCTTCCTCTGTAGCACTCACTATTATCACTGAGGTCTTTGGAGAAAAGGTCCAAACTGAAACTACAATGTTGCAGTTACGTAGTACACATCATACAGCCACCAGGAAAACCCCAGAGGCTTCTGTTGAATAATTACCACTGTAAATAGATCGA
This sequence comes from Lates japonicus, assembly GCA_033238685.1. NCBI lineage: Eukaryota > Metazoa > Chordata > Actinopteri > Centropomidae > Lates > Lates japonicus. The sequence goes on along the minus strand of BRZM01000039.1, from coordinate 2,437,462 downwards.
TTATTATCAGTAAGTGCTTTGATATGTCACAGTAATGTCCTAGGACTATGACAGTAATTATTACCCAGATAAATTAATACATTAGGAGTCAGACAGAATAAAAACATTTGACTGATATGATGAAAATTATGCTTGTGACAATATCCTACTATATCCTATATGCCAACTTGGAAACAGCATCAAATTGAAACATGTTTTCGTGGTCACTAAACAGTTTTCGATGATTAAAATATATGCTTTTTATAATAAACTTCATGTTGTTATATTTTTGTATAGGACAGTCACAGAATTTGGAAAATGAAAATCTTTATTTGACATCAAGTGAGTGGCTATCTGTTTTCTCCTCAGACTCGTTCACTGCCAGTGCTAATAAGGATGGGACTTAGAAGAATCAGAGAGAGGAGAAACCACTCACCGGAGACATCTGACACTTGATCCTCATCCCTTCTCCTTTTGTTTTTTTATATATCTTGATGAAACTAAACCCAAGTAGTACAATAAACTACAGTGCATAAAATTTAAGTGAATGGATCAATGTGGCATGGGGAATGTAAAAACAGTATACAACATATTGAGTTTAAGATATTGTTTAATGCAATATTTATTACCTTCTCCAAAGTGTCAAGAGTTAATTGCTATAATAAGGCTGTAGCAGACTTAGAAAATAATCTATACTGATGGGTCAACATTATACGTGTATTTTACACAAATGCAACATCAATATTAATTTAGCTTTACAGAATGTACAACCAAAATGTATATATATATATAACACACACACACACACACACACACACATATATATATATATATATACATATACATATATATATTATGTCACTATTTTAGGAATGCTATTACAGGGGAACTGGGTCTAACAATATGCATCAGTGTTACATGAGCAAAATCACTGATGCTCTTCCTTGAGATTCCTGTGATATGACTCAGTTCTCCCACAACCTGTAAAGCATGAAGAGAAAGTAAGTCTACACAAATAAAGACTGTTTGCAGTGTATTTGCTACAGATTATGTACACATTAACAGTAACTTAACTTGGATAAAGTTGATGACTTGATATGTTTACATATGTCCACACATCATCTACAGTTTTTAACATTTTAAAATGCTGAGAGCTAATAATACTGTAAGTGTAATTACATTACAGTGTTTACATACTTATATAAACCAAAAGTACTTCACCTGTTCCCATTTTCTGGCATAGAGGATGAACGTAGCCACAGAAATGACACCAACTCCAAGAAGCATGCAGTCTTCAGTCACTGTCACAAACTTCTCTCTGGTTTTTGCACAGGGAGTCTTAGAGAGTGAATATTGGACTTCCATTTCCACCACTTCCATTTCAAACTTTCAAATTAAAGCTGCAAACAGATCGGGCCCTTGCACCATTCTACACACTGGGGGTGCTAACTTAGGATGTTACATACTACCAAATTTCATACATCTCAGTGAAATGTGCCACGGTGGCTTCTTTGTTAAAACTTTGAAGAGGGCTCTGTTGAGCCAATTTGCCACACCCATATCTGATATCACTTTAAGTCAGTTCTGATGCATGTGCCAGTGTTGTGTTCACAACTTGTTTCCACTGCCTGTTATTATTAATAACATACCCATAAACAATTAGGCTGTACTGACTCATAGTTAAGTAGCTCTTGGGTAAATGTCTTGCAGGTGGACAAGCTGTGAGAAACATGATGCACAGTTCTCAGCTGCTTGCAGTCTACTCAACTGCCAATAAAGCAGCTTGCCCACTCTACCATGACGCTAACCACCTGTCCCAAAACATCAGAAAATGTGGCATAAAGGTGATTGTGATACCTCTGTTCTCTGGATGGGCTGACACACCGAGTGGTAGTCTTTAACAAGGTGCCGTAGATGGCAGTCTTCTGTAGGCTAACAAACTGGAGAGCATAGCGGCACAAGCCATACAGGTGCTCCACAGGGATGGATGGCTCATTGTGTCCTACAAAAGTTTGATCACAACAAATCAGTATAGGGTGTATATAGATATGATTATCTATCTTCACAGAGCTCTTTCCATTAATATTACCCAATTACTTTTACATCCCATCACTTAACCTAAGTTGCTCTGTGTTAAAGATATCTCACCAAGCACCTCCAGAAGTATCTCCACGTATGTCAGAGGATTTGGAGCATTTAGTCTGAATTCAAGCCCTTTTAAAATCATCAGCTCTGTTTCCAAGAGAGCCTGCTTGGAAACACTGTGGCCAACTGAATGCAGGAACTGCACAGCAGTATTGTTGTCGATTATCTAAAAATTGTTTGAAAAATTAAAGGAGATTATCTTATTTTTAATCACATAGAATGTAAAGTTATTAATAATAGACATCTCAGAACTTACATGACTGTGCAAAGACAGTTTGCTTGCAAGTTGCACACAGGAGAAGACGATGAGGGGGAATTTCTCCTTGATCTTGTCAAAAATAGCATCTTCATAACTTGGCTGATCAGCAGCTGCACCTTGAGGTGTGGGTGTGGTGAGCAAATCTGTGAGGTGCTTGACCATGAACCTGAGGGAAATAATTATTCACATGAAGGCATAACTAAACCAATAATATAAGGTGTGGGATAGGAAGGCAAATGTGCTTCTATTCATTACCTTTGAAGTAATTCAATGGCATGGTATCCAGCCAGTGGATCAAGTCTCAGTTCTTCAGTCATCAGGAAGATGTACTCTAAATAACAGCAGGGATAGCAATGCAAAAGCAGAGAGCAAAACTGAAAAGTACTTTTCTGAAAGAAGGCATGAGCTAAGCATGTTGGGAAAGAGTTGACAGACCATAATCGGAGCGTACCAAAGACATTTGCAGAAAGGAATTTGTAAGGCAATATCATGCCTGCAGTAAAATGGAGTCAGTAAATGTGTCTGGGCAGTCTTTATGTAATTCTGTGAAATGGGATCATTCAAATGAAATCTGATAACTCTCCAAGTATTCACTGTCATTTATGAGCTCTCTGCAGTGATGCTAATTTGACACATGGAACACAAGGAAATGAAAAACTATGAATATCTTGCATCATTTATCAAGGTACAAATTGTCCTCTGGAGGATAATATAAAATAACACTTAAGTCCAGATTGTCCGATAAAGGGGGGAAAGGGGATCATTAAGGGTACATAATATTTGTTTAAAATTCCTTTCTTTATTCTTATTTAGTGTAAAATTAACAGCTAAGATCCATGCAAGTAAAACATGTAACACTGAATCACAATCCTGCTGGGTTCTCAACACCACCCACCAGCCAAACACTGGCAAAAAAAAACTGTATCGTGACTGGCTGGTTTTCCTACTGACAAGTCAGTTTGAAAGAAACTAAAGTATTTATTTGGAAATTCCCTTCCAGCTGTGAGAATGGCAGGTTACTTAAGTAAGCCAGCAGTGAAAAAAGGAGAAGCATGTTTAAGAGGTATCCCCATGAATTTGTTTTAAATAAACTGCATTTTGGCTGTTATGTTAACTACTAAGAGGCATATGGACGTTCATTAGAAGTCATTAAAACTGCTTTCCATCTGCTCCTCCTCACTAGCAGAAATTGTCTACTGAGATGCTGGCAGCTGGAAGACTGGGAGAGGAGTTGGTATTAAGAATCAGCATCCATAATGACAGGGCTCACAGTCCCAGGTGTTTGAAAGATTTAAGAGTAATGACAGGGTGCACTGAGGCTTAGTGTGACACTCAGAGCCAGGCTTTTACAACTTAGTCAATCCCTCCATCTGAAAAATGTTTACAGCATGAATTGTATTATGAGAACACAAAACGTACTGCAGGTCAACTGATAGTAGCCTACTCCATATACAGTACATAATTGTAGCACTCATAGGAGGTACAGCGTCAGATTTTGTTTTGAATTTATCCCATTGTTGAAATGACTGTAGCAATGTAGATCATGTATGTATATAGCTGTAAAAATAATAATAAATAGTTAAAAAGGGAATAAAGCATTTGGCAATGGAGGAGGTATTTATCTAGCTAACTGTCACACCTGTGACTGTGACGTAAGAAATTTAAAAACAGCTGTCTTACCTGGATGTCCTATGGAGAAATTCAATTATTTTGTATTTGCAAATCTCAAGCAAAAATGTTTAAATGGCGTAACCAAGCAGATATCCTTAAAATAACCCATAAACTCGCATAGTTCGAATAACGTTAGAAGTTCGTTTGATTAACAGAACAATTAAAACGTATCTGTGTTAGCAAAATGAAATTGGGACAAAGACGTAGCCTACTTACCAATGAGTCTTTTATCTTTGAAGCTTCCGCTACATTTAGATAGGTTGTTGAGGTTATCTTTGTTGCTTTTGTTGAGGTTAATAAGAAAATCTGTGAGTAGGTCAAAAGAGGCTTCCCGAAACTTGAAACTTATACTTTGACTCGGAGAACAAAATAATCTTTTCGCCATTTACAATTACTAACGGCTGACTTCTATAAGCACAAACGTTAAATTCACAAAGGGCAAAGTTTAGATTTAAGAGTTTGTTCACTTCAAATAATAGTAAATCCAAGAGTAGAAAGTGTTGAAGATTATACTTTCCAGAAGATGGAGCTATTCTCGAGGTTTTTCTCCCAAGCTGGTTTCAATGTCAGCGGGTAGGAACCAAAGATGACATGAGGACTTGTTTGGATGTTGCACGTTGTACGTTGTGCCGCTCAGTCCTCCCAGCGCAGATCTGGCAACATACTGATGGGCTACTCGCAGCGCGATTAAACGCTGCCAGTGCGGCTGATCATTTGAAATGCAGCGAAGCACATTACCGTTGTGAAACAGCCAGACACCCCTGACTGACTGCAGACATGGCTGACAAGTTACAGAAGGACCCCGATGCTCCCTTTGCGACCAGGATAGACCCGACCAAAGAGGGTCTTTCTGCTCAACAGATGCATTTCATCAGACAGGTAGAGCGTGAACAGTGGAGGAAGAAAACACAGAAGCTGCGGGGACGAAACATTGTCACGGGGCTCGCCATCGGAGCTATCGTAATGGGAATCTGTATCCTTGCCGAGCACACTTAACGTCAACACAAGGTGAACTATGTAACATTAGCTTAGCATGCTACAGTTACTCCGTGGTCCATTGGTTTGAGTAAGACACCTGTGTTTAACACAACATAATATTGAGCCTAATTGAGCTAATTTAACTGTGCAGCTTTTATTTTAGGAAGCAATGCCCATTAGACCGATTCATTGAATGTATGATAGCTGGCAAAGATTGAGAGCTTACCTGTAAAGAAACTGTGGAGTGTATTAATAAGTGAAAACATAAATGTCAAGTCTGTCTAAAAATCCTTTGGTTACTCGCCATTTTGCGTTAAATGTTATTAACCATATACTGTCAGTGTTGTGAGGGTAACTACGCTAAGGAAGATTAATCGCAGTGTCTTCCTGGTGCCGTCACGATGTTCCGGACAAACAAGGTGTTTGAAACTTGAAGGTAACATTTAGCTGCCTCACTTAATGCCACATTGTTGTCTTTTTGTATTTAAATATTAAAGTATGCTATCTGGTTTTTTTTTTTTTTTTTTTTACAGAAGCTCGCTTTTGCCATGTAAAGTTATAGACATGAGAAAGAAACTATTGAGGGTGCGTTCACGTGCTACGTCACAGTTACTAGGTGCAAAGCCAAGATTTTGACTGTTACTTGCATTATTTTGATGCAGTATATCATGAAGTTGAAATGGGCTTCTACCAGTTATTCCAAGAGCCCCTGACCATAAAATTGATAATCAATACTTAATAAAAACAGTTTCAACAAAGCTGGATATTATAGCCCCTATTAAAGCAAAATTTATTGCTGGGCTGTTGAATTGGACTCCATTAGTTTTCGCTGGGTGTAGAATGGATAGCTTTTGATATTTTAATGAGTAAAGACAACATTATGACACTTTTTTAGCCTCTGCAGCAATGACACAAATACCTGGCTGATATGCTCCATTGCCATGTGAATGTCTGTTATATTATGTTCCTTGCTTCCACTAATTTGCCTTGACCCCTTGCTCCTCGCATTAGACGGCTACACATTTTTCTCCGTCTCCCAGGAGAAGATCATGGATGAACTAGATCAAGAGGCCAAACGTGCACAAATGCAGGGACCAAAGACTGGTGCCAACTGAGACGCATGAGTTTCCTGCCTGTTCTTGGACTGTGTGTCTGTCCTGCACTTCAGCAAGAAGGGACTTACGAGGACACTGAAGCCACTGATTGATATTCCATGACTGGCTGCTGTTTTTTTTCCATGCTGAGACAGCGCTGGACTTTGTTGTGTCTTGATTGTGAAGGGTGATTGTGTGGTTCTGCTGCTGGCTTTATACTATAGAGGTGTTTTGATTTTGATGAAGCTTACCTGTCATTGGAAAGGACTAATCCGCTGGCCTCCACATGACCTTACATCCTAGCCAAAAGGCCTAGACTTAAGAGCAATTAAAACCTTTATCTGACAGGTTTTCAGCCCTGATCATGTGAAGTGAAAACCGTATGAGAGGGAATAAACAAAATTTCAGTCAGCAAATCATATTACAGTGGCCTTTAACAGCAAAGAATGCCAGTGACACTGTTGAAATGACACACAGATTAACCTGTTGAAACGTATTATTTATGTTAAAAAAAAGTGACGATGTGTTGAATAAAAATCTAATGTATTTGATTTTTTTAAACACAGTTATGTCTTTGTGCAGTAAGTATGACATAAGAACAGTGGTATTTACAGTTGCATTTATTTTTGCCAAAATTTGATATACAGAGTTCTGATCTAGCCACCAAATCTCAAGAGTAAAAATATAAAATAAGACATTGTTAAGGGAAAGGCACAGATTCAGCATGGCAGGACAGCAGCTTCAGAAAGCAATACAATTATATATTTACATTCAAAATTTAGAAATGTCTCTGAATATATTACGAATCTTGCAGGAGTTCAACTGCCAGAAAATTCAGTGTGTATTGTGAATATATATATATACTGTATATATTTTTGTAAGGCAACTACAGATTCACAGCTTGGACTGATTTCTCCATGTCCCACAATGTACTAATTATTTAAAACTGCAGGAGGGTAGATCATCATTGCTGTGATCCAATATGAAATATTGTGATCAAACATAAACTGGACAATATCCTCTACCGCTCTTTATGGAAAAATAACAGGAAAACATATCAGCTCTTCCTCAAGGGAGCACAGTTTTGTCCACAAATGTGTTAAATGACTGAGAATCAAAGTAGAATTTACTAAAGTGCACAAGGTGCTTGATCTATGGAACAAGCAACACATATGATTTCTGCTTGAGCAAGAATTAAGGTTGCTGAAATATTTTGTTTACTCTTAACTTGTAAACATGATCTATAAATGCACTCTACTATATACACATGAACAAACAATGGGAAAGCCAGTAGTCTAAAACCTAGGTGGATTTTTCACAACTAATTGATATGAGGAAATACCTCTTTTCCATTTTAAGCCAGCTATAGTGTTTGAAAATTGATCTTCTCTATGCTTCTGCACCTTTCTGCTTAAGCTAGCTACATGCCAACATTTATAAGTGTTCAACTTTTCTTCCTGATGCAGTAATCTTCATGATATATCCTCATTGTACTGCTGTACAACATGAAAAATCACCTTCACAACATTTGAAAATGTCGGAGCTGAGTCTAGTATGTAGGTGATCTTATCAGGTGTCAAAACCCCTAAAAAAACAAAGATGTACTACAACAAAATGTTTTCATAATACATATTTGAATAAATCAAACTGTACAATGCATCTAGACTGCTCTCTGGAAGGCAGTAATCAATCAGAGTATATTCACTGTGCAGTCAGCAGGTGCTGAGACATCATTAACAAACTACAGCAAATGAGTTGTGAGATTATCCAAAATGTTGTCATCTGTGCACAGCAATTGTCAGAGTGAGTCAGAGCTTTGCTGTGGTTCACATTACTGTGCTCGGATTGATTAACGGCAGTGAGTCAGACAAGCAGGAAAACAGCAACTATACAAGTAATTCTCGGTCAGAGTCGTAGCAGGTGCTGCCGTACTGTAGCTCAAAACGCTACAACTCTGCAGCACTTTGACTATCACTTGACTGCGTTAAATTCAAAAAGCTTGTTCAGAGAAAATATTTAAAACAAACTGTGATGTGACATTTTGCAGTGTACTGTGGCAGCCTGGACTGAAGCCAGTTACTTCTGAACCGCTGGGTGTGACTCTATTTACAAGAGAGCAAAAGTCAACTTGTCAGTTTTAACATGAATCAGACTGGGTAGATATTCTGTGCTTCAGCTGCAATAAATTCACCAAATCTGACGAAGGGCTGAAAACTGGATGTTACAGTTCCTGTGTAAATCCAGCTTTGCTGATCAAAGTTTCTATACATTTGAGGTAAATGACCACTGGCAGAACCATGTGACCTGGCAGAGGTGACGCAGTTTTTTTCTGATCCGTGTGCCAGTGAAAAGTGTTAAAGTGATCCTCCTTTAGGATGGGTTTGACCACTGCAGTCACACTTCAGATGAGGTAGTCCAGATATACCGCGTGCTTGGCTGAACGTTTCTTACTAGAAAAGTGAGATGGAAAAAACACAATGTAAGACTTAACTTTTTAGCATTTTTGTGGAGTTGAACAAGTTTGTTTGTGCCATGAGCACTCACCATTCTACTAATGTCAGTGGCAAAGGTGACCCCTTTGCTAGGTTTATCCTGGGAGCCGCTGCTGCTGCCTCCAAGGGAGTTTCTCCTGATGATACCTAGGGAAACAAACACAGTACATAAACTTAAGTTGTCACATATTTACTAGATTAACTGACGAGTTCCTTATCAGAGAGAAATGTGGATATTCTTTCTTACCTTGGAGCGGCAACATCTCCAAGCGCTGCAGGCTGTTCCTGCGGGATGAGGGGAAACCGCTGCCCTTGGACAGGCGGCGCTGTCGACTGGATAACATAGCAGCAGGAGAGACGATGCCAGGGGGAGGAACCTTCCCCATCTTTTCATACAGCTCCTCAATCTCTCTCTTCTGGGCAGCCTGCAGGGCCTGCACCTCTGTTAGATGTCTGATAAGGGATGAGAAGTAACAAATAAGCAAGTAAATATCAAGTAAGTTGTTGAAGGTCTCCTTTTGTCGCTTGGAAAAAATGTATCGTTTTCAGTTACTTATCAAGCAAAAATGTACAACATTCTCTGCTCCATGCTTCTCAAATGTGAGGATTTTCTGCTTTTCTCCTCATGCAGTAGAGTTGTTGTTGAAGATTTTACCATAAACATACAATATAAAGAAACAGTAGTAAATGTAGTAGTAGTAGTAAATAAAGCTGACAAGTGTTTGAATTTGATGTCCATGAGAGTGTAAGACTCCTGATGAAAGCTCCTAATGTTCCTCCCTGTTTAATCTCATCTAGTTGACTTCAGCATTTTCTGATGAAACTACTTCTGTCGTCTTCTGTTAATATTTTATTTACAGCACCTATTAAGTACAGAACTGTATTCTGGGGGACTTCACTGGTGTCACTTACTTTTCTCTGAGTTCTTGAAGCTCCTCCAGCATTTCTTCGTCGTCACTGTCCGAGTCATCGCTGCTTAGGTAGGGAGCGTTGCGGTTGTAAGTCATCATCCATAGGTGGTGAAGGGCGTTGCTGTACTGTGGGCTGCCTGCCGCTCCGTCCCACAGCCTCCCCTCCATCTCCGCAGCTGTCACCGAGAGCCCGCTGTCCGCAGACGTTCCCATCAGACTGAGGCTGTACGCTCTCCTCCGACTCCTCTTCCTCGTTCTCTGTCGTTCACCGACGACCTCCACCTCTACCTCCTCCTCCTCCTCTTCATCCTCTTCTTCATCTTCCTCTTCTCCTCTGTCCTGGTTTTGCTGCTGCTGCTGCTGCTGCTGCTGCTGTTGTTGCTGCTCCTGGCTCCCAGCCCACCCCAGCTGCCCGTCGACCTCCTGGAGGACCCCCGTCGACCCTCTATGGAGGTGTGGGTGAGGAGGGGACATGGTGAGGGAGGTGCCCAGGCTGGTCTCAGACTCCCCCTGTTCCTCTGTGCTGCTCTCTGAGGGGGTGCTGCCGCTGTCTGCAGGCTGTGGTGCAGGAGGTACAGCACCTACAGGCGCAGCAGGCGCAGGGATGTCCATGCTGGGTGTCACCTGGAATCGCCCGACAGTCACCGGTGCAAACTGGACTTCTGTAATACAAAATAAGAAAGGGTTTTAATCGCAGTCAGTGCAAATGCTATTATGTAGCCTCTGCTGCAGGCATTTCTAAAAACATTTTTACCTTGACTAAATCCCTTCAGGATAAAATGTATGCAAATTACATGATGAAGTATCCAAATGTATGTATTTTTAAAAAGAAATGGGTTATATTAGGTAACATCAGTGCTAGGAAGTTGTAGTACTTACTTTTAGTGTCCCTGAATACGACGTTAGAACATCTGGACAGCTAATTTATATGAGTGACAACCAATCACTGGCTAAACAGCAGTGATTGTTCACTAATCTGATCACAGCTGATTGATCATCACAACAAAGCCACATTCATTCCAGACTGATTAAAATCTAATCATGTGTTTCTTGGCAACAGACCTCACAGAGGTATCACTGTGTTTATTTTTGTGTGTGTGTGTGTGTGTGTGTGTCTCATTTCCTAAAACAGTACTCTCCCAAGAGCCTTAATTTACAGCAGCGACAGTTGTTGTTTATCTGGTGACACATTCAAACCGAGAGCAGAAACAATCTGCATGCACTCACATCTGCAGACAATTTTAGGGTTGGAAATCTGCAGTGTCTCAGTTTGCCCACTAAGTGTCCTTCTTACAGTAAACACAGAGAGTCTCTGGGCCAGTGCCCACTGAAACAGAGGGACTCTGTTGAATGTGAGTATAAATACTGACAGGTGTGGATGTGGGAGGAGAGGCCTGTAACGAGCGAGGCTGCTCGCTGATTGGTCAGTGTCGGTGGGTAGGGCCGCAATCACACCTACGTTTGTGTCCGTATTGAACGGAACATTACATCCAGACGGTTACGCAACAACTCCCGAGGCACCGCTAATAGGTGATAATGTCACCGAGGATACAACGGAGAGAAAGAGAGAGGAGGACTGAAAACAACTCAAAAGGCAAATTGTCCGTAACAGAGACATCAGACTGTATTTAGACCTAATACATCATAAAATGGAGCAGAGGAGAAAAACTTGGAATATTTGTCTGTGGGTGCATTTGTATGTACACACAAGTGTGCGCGTGTGTGTGTGTTTGGGGGGGGGGGGGGGGGTGTTTGGGGTGCAAACATAAACATACATACAGTATGTCATTTTCCAGCTCTCTCAGCCCCTCGCCAATGACATACATCACATAAGGTGTTTATGATGCAGAGATGGAGGAGAAACAGAATTTCTTACCAGATTCAGTGGAAGAGGCTTTTGGTTTTGGGCTACTGGCATTCATTGTAGGTACGGCAGGGTGCAACTGAGTGCTGAAGGATGATAACTAGACAGGGAGAATAAATAATATTACCATTAATGCTACTTTAATAACTGTTTCTTCGTCAATGTCATTGATAAAATTCAGTGTTTCAAATTCACTCATGGCAGGCAACCAACTTAGTTTTACACACGCATCCCTGGCCTGATTCTAGCTTACATAAAATGATCCCAGCGAGTTTGACACAGTGCAGTGCTAAGATTTTAAATCTGGGAAAAACAGATTCAATCAAGCTGGAACCAGCTAATGTTGAGGGGCATTGTTGCTTAATAAATGACTTAAACAATTCGTCAATAATCACAATTGTTGATTAATGTTCTGTTAACGGACTAGCTGATTAACTGACTGATCATTTTAGCTCTAATTTGCTTTAAAACCTTGACAGATATAAAGTAATAACTCACAGTGCTTTCTGGGCTCTCTGGGGGTGATGGGGAAAGATCTGATGAGGAGTTTGAACTGGAGACTTGTGGTTTGGGTTTAGCCTGGGGCGGAACCTGTGCTGCGTATGGGTCCACATAACTGTTGAGACTGTCCTCCTGGGTCAGGCTGGGGGGACTGGAGAGTCCACCCTGCTGCAGAGGCTTCTGAGGAGCCAGTGGAAGAGTGGAAGGCATGGAGGGTGGAGGAACAGGATGCAGCCAGCTTGGATGACTGCTCTGGGGGAAACCGACTCCATCCATCTGAGGCGTATTCTCAGGACAGTGGTAGATGTTGTTCTGCGCTGGGACGCCCGCTGAGGGGTAAGGGACCTCTGTCGGTGGGGTTTGGTACTGTTGTGGGTAGATGGAGGGGTAACCGGACTGTGGGGCCATGTGAGTGGGTAGCTGGGGGTGAAAGCCTGGAAAGGAGGGCATCACCTGGGTGGGCAGGCTCGCAGGAGGGATGAAAGACTGAGCCATGCTCATGGCCATGGAAATGACATTAGCCAAGGAAAACAGGGGCTGTGTGTGGGGGGGCCACATGTTGGGATGCTGAGGGGCAGGTGGGGACAAGGTGATGCTCTCACTGCTGCCAGGGCTTGGGGTCTCATTCGGAGGTATGGGGGACCCGGGGGCTGGGGAGGGAACAGAAGGGAAGGTGGGGTTACTGGCTACACGTGTAAGGGGAGGATGGATCCCTGCTGGCTTGGGAGAACTCGAAGAGCCTGGGTATGGGAATGGGAAGTGAGTGTGGCCCATGAAGGGTACGTGGTAGTGCTGGTGGTGGGGCAGGAGAGACGCAGGGTGGTGATGGTGCTGATAGTGAAGAGGAGACCCTGGGAGACAAAGACGTAATAACAGTTTTAATTAAACTGTGCAAGAAGAAGCATGTACGAAAAAGTAAAAAGTTTCATAATGTCTCCATTTAATTTTAATTTGTGTATTAAAATCTAAGTTTAATTCTAAATGCCCTCCCCCCATGGGTTTGCAGTGGAATATTGGACAGAGTTGACCCAGAGAGACAAATTAGATCACTCATCCCCCCCCCCCCTCTCAGGGTTTGGTCAGTCCAATTCTTCCTTCAACCCCCTGCCAAGATACACGCCATGTGGAGCATAAATCCTTCCCGTACTTTCAAATAATGGGTTTCCATGGTGAACAAAGACATTTTGTTAGAACACTATCTGACTGTAATTGCATTTGTAAACCGGGGCACTTGCACACTGGGATTACATGGCTGTGAGGGGATTCAGCATCAATGGAGCGAGTGGGGCTTTAACGTAGGACGTTTTACGAGGAGTTTAAATGAAACACACGTGTGTGTACACAACTTTTTGGGTCTGATTGTGAGATTAAAGTAGTCGGGATTTCTACATCACTCCTTAGGGAACAGTTTAGGATGCCAATATCCCAGCTCCGTCTATTGATTTGACATTTACCTCAACAATGGCTCCACAGTTACAAACCACACCTCCTGTTGCTGATGATGCAAACCAGCCTCTGCTCTTTCCATGCTGACGGAAACATAGGTTAGGCAACACTCTATAACGGTGGCGGGTGGCCAAGAGGCATTGCGCAAGCGACCATGCAATGGACACCCAGCAGAGAGGGGACACATGACAAGAGGGGATGAGGATGTTCAGATGGCTGCTGAGGCTGAAACAAGGGGGCTTATGGAAGATATGTGTTCTTTAATTTACTTCAAATGCCCCTCCTGTGGGGAAGCGGACTTTGCCGGGGGAGGAGGTTTTCTTGGAAATTCTGCAGGAGTTTGTGCTGGCAAACAGATGTTGCCGACTATCGCGGAACTGGAGAAAAGCTAGTGGTTTACAGCGACAGCATTCACAGCTCCCTAAAAGCCAGAAAGCGCCCTTCAGGTGAGGTAATTACCCAAGAGGCCCTGCTGCAAGGCAGAGACAGACGAAGGCTTTGAGGTGTGGGGATGGCGGATGGCGCCATGTGAATGTCAGAACAATACCAAAAACGGGCCCTGAGGAGGGGAGGGAGGGGGGTTTATGAGGTAGCTGTGCTTCACTTTGACTTATTCTTTGCCAAAAGGACTGTATTTTTCACTGTGCTGAAACAGTAAACAATGCTAGGCCTCTTCACGTAGGGACCAGAGGGAGGGGTGGAGGGCTATTTACCTGGGGCGTTGTGGAAAGACTGCGAGCGTATTAGAGGTCGCCCAGATGAAGTAATGTCTGCACTGAAGACGTCTCCATTGGGGCATGGGGGAGAGCCACATGCCCCTACACTCGGGTTAGCCACACTGAAGTCTATGACAAGACACACACATGCGTGAGTAGATGCCCATGCACACACGTCTGCACACACACACACTTACACACACACACGCTATGATCATGCACAGTCAAAAAAAGATGCAACACACAAATGCAAATTAATCTGACATGCTGTGAGAAAGACGATCATTATGCAGCTTACACACACTTAATGTTAATTGGTGAATGTCATGAAATTATTTTTTTTAAAAGCACAGTCCTGAGATATTCATTCACTGAGATCATATATAATCTCCTCAAGCATCAAATTACCCAGGTTCCCCTGAATGGGTGAAATAAGTTAATCAGACGAGACGTGAGACTTACCAGGCAGAGAGGAGGACGAGTGTGTTCGAGGCAGGGTTTGACTGTGCAGATTGGGCTGTAAAAGAGCACAGTTGATAAAACTCAGTCTCCACTTCTGTTCATTATTGACAAAAATGTTGAAATGTTCTATTATGCACTACTAAGTATAGTATGATTCAGCTGCTGTACAAAGCTACTTTGTAGGTTTGATCATAAGCACCAATAGGTGGGTAGAAGCTGGACTGGAGAGTACTGTGTTCATATTAAAGTGGTACTACTTTAGTGTTGTGTCTTTCAATTTGTAGTCTCCAAGCCAAAGCTAAAATACTCAGGTGGTTTATAGTGGGTAATTTTTTCAGGCTTGACAATGCTTCTCAATCACCACAGAAGATATTATACAACTGTTTTCACAGGCTGTGTTGTAACGCCTCATAATGTGATTCCCTTCATTTGAAATCCATGTAATGCCCCTTTAAACAAGACACTAAAACACTGGATGTTTAAGACTTCAGCTGATGTATTTGACCCCAAGACCTGACCTCATGTATATTATCCACTTCATACATGTGTAGTACAACATGTATTAAGTGGATCTCTTTTCTCTGTTAGTGCAAAGATAGCTTAAAGGATTTTACTGTTAATTTGTGAAGAGCTGTTTCCATAATAAAACCCATTTTATTAACCAGTTAATATAACTATTATTGCTTCATTGTGCATTCATACAAGGTCATTTTATAGGAAGTCTTTTAACCTCCTCTCCTCCATAATCTGAACAACTGGCCACTCTTAATCCAGCTCCATCTGCAAAAACCGAGAGGCAGGTAAACGGAGGATTTTTCTCAGCTGATTTTTGTTAGCCGTGCTAGCAGAGTGGCTTTGGGCATGGCAATAAAGGTTTGTCACTCAGTTAATTGGTCCACTACTTTGGTACTGACTGAAATATCTGGATTGGATGGATTGGATGGATTACCATGAAATTTTGGTTCATGGTTCCCAGAGGATAAATCCTAGTAACTGTGGTGACTCCTCCTCTACCGTCACCAGCAGGCCAAAGTCTTGGCATTTCTGTTGATCCCCTAACTTTCCCTCTAGCACTACCATGAGGTTGACATTTGTGGCTTTGAGAGCAATGACTCAACAACTATTGAACTGATTTGCATGAAATTTGGTATATATACACTATGTTTATATATGAATTGTTGTTTGATGATACTTTTCAGCAACTTTTCATCTTCCGCTCAAAGCTCTGCTGTGACAAGTATTGCTTTCCAGGGATTCAACCTCCATTTATACACCATGTCTGTTCCGAAAACTCTCAGAATAGCACGATGTTAAAAGAGCCAGAACAGAGATACAGTGGATGGATAAGTCTCTGGGTTTGTGGGTTTCTTCCTGCCTTAACCAGCTTGGTCTGGTTTTTTGGCAGGATAGTACTAGGAAGCTCAGCCATAATGATTTTCAGGTAGTGTGTAGTGTTTTTAATCAGGTGCTGGAGTGAAGCCAGGAGAGATTTGTCCAATGTGGTTCAGGGTAATTATGTAGCTAGGGGGTCGGAAACACAGTGAACAAGGTAGGTGCTCTTACTTGTCTCTGTCCTACATGAAACCACACATTATTCTTTTCTCCATCATTTACAAATATCTCTGATTATTTTTACGAGAGAGGGCATAAGGAGATTTGGTCTTTGTGTTCTACAGTGGAACATATCCTGGCAGAACAGACACTTCTTTTCCTTAAGCGGACAAACTGTATCTGATTAGGCATTAGGTCATATCTTGTACAGGATGGCACTGCTCCTAACAACTCTTTTTTTTTCTTTCCTGGAAGTCTTCATTTTACAGCTTCACAGAATCTTGATTCATAAAGGCTTAATAAATCCAAACATAAATTATTTTACTCATTCAATGTGGGCAGATATACTGGAAAGTTCATTATGGTGTAAGCACTGGAAAGGATCTGTGGTTGTGGGAACAAATACATGTGGAAAAAAAGGTGGCACGGGGTATGTTTCCACAAATCACAGGGTTTTATGACATTAGTGCTTTTAGAAACATTATGTTCTAAATGAAAGTGCTACCTCAGGTGGCTTTAAGAACACTTAACCTTCTATCTTTAAGGGCAAGTCTCAGGAGGGACTGTGGACAGTGAGGAGAGCACTCACTCTACAGGCTTCCATTTGCACCAGATTTATGGGTCTGACTTAGATAAGCAGAGCTAGATACACTATAGCTAATTTATGATGATCAGACGGCACAGTAAAATACACACTCAGTCACTTTTAGTGCTTTGTTCTCAGCTAACAATGCTGTGATGTGGATTACTAGAAAGGAGCAGGTGCTGCTGCTGACCTGTGAGGAGGACAACGAGTTAACCCCGCTGTGGAACGCCGGCTGGGGGAGTCGGTGCCCGCTGGAGTGGACCGGTTGGTCTTTGGTCATCAGAGCCTCGGCCCGTTTGATGATGTCTCCCATGCGGTGGATGAAGCCCTCCTTCTCCGATGGGAGGATGAACTCGTTGTGCACCTGGACGACAAAAGGACAGTGGTGGAAGAAGCCTTCAGATGCTTTACTTGAGTAAAAGAAGCAATACCACAATCTGAAGATACTCTGTTACAAAGTAATTGCAATTTATGTAAAATCTAAGTAAATGTATGCAGCAAAATGTACTTAAAGTGATGTATCATATTACTGGATTAATGATACTAATGTTTTATTTATTTATTTACTGTTTTAGCTGTTCGAGGTGGAGCTAACTTTACCGACTGTATATGCAGCTGAGTGATTAAATACGTAATAATGCATCATATTTTAGAAGTTCATCATGTGTTCTTTTATATAAAAGCTGCAACGTTAATAACAGCTGTAAACTAAGTGAAGTGCAGCACAACACAGTGCATTTTTTACCCAGATGTAGCAGAGTAGAAGTATAACGTAGCAGAAAATGGAGTAGAAGTACTTTAAAACTGTACTTGGGTACAGTACTTAAGGAAATGTATACTTCCACCACTGCAAAATACATGCTTCTAAATACACTAGATGTACTTGTCTATTTGTGTGTCTGTCTGTGAAATCTACCCACCTACCCTCAGGTAATACTTATTCTTGGGGGGGGGGGGGGGTACATAAATCATCTCATGTTAATCCACAATGCAGCAGTTTGTTAGAGGAGGTTTTGAGTTTTGCATATTCATGCAGTTCTGAGTATTGCTGTGAATTGTGGGTTGGGGCGTGGCGACCATTTCCTGTCAGCATGGCATAATTCAGCCCTTTTAAAGCCGTGTACTGAGAACCACGGGGGCTGTTGTGATGCCAAGCACCCCCGCTGTGCCAAGACTCAGTAAACAAAAGCCCACTGTGTTTCAAGAGTCAGGAAAACAGTACATTCAGTGAACACAAAGTGCTGCTGCACATGCTGCCTCATCACGCCTTCATCACACAGGCTCTTGTATTTACACTACCTCTCTACGCTGCAGCCGCTAATGAAGCTTAAAGACAATAACAGTGGAATGGGGCTGCTTACCTGCCTCACTCACTTCCCAGTAAGTGATAAGATATAATACCAGTCAGAGTCAGGACCAACAAACAAAAGGCTGTTAACTAGAGGCAGGATAAATCATGTGTACGTTCAGCTGAGATAGAGCAATCTGCCAGACTTATCAGCTGACAGAGTGAGTTCACTTATTTATTTTTGTACAAATTCCTAAAAGGTTCCAGTATTTTCAGTCTCTCAAGAACACTGATTATTTCTATTTTTAACCCCTTAACATTCCCTTCATTTATCCTTAGGTGGCTGTCAGTGAGGTAGAGATTCAAGATTCTATCTGCACTTCTTACACAGTAATAGCTAAAAAAAAAACAAAAGAAGCCCAGATTACACTGAATTCAATACTATTATAATACCTTCATTCTTTTCATTTAAAGTTTTATTATTGACATTATGAATCTGATACCTGTTGGCTAAAAGCTAAGCACTACTAATGACTCACCATGACAGCAGCGATGTCTTCAGGGTTATCTCCATCCAGGTCAAACTTGAAGGTCACCATCTTGTCATTGTGTGTTTGCAGCTGACACTCCACCACCCGGTCCACTTTATCAGAGAGCTGCAGAGAGGGACAGGATCAATGTTAATGACAGGTGTCTGTTGACTCTCTGAAACACTGAGCACAGTTAAACACAGGGGGGAACAATATGTTTTTGTGTATGTGTGAATGTGTGAGCAAACATGGGGCCGTGTGTGTAAGTCTGCTGTAACATGCAGCGTGTTTACTGTATGTGTGCATTGTACTGTGCACTCTTTGAACCACTGTATGCACATGTGGTTATGCATGATCTGTCTGTCTCTGCCTCCAGTCCAAATACGCTCGTTAAAAGACCACAGAGTGTCCCGAGAAATGCACTGTGGTTGCTGGGGAAAGGACAGCATAGCTACTGATAATGTTACACAATCAGGGTGGAGCCGCACCGCTTGCTCATAAATAAAATGCCTCTGTTAATTCAGTCATTCAGTCCGTAGCGTGGGATTGATTTATTTGTTTATTATGTGCTTAAATGCATCTGCAGTGTTGTAATTAGACAAAACTTTTGATTTATTTTACCCCTGTGATGCGCAGCCTTGAGCGCGCCCTCCTCCTGAACAACTTCGCAGCGGTTCGCCTTGCAGCCGTTTTGTCACTCTTCTCTGATAGGCCCTCGTAGCCGTCACTCAAGCCTGAAGTCACATCGGAGGCATAGCTGCCGAGAAATAAATAATACATGTTGCCGGTTAGAAAATACACCCCTGAAAAAGCCACGGAAACATTCCTCATACAGCAATTTCAAAGTCAATTCATCATCTACGACATAAGTGTAAAAGGAATTGAATATCTATCACGGCTGATTATCTTGGCATCACATATAATAATAAACAGCATTCTCAAATGTCAAATAAAGGCTTGATGTGCTACAGTGGCAATGGCTCTTGGGTGTAAACACTAGAGTTAAACAGTACAGTTTAACGAGGCCTGTTCAGAGTCTATAGGAAGGCGGTGTTCATCCAGAGGAAGCAACATGTCCATGTGATCTGTTTTATTTATACAATGAGCGAGTTTTAGGTCTCAGAGAACTGGAGAACATTCAGCTTTTTTTTAAATATATATATATAAAAAGCTTTGGTTCAGCTAATTGCGTCTCCTGGGCCTTTTTGGATTGCTGCAGTCACAGACTCCCATCCGTCCAACCCCCCTCCCAGCAGTGGCTGAAAACATTTACAGGCCTACTGGTTGGCAGCATCCACCAGTCTCTATTTAAAAACCTCCACCTCAAGGGTAACTTCAGTTCAAAGCTAAGCCTGTTTTCACCTTTAAACACAGAGTACATGGAAATTAAACAAAGTAAGGTCAACCATTCGTGTTGCTATCACAAATTATTTTTATGTTTTGTGATCTTTGGGAACACTTCTGCTCATCAGAACTCCAGGGCTTTTTCCAGAGGAGGAATTAAGCAACTGGGAGTATGTTTTGGGTCCTGAACATCGCATGGCTGAGCTGTTATGAAACGTAATACTCAGCTTGTCTTGACATTTATTTCAATCTATCACGGACCAAGCATCTTACTACAGAAAAGCACTGAATTTACAGTATTTAAGCACACAAATATATTTTTTAATTAACTGACATGAGTTTTGACAATAGATTCATTGTGTAAGCCAGGATTTGCTGCTTTTCTTCATCTTATAACATTATAAACTGAGTACCCAATTATGAAACATTACAGTGTCTGAACTGTAGATGGAGCCCAGATGAAAACTCCTCAACGCACACACACGATCTACACATCTATTATCGGCTCTCACGCTGAGAATAAAGCCCCTCTCATTCTAATATCCCACCAACATGGAAAACAGGGCCTCCACAACATCTGAGACCCAGTCACACAGAAACCTGCAAGGGTCCATTCTGCCTCACTGCAATAAAAACACAGACGGGCCTGTCGATTGCCTCAAGCTGGTTGTCACAGCCCCACAGATGTGGAGGAGGAGGAGTTATAGAAGACCGGACATTTCTGCTTGGTTCACATTGATTTTCAGGTCTCCAACTTAAGTAAAGGCGAAACTATTGAACTCCATTTTTCCTTGGATGGCAAGAAAAAGAGCAGATTAAAAGAGAAAAGGAGGCTGAGGAATGTTACCTGTCCACAGGGGAGTTGAAGCCACTCGGGGGCCCTGAGTTGCCATGTTCTATGTTGTTGGATACTGCAATACTCTATGAATAGAAATAATAAATATGTTAAGGTAAACATGAATGAAGACTTTGATTCATTCAGTTTTAGCACAAGATTGTCACTAGAGAACACTGTCCACATAATGAATTTTAAGTGCAGTATTTAATTTACCTTAAACCAGTTATCTCTACACAAAGTAAACATCGAATTCCCCAATTTGGCAATTTCCTTTGGTAAAAATAAGCATGTACAGTATGTGGTCATGGTTTGTGGCCAAGCTTTCATGGTCTCCAGAGGATGAAGCCCTCTGATTTGGATGATCCTCTGACTTTTCCTGTAGTGCCACCATGGGGTTGATTTGTATGGTTGAGTATGAGTGATATATCTCAATGACTGTTTGATAGATTGCCATGATATTTGGCTCAGACATTCATGTCCTCCTCATGATGAATTACAATAAACTTAATTGGATTTGAATTTGCCCAATCCTTTGGTTTATGACTCAGTACTTGTGGAACTAGTCACATTCTCATCAGCCTCAGCTACAATGTAGTTCAGTGCTAATTAGCAAATGTTAGCATGCTAACACGTTAAAGTAAGATTGTGAACATGGTCAACATTATACCGGTAAATGTTAGCAGTCATTTACAGCACTGAAAAACAGATGAGATAGACAATGTTTTGTTGCTTTATAGGAAAATAATTTAACTATAGAAGAAGGTACACAAAATAATGGGTATTTAACAGTAAATCAGTGAGTCCATTTTGCAGACTCCACCTCCACCATCCCGCGCTCTCCACTCTGATAACAAGCTCTTTATTGAGGCCACTCACCGAGGGGAAGCGGAGCGCTGGGATGGGGAGGCCGTTTACTGCCGGGATGTCGGTGTGCATGTGGTGGGAGGGGTCGTTGAAGGCCGCCTCCAGCGATCCTGAAGTCCAGAGGAGTTCAGATAGCCGGCCCTCGTCTCTACAGCCGGGGCTGTTTCAAATAAAGGACATAAACCATCAGCATAGATTCAACTGTGTGGCCTGACAGACTGACACAAACTGTATCATACACACACACATACACACAGGCAATAAACACATAAACAATGACAATGACACCAATGCAGAAATTTAGAGGGTTTCACTGTGGATTTAAGAACTACACAGGAGATGTTGCTGGATGTATTCTTCCGCTCCTCTGCCTGTCGCCTCAGCTTCTCTCTCTGCCGCTTAATGGCTGTAACCCTGTCCCTTATGGCCTTGGCCACTAGCTTGAAGTCTGCCTCGCACACGAAGCCAAGCACGACCTGCATAACAACACACAGAAACGGTCAGGGCACAACATGAACAAGTGTATAAGTCACGGTCCACAGTGTGCTGCTGTAATATGTAGACAATTTACGCAGGTCCGTTGCACTTATTGACCTGATCACGCAAGCTGTGACATCAATAGCCAGGCCTCTGATGGGACATAAGTTTTAATTTTAACAGATGCTAATTTGTTTTGGAAAAGCAACAAACACAGACCGCATTCTTCTGTCGGTTTGGCCTCCTTCACAGCCTCTCGTGACACCCTGTCCAGCAGAGTGGGACACTCAGTCTGAACTTGCCTCTCAACACATAGTCAGATTACAGCAGATCGCCGGGACTAGATGTCCCCTGCTGATACCAAATTTGATCTTGATGAAAACTACCACAAAGAGGTAAACAAGTAAGGAATTGTGGCTTGCATTTTCATTAAAAGTGACCTCTGCTGAGGGGGTTCTGGAGGACATAAGGGCCTGTTTCGTAACAAGCAAGAGAGCCATTATATTATTAAAGACGTGACCTCGGCTGCTTCCTGAGACACGCTCTCACATTTCGAACCACTGATGATTAAATGTTGAGCCGTGCCCTTGACACACTCGGCAAGGCTTTCTCCTCATAGGCTGAAGCACATTTCAATGTTCCTGCTGTCATAACAGAGCCATAAAAGAAGCATAATGATGCCAAGGTGCATTAGTGAGGCTGCTTTCACTGTCTGGGGTCAAGTGTCAAAAGACAGATAACTCAAAGAGAAATTTTTACTTCACAAAAAATGTCAGACTGATATGTGATATGATGCTTAGCCCGTAACAGGATCTCAGACGCTAATATCTGTATGTACATGTAAAACTTCTACAAAATCTACAATATTCACGGAATTATTAACACCTTGAAACTCTACACCTAGAAGAATATTATTGCTATAGAAGGAAAATAATAAGTTATAAGAACCCTTACAAATGAGTCTACGTTAGGCTGTCATCCAGATAAAGAAAATTCTTTTGTGAGGAGGTAATTGCTGCTTAATTGTGCTAAAACACAAGGTGGGGGCAACACCATACATCTAGTAAACTTCCTCCTGAAAACCCATAAAAAGCTACTATCATAAATCAAGATCAGGATGGAGAGAATGCATGGGGGTTGGCTGAAGTCGCCTCTATCTGCTGATCTGGAATCAATTATTCAATTTCCTCACTAATGGCTGCGACAAACTGGGTCAGTGAAACAGTAAAGGTTGACCTCACAGTATAGTGCCTGTGTGTCGGCCTACCATCTCCTGAGCCACCTCCTCAGGCACGTCTTTGTAGAGCTCAAAGAGGAACTCGATGGCGTTGTTGTCCTTGTACTTCCCGTGGAGCTTCTTGGTATCGTCCATGCGCAGCCACAGCTTCAGGCCCGACTTCACCATGTCGTCCTCCTCTGCCAGCTCCACGTGCACGCCAGTGTTCTCCTGGAAGAAGGGGTGATCCAGGAGGTCCTGAATGGTGTACCTGCAGGAAAGGAGGGGAATCAGTAATTTACCTTTAGACAACTTAACGGACAGGTTTCACAAAGTTTCTAAAATGTTGTTTTCAATCCTTTCTAACTGTCTAAAATATTCCACTTAAGGGTTCAGGAACATATTTGCTTTTTGCTTTCAGCAGCTACTCATTAAACACAAACAGTCCACTGTGGGAATCACAGTGTGGGCCTACAAAAGTAAAATTATGATAAGAACAGGAAGCTGTATGCAAAGAGAGTTGCAAAACATGCTGTCTATCAAGCTGCAATGACCTTGTTTCTCTTACTTACACTTACAAAGTCTTAAATAAAGTCGATACAACCTGAGAGAAGACATAGTTTGTGAGAGTTGTCAATATTTTTGAAAGCCTAAACTTCCAAAAAACCTAAAGCCTAAATTGGTCTGTGTTTATGCTCAGTGAGGGGCCGCAACAGAATCCGTCTTTCCTGGTGTTGTGTTATGCACAACTACAAATGATGTTTAAACAGAATAACAGTGATCCTCTAACAAGCCCTCTCAACACTTCAATGGTAAGACATGCAGTGTTTTGTACTTTTTTCTAGTCAAACTCTTGGTAGAAGCAGATCAAGATAATTTTCTGCCTGGGAGTGTGAAAATTGTCTTTTTAAGCTTGATTTTTGTCCAAAAAAATGTGTTAAGCTGCACAAAGTCAGAGTTATAAGCAAAAAACTAGACCGGTCCTGTCAGTTCACTGCACAAAACAAAAAACGGGAAAGCAGAAATATAGAAGAGGAATTTGTGCAATTTATGAACATCAAAATATACATTATTTATGAAGTTTGTTATTTTGTCTTCACTTGTACCTTTCATCTTTGTTCATACGAATGCAGCCCTCAATGATCTCCTTCAGCTCTGGGACTTTGACTTTGTAGAAACTGTCAGGTTTCATTCCCTATAAGAACAATCAAAAGAAAAATACTGAGTTGCATTTCATCTGTAGGGCTTCATAGTGCATCAGCATACATCAGAGGTTCTTTTCTGACAGATTTCTCCATTTCAGAATAGACTGACGTTTTAAGCAGCAACAATGATCTCTCCCTCGTACATTTATCCAACAGTTCTCCTGTCAGGGAAACCAATCAAAGCACTAAGAGCCACTCCCACCTGCACTGCATGTTAACATAACTCCTCTGTGACATCTGCCACCAGCCAGCATGACATTCTGCTCTGCAATCATGTCAACACCAGAGGAAAACAAAACCAAGAGTTCATGAAAATGGAAAAACCCCACAACGCTCTCCTTCTTCCTTCAGGGGATTTTAATAAGTCGTAACAGCTGCAGCCGTAGCTTACAGAAAACATTCAGGCAGGACTGCTCACTAACATGAAATAAGGGAGGTTTTCTAAACGCTATCATGAGAACGAACATTGATTACAGCAGAGCTCCTATCCCTGTAAAAATGTTGATAAGAAAGCAAAGAGCCAAGGTCAGAAAGATGTTTGGCCTGAAGATACCCAAGCAACCAGCTGATGTTAGGTCAAAACACCCAAATAATTACATCCAGTAGTGGGCTGAGAGATACACTTTGTTATCGCATTTAAAGACTGACATGTCACACAGTAACTGCTGCCTTTCTTTCTTTTCTTTTTCTTTTTTTATTTATGCTTCATGTTTAAGTGAGACAAAGGACAGAGCTGTAAGAAAGCAGAGAGAAAGACACAATTTGTTTTCGTGTGGTATTGTCTTTACAGCATGATTACTGGTGTGTTACATAATAATCACCTGGTCAGTCCAAACACAAACTGGGAAGCTCCCAAAAAAAGCATCTGTGAAATGTGATTTAGAGGATCTGATGCATAAGCACAGAGGTTTCTCTGTTCAAGCAGTTCAGAATACACCTTCAGAATAAATCAGTTCCTCAGTACAAATCTGATTAGTGGCTCTGCACTCTTCCTGTGGTGGCAGAGGTCTAGATAAGATCTTGAGAAATATGCTGGAGCCATATTGACTTTGTTTGGTGTAACACAACTGAATTAGGAAAACTTAATTTTAACAATGATTTAGTACAAACCCAAAACAAATATCCTGCACAGATGTAAGGATAAAGTGTGGTTATGGCTTACAAGCAGAATGTGGTCTCACAGATCTCAGCTCACTGATGGAAATACACTAAATGGCCAGAAGTGTGAGGACGTCCCCGCACATATACTTTTGGTCTGGGGTTATTTTTCAAGATTTGAGCACAGTTGTATGCTACAATAGAAAAAAGTGCGCTACAGACTTTGTGGCAATATTCTAGGGAAGGCCCTTATATATTATATGTAAAGTAAAAATGCCAAACAATCCCTGCTCTCAGCTGCTCACATGTCAGTATTTCCTGGTTTTCTTAGGCTAATATAAAAATAAACTGAAACTCTTTGTATTTTTGACCGTTTGGCAGGCAAGACAAGTTATCTGATTTTTCCAGTTTGAGCTGTCAGAGGGTGCCAATGGGCATTTTCACTATTTTTTGATATTTTAAAGACCAAAGAACAACTAATCGATCATGAAAACAATCAATTATTTGCTAATCCCTGCAGCCAGATCCCAAAATCCTGTGGAAAACCTTTCCAGAAAATTATAGCAGCAGACTGAGATGTTTAATTATGACACATATATAGGTTTGATGTCCAGGAGTCCACTTACTTTTAGCCATGTAGCATACATGAGAAGACACTTTTCCTCTGTAAGAAAGCATTTATCTGTTTATTTTATGTGAAATCAAACCACATTGTGAACGAGGCATGAAAAGCCTGTTGACAGTCGAGGCCCCACACATCGAAAATCTTTCCAAGAACCTAACAACATTTGTTCTGCCTTTCATATGTCAAGCTTAGGCCCCAAGAATATGTAAGAGGTTACATAAAGTTTATAGGTTTGTAGGTAATGTTGTGAATAATGTAACTGTCATGGTAATAAATTGACACCTGTCGTCTGTGCTGCACATGAACGTAAAATATAAACAAATTGTGAAAAGCAGAGTTAATATGATTTTTATTACAACTTTTTTTTTGCATGGCTAAGCTTCTCCACATGGAACATTATAATGTTGTCCTGTATGTGGAGGAGCCAGACCCACTCTGGCTCGTTGGCACTGTCGCTTTCTCACTTTCCAGTCTCCGTCAGACTCTGTTTGCTTTGCATATGCGACACGCAAGAAAGAAAATGCCGTCTTTGTGGAGCGAAGAGTGAGACACAATTTCCAAAACATATAATTCTACCGTCGCCTGCTCTTGCCCACCATGGCATCATCACTGCACTCGGCACCTGGGAGCAGTTTGATATACGGCATCCTAAAGCCACTGCTGTAATGCTTCACTCTTAAAACTCGCTGCTGTGCCTCTGGACTTTTTGTTTTTTTCTAAGAAGTTTCACATGTGTTTCTTTGTATAAAACATTCTGATAGAGCTTGAATCCAACATCAGTTTATGTACTGCAACTGGTTTCTGGGCTGGGATTCAAGTCCTCTTCATTCTTAGACCAACATCTTACCATGCGGGAAAAGAATTTCATTTCCTAACACATCTGTTGTTTCTTGAAATATGCGAGGCTTAACAAAGAGTTTAGACTGAAATTCTGCTAACGTCAGTGTTGATAGGTCACTGCAGTTTCACGTTCAAACATCACTTCATGGAGAAGGGAATATTCCAGTTAAAGTGATAGCCAGAACCAGTTAGACTACATCTTTGAACTGGTAAAGACACTGGCAATCAGTGAGTCAAACATATGCGATCCTGCGTCATGAATGTGGTCAGATCATGGTATGGCTCTGTGCCCTGAGCTTGTAATGGACCAATCTGAGCCTTTAATAGACAAAATGAGGCTTTAATTCCAAGTGGGCCCCACTTCTTTCCAAGGATTCAGGATATCCACACGTATACACAAGATATCCTGGTTCCTCTCTGTCTAATTCCAGTGTGGGCATGGAAGAAAGTAAACATGTGTGGACGATTACATTAAGTACAGGTTAAAAAAAAAAACAAGCCGATTCTTGCCCCTTTACTCACACTGGTGACTTTGCGGTAGATCTGGGCGGCGTTTTGGCACTCAGAGTACGGGTACTCAGAGGTGGCCATCTCCAGGATGCACATTCCAAAGGCGTAGACGTCCACCGCCTCGTCGTACTTCTCCTCGTACATCTCCGGGGCCATGAACTCTGGCGTTCCTGTCAGGGTTCCGAGGGCAGAGGTCAAAGTCAACATTTATTCCATTCTTACTGCTGGACAATCAAATCTCCAGTTTAAAATCAGCTTAATTAAATCTTCATTTAGTTAACATATTAAGTTGACCTGTTACCACCCATGGCGCCACTCGGGCTAGCGCTACGAAGAAACTCCCTTCTTGTATTATGAAAAGTTACAACATATGGATCAATATATATCAGACCCAGAGCTAATGTTGCTCTGTGTCTGCAGATTTCATTTGGAGTTGTGTTTGACATCGCTACTGATGATGACCAAACAGCAAAGGGGCAGTAAAACCAAAACAATGAGCTGAAAGACACTAAAACTTTCCATAATACTCAGGGGAATTGCAGAGGTTTCTCTGTGAGTTTGTCACTATGAGTGACGCCTTTCATATTACACATTTGATTATGCTGTTAATATAAAAATACTGTGTTCAGCAGCTTTAGAAATATGGTTACTCCATTGGGATGGGTGTTAAAAGGCTTAAAAAAATAGCAGTAATAACAGCTACATAACAAGAAATCATCCAGTAACACAAATACAAAACCAGAAGATCATCATTCATAAGACTGTATACACATCAACATACTTTCTGGTAAAGGGTTTTTCCTTGATTCCATGCTTTCTCCAAGTAGCTGATTAAAGTGTTTTAAAAGTGAATAACTATCTACCTTACAAAACCACATACTGCATGGCCTACAATAAAATCGACATTAGAAAACTAAAAACTTGAACTCATCTCAAGTATCACTTTCAACCACCATCAAGTATCAACAAGTCTCTATGTAACTTCTGACGACTGGCACTCCCTGCATGTACATGATGGGAAGGGCAAGTTCCCACTAAAATTAAAAACTGCCTGAGTAATGATGATGTTTAATGATGAAATTTAAATGAAGGCTGCTTGGGAAATAAAACAAGATATAAGCAGGAGAAACTGGAGGGCTCTTAGGCAAAAGAAAAAGCCTTTGAAATTTTAAACAAAGGCTTCATTTCATTCCAAACCCTCAACATTTCACGATTAACAGCATTTTGCATGTTTTTGCCCATTTTCAGGGAGGTTTTAGATAGCCATAAACTATTGGATTGGACACTGTTTCTTTCAGATATGAGTGGAAAGTGATTATCTGTGCACGGTAGTCACACGCAGACTAACTGTACACTTACCAATGACACTTTTAGCAAAAGAGGCACTTTTGAGAGTGGCCAGCCCCAGATCTCCTATCTTGACAGAGCCGGTAGGGCCAGTGATGAAGATGTTGTCGCACTTGAGGTCCCGATGGATGATGGGAGGAGTGCGCGTGTGCAGAAAGTGAAGTCCTTTGAGGATCTGACGACTCCAGCGCTGCAGCAGCTTCAGCTTCATCTCCTTGAACCTCTTCAAGTACCTAAAACAAAGGAGGATAAGACTAAACACCCCAGTCTAAACATACCAAAATACAGCAAGAAGAGGAAGCTTTTTAGAGCCGCAGAATAATTCATCTCTTATTTTGACAGCCCAGAGGAAGTTTTAAAGTGAGCTAGTTTCCTGAATTCTCTCACCAGAACATTGTATCCAAAGTGGAGCTATTCACTGGTCCTTATTCTCAACCTTTTATCTTATCATACCTTTTAAAGCAAAGACAAGCTGTCAAACATGACATAAATGTTCTGTTTGCTACAGAGGACATGGCTAGTTTTATTTGGAAAGAGGATATCCGCCATTTGAGAGATGTTACACCTTCTTACAAAAGGAATGACCATTAAAATGAACTGCGTTTGAGCATGGAGAACTGTCGAGGGTGGACCGGATTCACAGACTCACGTTTTGAGCGTGCCTGACGTCATGAGTTCAGTCACCAGGATGATGCACTTGTGGCCCTTCACCGTCGACTTCCAGGAGTCGTGGAAGCGGACGATATTCGGGTGCTGCAGGCCCTTCAGCATCTCCACTTCCTCGCTGAATCGTTGCCGCTCCGCCTTGGTCAGCTTACGGGTCTGGAGAGAAAGTAACACGTTTACATGCACTCTTGAGATCCCGCTTTAAATCAGTATTATTTGCCCTACACAATCAGTAGCATATTCAGATTTCTGAAACCAGGAAATGATATATATTAGTAACCGGGATAATCAAATTGGAACCTGGAAAATAGTGCACATGTAAACACACCCATATCATGTGACATCAACATCAGCTCCCGAACAGATTCTAAATGGACTTTAGGGTGAGATTGTTTTGTTAACCATAAAACTGAAGCAGTGTTGACAGTTGAGTTACAGCGCTATGAAGTTTTTACGCACACGTGCTCCGGTGTTGTCCTGGTCACGAACGGTTATGTAAGCAGGTAGCAATAAACACAGCATACAAACACAGATACATGGGACCAATTTGATAAATCACTGTTACTTTAGCTAATGAGCTTGCTGCGGGACTGGAAACCACAGGATCATCCATCTGGGTGACCCAACAGTTACATAATCGCATTCATTTTCCAATAAGGGGAGCTCTGACTTTACAGTTTTACAGAGGAGGTCTCCAAAATCCATGTAAGACTGAACCAAACACTGCAATCACGCTGGACGAACAAAGACATTTTTGTGCTTCCTCTAGGATGAATGGCCCAATTTTACTGCTGCTGGAGTAACTCAGTCTGTGGTGGGTGGCTGGTGGAAAACTCCTGGGAGACTTCGGGACCATGAATCCTGCATTGAGGCAGAATTCTGGGAAAAATGCTCTGCATATGTTTATGCTCACAATCAACTTGACCGCTACACTCTCGCCTTCCTCTCTGCTTTTTTTTTTCCCCCCCAGTAAGTGAGGAGGTGCTGCTGCTGTTAATGCTGCCGCATCAACACAGGAGGCAGACTGTCTGAAGACCTACGCCGTCTGAAGTGACACAACAAAAGGCCCCTTTTACCTGCGTCAGTCACCTGTCAAAACCTGTCATATTACACCAGCAATTCAAACATGAGGCCCTGAGGTCAAAAGCGAGACACAGAGGTGACTTCTGACCAAGTGGTTTGCTTTTAGGTCGATAGTGATCAGTTTATGATGTGAATACAGGCTGCAGCTTATTCCTCATATGTAAGGCCGCTGTCAGAAATGCTAAACGGTTTGCAAAACAAGGAAAACATGTTGAGTTAAGAGTAAAAGTCATGATTGTAACACGAAATGATAAAATGTCCTCAGGGCTCAAAAAGCCTTTTAGAACATAAAAATGTACATGCATGCACTGAGTAAGTCAGTTCAACAATCAAAACAAATCATGGCATAAGTGTGTGTGTGTGTGTGTGTGCAATTTATGCGTGAGCCAGGGTGAGTGAGTCAGTGGGTTTATGGGTTGATGTACATCTGGTTATTTACGTATCTAAGTGCGATAACATCAGCCCCCCCGCCCCTGTGCGGCAGGCTTCGTCGCCTGTGGATAGTCGCTTACGCAGGAAAACGATGGCTGCTGCAGCACAGATTCGGCGTAACACACATTAGCTGTGGCATGCAGCCGAGCCACTTGGAGACCCCGCCGCCTCCAAAACCACAGGATTTACTACAGCTTGGCATGCTGGATGGCACGATTGCAACATACTCAAAATGCTAAATGCTAAATGTTCTTGGAAGAAGCAAAATCCTGCTGTGGCCACTCTGAACAACGCTATTCATGAAATGTGAGCTGCTGAGCAAACTGGAGTGATTATTTCATGTGACTCATCCAAACCTGTCCCCAGTTCAAAACACCACACTGAGGAATTGTTCATTTCAAATGTCAAAAAGTGTAAAGTGGAGTGGAAAATGAACTGCAAATGGAAACAACAAAGGCACAAATACGAGCTGTGTTAACACTGCAATGTTGTCATCTGATTCCATTGGTGCTGGTGCTGGCTAATTTCAGGGTAATATAACAATGCCTCTTCCCAGTAAACACACACACACACTTTAAGCTGTGACTAATAGCAAAAATGAAAACCAGTCATGCAGCAATGCTTAAGCTTGACTGAGACTGACACACAACATAACAGCCACCAATTACATGATTATCTCTGTCATTATCACAGATACCTGAACGCTGCTTAAATTAGACTTAATGGTATCTATCCTTAGTTAGAGGCCTTCTGACGTTTCCTGTTCAGGGAATCGTCTTCAGACAGTGGAGTAAGGGTTCTATCTAACTTTTCCATGGGATATTTGACTGCATGTATCTGGCCCCACCTCTCTCTTACCCCTGCCCTCTTTGACAGATGAGGCCAAAAAACATTGCATAACAGTGGAGAAAGCGATGCAGGGGGGGAGCCACAAAAAATAAGCCATCCCTGTTTTGAAAAGACAAGTGGCTATATCCATAAAACAGTACAGATTCAGAGGTGTGTGAATGAGCCTCGGTTAAAAGTTTTCCTATAATGCCGTCTCCTCCAGCTGGATGATTTATTCTTAGCCACTGAGAGCTGTGTGTGTGTGTTGAGGGTCTGCAATAGCCGGGGTTGGAAATACTTGGGCTCGGTGCCACATAAGTGGAGTTACATAAGCTGTGTTGATGGTAGAGGAGCCACTGGTATTAAGAAGTCCCTGTCAGCGCCCCTATTATGACAACCAGGACATGAACACGACATGTCAGCCAACATTTACACCAAACCAGGTGGTGTGCGCTGTGGCTTAATACGGGAATGGACACCCTGAATTGCACTGATGTTACACTCAAATAGATACGGTAAGTCTGCCCAGGATTTAGGGAACATCCAGTCAGTGTGTGGACAGGCTGCAGTATCTGTAGGAATCTTGACTAACTAACGAGGGAAAAGTAGGGCAAGTAAAAAGTGGATTCACTTGTACCACTTATAGCCTGCAGGGATGTGTGTTAAGGGTTAGAAGCAGTGTTTCTGATGCAGTTTTTCATATCCATGTCTAGAACACTTGGATCTGCATTTAAAATAATACAGTGCTGACAAACTGACAAACAAATTACTCAACCACAAGTTTGGTATTTGAATATTCATTAAAAGGATGAGGCTGGTGTTATTCTATAGTTCTCTTATTGTCAAGAAAACCCATGAAAAGACAAACCCAACTGTCTGTGGCCAAATCCATTTGTTCCTTCTGAAGAAATTAATCTTTAAAAATACGTCACAAATGTATGGTATCATTTCTTCAGAAAAGGCTGAGTAATTTCCTGAAGCAGCTGGGCACTAGTTTTCTTTTAGCAAACTTTACTCAAACAAGAGTAAATAGTGTGTGTCTTGGGTGCTATTCTCAGCCACGGATTAATGCACATTTAGTTCTCCTGTGATTATTTACGGCAGCAGGACAGTGTATGAGGGATTTACTCAGAATAAACTACTATGTGTGTTCATGGTAATGAAGGGACATGACCCCCAGTGCAACTGAGTGACTTAATTTAGGTGTTTTAAATGAGACAGAGGACTAAGATATATTAGACTTTGTCTACACAGGTCACACTTTTTAGTTGGATCAATTAATTGTTGGCTTTGGTATTTTCATTTCCATGGATTTATTGAGAGAAACGTAAGATAAATATAGGAAAAATATAGAATACTGGACAAAAGAGAGGCTTATCCTTTGAAGCCTCTCTTTTTAAGTTGAAATATGTTGTCTTAATATTGACATGTTCAATCAAAGGCTTCTGTGACCCAGACTCATTCAACACCCTGGCAGCAGTTCAGACATACTCCCTCCTAACGTTTTTGAGTAAGTCTCGCACCTTCTAACCAATCAGAGAACGCCAAAGTCAGGGGTGGGAGCTCACAGCTGTCAATCAATACACTCTCCAGGTCTACCCCTCTCACCAAGGCTTCAAGGAAGAATTAGCTGCTGGAAGATGTCACATTGCTATGGCTCACTCAAAGCCAGTGAGCTCCTGATCCCTACATCAGCTGAAACAGCATATGGATGTATAAGAGCAAAGGGAGGGGTGTGAGGAGCGGAGTGGTCTGTTTTTGAGTCTTATCAAGAAAATGCATATTGTGGCTTTAAGTCAAGACAAAGTGCCAAACATTCATTAGTTCCAGCTACTAAAATGAGAGGATTTGATCCTTTTTTGCAGGTTTATTCTATTAAATTGAATTGCAAATTGTAATTTCAGCAGGTATTTTTCACATTTTTCTGAGATTTTATGAGAAAACGATTATTCAATTAATTGAACAAATAGTGGACAAATTAATGTTGTTAGTCGCAGCCCTAAAAAAGCAGCTAATACTGGCTACACTGAATGAAATCAAGGCAGACAGAGGCTACATTCATATGTAAAGGACAAGTCCTAACTTTTTGTGTAATTGCAGAAATGTTCAATTTCATCTGGCACACTTTCCAATCTACCTTGACCTCTGTTTGAACCCTTTTAGGGACTAAAAGGATAGCAGGTAAGCCTTCCCTCTTCTTCCTGTCATTAACTTGTTATTGAAAGCGCTGTTAACAGGCCATAACTCCTCTGCTCCTGATGCTGACAGTGAAGAGCCCTGCAGATAAAGACCAGAGTTGACACAGAACAGCTCTGCAGGAGAGAACCTGCACAGCTTCAGCATTACCAAACCACTGTCCACCAGAGGCAGTGACGACTGACTCGCCAAGCTCTGGGATTGAGGTCAAAGGCAACATGGAAAAAAAAAAAGTCTGACCTCACACCTCTAAGACTGACATACCCATCTTGACTGACATGCACTTTGTATAAACATGCACGTAGGCACTCACACTGGTACAGTGTTGCATTTAGATGTTTGCAGGTGAGAACTGAGGTGGCAGTGTGCGCGGTCCAAGGAAAACCTGACATGTTCTGTAAATGGAGCGGGCAGAGGGAGGTTAGCCATTAATCTCATAAGGATTGAGGACTCAGACCAGCCTCTGACTGCTGCTCTCACTCTGAGAACCTGACCTAACCTGTGGCGCCCGGCTAATTACCTGCACAAGTAAAAGAGATCTAGATGTAGGGTTACACTATCTCTCATGTATTTCAGTAGTGAAAAGTGGGCTGTCAAACAAGTCTTTGTCCATGTTGTTTATACACTTTTTCCAGTTACAAATAGATTTCATATACCAACGAGTACTGGATTTTTGAGGCAGGTACTGATATTGATATTTGGGAGATTAAAAAATCTGATAACATTTGTTTTTTAACATGAACATTTGAACATTTTACAGTTGAAAAATCAACTTGTCAGTGCCATCGTTGTGGAGAAGATCTAAAAAGGTGACACAAACCTACACTGATACTGATATATCTGTAAGAAGTTAATATCGGCCTGGTCAATTTGTTGGTCTAACTCAGCACAAGTGCAAGACTGTCCTCTGAAC
Organism: Lates japonicus; assembly: GCA_033238685.1. Lineage (NCBI taxonomy): Eukaryota > Metazoa > Chordata > Actinopteri > Centropomidae > Lates > Lates japonicus. The sequence continues at coordinate 2,402,507 of BRZM01000039.1, read as the reverse complement.
TGTACAGCGTTGTCTCACGAGGTATTGCACCACCTTGTTTAAGAGACAAAGATTGATGTGTTTGAGAGCTGGGGGATCTCGTATCTTTAGTCTGTTTACTTTGTTATTCTTAACATCTCTTAACCTGTCTGGTGTTTGCTTTTAGTCATTCACTGAAACCTCACCTTCTATAAACTGTCCTGCACTTATAGTACCGTCCTTTAATACGTCTCTTCTTAAATAATCCTCTTGCCTCTCAACCTTTCAGGCTTGTATTGCGCAATTACAGTGATCGGTGACTTTTCCTTACATAGCAGCTTGCGCTTATGCCAAAGATGACAAATTTTGCAGTTGCTTGCATGTGTCCATTAAATGCTTTAATTGAAAGCTGTAATGGTTCAAATGTCAGCACAGTAAATATCCATAAGATGGGACTTACCCAGGCTGATAACACACTGTCATTCATCAGTAATTCATGAACAGTGCCTTCTTTGTGGCTTTAACATTCAACTTTGGTGGTGTGTTTGCAACAAGCTGGGGACCAGTTCTGACTTGTGGCACCTGCGACCTCTGACCTGTCTCAGGTCGAAGGTAAACAGAAGCAAAGAGGACATTCCTGCTTCCCTGTGGTCAAATAACCCTGCGAGGGAAAAAGGAGGCTGGAGGGGAATGTATATTAGCAGCCCTCTCAATGTAATGGCATTTAAAGAGAAGAGTGTGAAAGGAACAAACACTTTGTCCTCTTCAGCAAATCCAGTGAACCACGAAAAGATCACAAGACGCCTGGAGGACACAGCCTGTGAGAGGTTTGTCCTCATAAATCCAGCAGAGCGCTCAGGTCAACAGGATGACTTGGGGAAACAACAAAGGGGTGGAAAGAGCTTAGTTATCGGTCATAAACTCTAACTTGGTTATGCAATCATACACAAATATGATGACATGCTTTCTATGATGAGTTTACATCAAGCTGACCAACAGTCTCATTAACAGCGGCAACTTGAGGCAGTAAAATCTAACAAAGGGGCGAGTTTCTGTAAAGCTGAAGCTGGAATTTGAGCTAAAAAAGAATTTTAACCAGGTTTTGTTCACCGCTGTATGTTAGCAACCTTCTATATACCCGACTGATGTGAAAAGCCTGTTTAATAGAGCGGCTGTGTGAGAATTCAATAAACAAGCAATGTGTCACATGAGATTCTTGCACTTCCATAAATAAACAACATACTGTATATTTAGCAGATCCTTCTCCTGCACACTGAGGGCCATTATTGATAACTGTGTGTTGGGTACGCTGGCACAGAGGACATAACTGCCTGTCATGCTCCGTCACAGCTACGTCTTCTACTGCTGTAAAGGGCTGAGGCGAACCTACGGGCTCATAAAAACCTGATTAAACCGAGTCAACCGGCCAGGCATCCGTGGCAGCCAAAAACAATCATTTGTGTGTGGACATCTTTACAACAGGGAGCCTTTCCGATCAGTTACTGCTACTCAAACTGAAAAAGTCATAAATATTTGATTGTAAATATTTTATGGTACAAAAATTCACGTTATTCTTTTTGTTGGTTCTTTGCTTTTGTACTTTTTGGACTGGTTTATTTGCAACTCTTCAACTTTGACTTCTGAGGAACAACTCATTCTGGGGGTTGTAAAGGCAACGTACTAAAGCTAAAAAGTTCATCACTCATTTTCTGTGATCTGAACACAGAATAGAAAATGCTGTAACGCACCAACCACACAATTACACCTGATATATTTAATGGCAGCCTTGTAGCACTCAGATTTAATCTTATTGTTAACTTTAGTGGTTGGAACCATCAAGCTCCCGATCTGATTCCAAGAATTACCTCAACCCTAATTATTTTAAACGTTTACGATAATTATCATCCAAGCTACCATTAACAAGACAACAGGCCTCTACAAGTTCATGACAATACATATCTGTCAGGTTTTAAAGGTATGTCCCCTGGGGCGGATTCCCTGGATCTGGCGCCAGTTTTTCACAGTAACTGTTTGACGGAGGTGGGCCAAACTGTATTAGCACATGGTTGTTTTTAAGGTTCATCTAAGGGTGTCACATGGGTGGGTTTTGTCAAAGAAGAGAAGGAGAATGCAAGTACGGGATGGTGTCTAGGTCAGTGGTTTCCTAACATTTTGCCTACCAGACTGTACCTAATGGCTCTACTATGGGTTAATAAATCATCATGTGCTTCATTGACTAGTTATAAATCATAATACAACAACATGTGGGTTGCCAGGTTTCTATTTGACACAATGCAGCTATAAATGTTGGTAATGCATTAGTAAATGGTTTCTCACTCTAATATCAAAGCTCCAGTTACAAATGTTTGTAAGTCATTTATAACTAGTTTTTTACAACAATCAATAAAGTCTGCAGTTGTACACTGTTGTGGTTAATAGACTGATTTTAGTTTTCTTGATGAAGACAAATTAAATGTCATGCTGGAGCACAGTAAGCATTTGCCAAAGGGATTGTTTCCAAAACCTGGCAACCCAAATGTTGGTCTTGCGCATGGCTGAGAAATCATAAACAAACTATTTGTAAATTATTAATACTTAGTAAAGCAGTTATTTACCTTTTTGAAAACACTTGACAAATGGTGCCTTACAAGACAGTGGCACCAAACTAAGATTGTTCCAAGCTCGATTATAATTTCATGCTAACTGAAATTTATTGTATCTTGCAAACTCCAGGCCAGGAGTTACTGGTCTAGACAATCACAGGAAGTATTTGAAAGTCAATGGAGTATATTTTTTTCTATGGATGACAACGTTCTGATGCAAGAATATCCACACATCTGGCACTGTGACTGAGATCTGACCATGAGAGCGTAAGAGCAAAACCTTTTGAAGTTGTTATAACCTCAGGCTTGAGCAAGCAGAGAAGGTGCTTTCATCTCGATACAGCTTTGTCTTTTTTTCATAAAACTTTTTGTGAACTTGTGAGCTAATAAAAACCCTAAAGTATCACCTGACGTTCCAAATTTCTGGAAAGGATTGCAACATTCTTTTATTCACTTCAGAGTCAAATAAAGATTTGTTTTGCATAGATGTTTTTGTAGAAACACGAAGCATGTGTTACATGCTGAAGCTGCGTGTTTGGTAACTAGTTTATTTGTACTCCACTTTAACTCTGGCTGCAGGAGGGGGGCAACAGCATAGTGTTACAGTGACAAACAAGGATGTGCTATCAGGTGCCACTGGCAACCAGGACCGGATACTTTTTACGAAGTGATGGTATGCAAGTGGTGCCCTTGTCACAGGACGGCAGTAACATGAAAGATTTATGAATGCTCAACTCTCTGCTCGACTCTGTCCAATTAAGAGTCAAAATGACAGATATTTTAAGAGTACAAACGTGAGCACCAACTTTAGAAACCCACAGAGCTTGAAGATAAACGTGCAGTCTGGGGAGAACACAAATTAGCGTTTTCTGTTGACTAAGAAAACACGTTACAGTGTTTGTTGATGGGTACTGCAAGGTGCCGGACCCCAAACAGGTAGAGCCATTACTGTACACCAATGACCGATTCATCCCAGGACTCACATGGCAACTTAGAGCACATTTACACTCCTGACGCCTCCGTCCTGCCTGCTCCGACACACATGGTCAGTTCAGAAATGACCAGAGGTTACCCCGCGGAGCAGTCTTTTCCCTTACCAACTATGGCCTCAGAGCTCCAACAGCTATTAAAACTTGAGGTCTTTGGTTTGTTTAGGAAGCAGGACTCAGGCCTCTACAGGACCGAAGCTGCAGGGTGACCACATGTTTTTCCCCTCAAGGAATGGCCGCACAGTCACACACTGTAAATACTGAAAACACTGAGGAGGGAGTACTTTTTTCCTCTGCTTTACATCACAGTAAACTGAATGTCTTTGGATATTGAACTGCTGCTTGGACAAAACAGGCTATGTGAAGATGTCAGCTTGAACACTAGGAAAATACGATGGACATGTGTCACTATTTGCGGATAATATGGAGGCAAATCAATCAACAAATCAACCAAATAAGTGACAGAATAAATTGATAATGAAAATGCAAACAGAGCTATAATGAAAAGGAAATATTAATATCATACGATACAATAGACAGGATAAACACCAGCTGATGGCGTGTCTCTGCTTGTGTTTTTCTGGTCTATATACATTCTAACGCTAAGATTCAACAGGCTTTAATCACACAATCTGACACGCCTCCAAGTTTAAATCATTATGTCTGACAGATTTTTTTAGAATCATCTCGCACAGTGTGATGTGCAATTAACAGAGGGTCAGACAGAGGGTTAAGAGCTAATCTGACAATAACACACAAGCATCCAGGATATAAACACATGAGTAGATAAGAGAAGATGAGAGCAACAAGAAATAAAATTGTGCTCATCTAAAAGGCAGAGCCAATGCGATTACTGTAAATACAAAAAGATCTTCCAGGGGAATTGGATATTGATGTCATTTTGAAAGGATCTGAGAGGATAAACCTCATGACAGGAAACAAGCTTTCCATTGAGCTCCATCTGAAAAAAAACATGAAGCTGAGCTAGTGATTGTATAAAATATGGGTCACAAGAAAACTATTACTGGAAGCTGGAAAACTTTAAACAAATCTGGACCAGATACTGAAACCTCTCACATGAAAAATCGATCTACAGAGGGAACCCAATAAACGCAATGACTCAGCAGAGACACAGCCTTCGCCAACGGTACACTTGTGTACAAAAAAGTACAATAGCTCAGTTATTACATCTGGCAGATGGAAAACCAGTTTCTAATCTGTTTTTTCCACATAGTGTTCCCAGTCTGTGTCTGGCAGAGTTACATGTAACTCTCATCAAGAAGCTTTGCACTACTGATGGATGCATTTTCCTAATTCATTCATTATTATGACAGGAGGCAGATGGAGCTTTTAATAATTTTCAGTCACTGATACCTTCACATATTCAAAGTTATGACTTCACAGTCAGTCTGTTTTGTTAAGGCCTTAAATATAATAGAAAAATAAACAGAAAGTCAGATTACTGTGTTTGTACGTCTCAGTAGCCTGACTACACCCTTATCTGAACTATCATGTTTAACATTCTGTTAATCAAAACTTGCATGAGCTTACTCAAGCTATTGTAAACGCATTATTGTATTAATATGTTCCAACTCTTAAACTGAATAATGACATTGTTTATGCAGCCTACATCTATGTACTTTCATACCTATTTACACACAAACTTACTTTATTTTTTGGTTCCTGTATGTTTAATGCTTAATCTACAGCCTCTCCCAGCATGGATTAGGTGAAAGGCAGGGTACAGCTGACATTCTATCACAGGGCTAAGACACACAGAACACACATTTACGCTCGCCTTTACACCTACGAGCGCTTTAGTTTCCAATGGAAACATACAAACACACCAAACGGCCCCAGGGCCCAGAACACAGAGCCACCGTGCTGCCCCAGCTTGCACCTACAGTATCCACCCTAAAAAGACACTAACATACTATCAACAGCAGCCAATGCGACACTGTTATCTAGTTTCTAACACTGAGTGCACGCTGTTTGATACAGACAAGCTATATCTTGCAGGGCAATCACAAAATGAATGCACATTTAGTACAGTACATGTTTTATAGGTGACACAGCATGGCCTTCCTTTCAGGACTGTGCAGGGCTAATGCAAACAAACAAACAGCCTTCACGTCAAAGTGACGTGCTGCCATGTGTAAATGTAGGCTATCATTGTGGGCCTCCTTCACTTTCTCCTCAGAGAACATTGGCCAGCTCTGATAAGCTGGATCTCGCTCCACCATGGGCCCAGCAAGGAAAGACAGTGTTGATGTTGGCTACAGTCGAACTGATAGGAAGCCCACAGCTTGTGTTATGTCACTGAACACTAGCCACATTCAGATAAAGGTTACACAGCCAGGCTTGTATGAGGCCCAGACTGGCTAGAGGGATAGAGAGGCAACAGAAATCTAGGATTGGTGCCAAAACCTGATTTATGCTTTATTGTTTAACCTCATAAGTCAAAATACAAACTGTGCAGACCCAGTAGCAAGACCGTCATAAGGTTTTACAGATTTAATTTGATCGGGTGCTATTATATAAGCTTTAAAACTCTGAGCTAACAGTACAACTTCCAGCTCTTTCTACCCCATGAGCCCACTTTCACTGCTACAGTAATGGTTCCAACTCTTACTACAGCAGGGGTGATGTAAATCTTCCACCCCCACCACAACTCCACCTCCTTCCTTTTGTCCTTAGATAACTCTGGTTCCTTGAGACCAATGACTTTTTAAATAAACAGGTGAGGGCTGCAACTAAATTATTATTGATTAAACTGTGAACTAATTACTCAATCAATCTATGAAATGTCAGTCTATAAAATGTCAGAAAATTGTGAAAATGTTCCGCATAAGTTCTCAGAGCTCAGGGGGAACATTTCGAAAAAGTGCTTGTTTTGTCCAACTAAAAGTTAAATTATCAAAACTGTTGTCATCAATTAAATGATTTAACTGCTTCAGCACTCAATGTCAAGTCAAGTAAAGGTAAATCAAGATTAAAAGTCGGGCTATCCATTAGCAGAAAATTTTAGGTTTTAATTTTATCTACACCAAAACTTCAAAAGCTTAAATTACTGAAACAATGAACTGATAATTGTTGTCATTGTCACTTCAGCACTAATAGGAATAAACAGAACTGAAACCAAATGATGAATACAACTGGGTATCACTAAAGGTTTTTGGATACTAGTGCTTATACAGCTTCAGCATCAATGCCAAAAATGATACTTAAACATTTTTTACTCTGAGAAATACAAGCATGATTTTTTACAAAATCATTTTTCTTTTTTTTTTTAACACACATAAGAGAGCTGGAAATGTCTTGGCAAGAAGGTGAATAAGCAAATTTCCCAAAGTGTCAAAGTATTCTTTTAATTGTTGTCTAAACACAAGCAGTCCCATGAACAATACCTGAGTAAGATACAATCTAGTGTAACAATATGACTTGAATTAGGGACTACTGCAGCTAAATAATTTTTCAGTGTTTGACACTAACTGCTAAAGACATTTCAGTTGTTACCAAAAAATATTTGATACCAAGCCCTACTAACAACACTGAACATTACTTTTACTACATCTGGTTTGCATCATACAAGTGATCCTTTGATACCTGCTGTTGCCTCTATTTGAGCATTCAGTAATAGTTTAAGCAGATACTGTATGTATGGCATACTTGATTCTGGAGTTAAAAATGTGTGTGCCAACCTCATTTGCACTGCAGCTATCTATTTACACCTAACAGCACCAATGAACAAATGAGTAATAATAGCCCACACTACGTGCAGAATCTCCAGGAGACAGAGTGTACTGATTTTATGTGTTTCAGGAAAGTGTTACCACAATAAAATGTTCTCATTAGCCAAAAAAGTCCTCCAAAAAAAAAAAAAAAAAAAGTTTGTGACCATCTACAAAAACCGTGACCACACAAGGAGTGCACCAACTTTACAACTTGGTATGTCATTAATCAGCAGAAAAACTGTCTCTCAGTCTGTATTTATGCATCAAAAGAACTGGCTAATTGGTTGTGGGTGCTGCAGTATTTTTAAATGCACTCAAGCCTTTCTTGCATTAAACATGGCCCTCATAGACACTGATAACGATGAAAATACAGGTGGCTGTGGTAGTTTAAGTAGAGCATAGTGAAGCTTTTTATATAGAGCATGAATACAGACTGTGTTGGTTTAGGTTTTAAAAATGAAACATAAGAGTATAACAGTGTCTGCTGCAGGCTGGAGGAAACTGCTGGAAACTACTACCCTTGAATAAGACCAAGTATTGTGCAACCAGTGCCTTTTAAAGGGGCCAGGACCATGCAATGACTGATGATGGGCATTCCATATTTGTTCGAAAGTTTTGTGCATGCAGCCATAACAATGACATACAGTATGACAGCAGAGATACAGCAGGTTATAAACTCTTTTACCTGCACAGTAGGAGATGAATGGGAGTAGGAGCGGACCATGAAATGGCTCATCCATTTTTTATCACCTCTACATTTCCTTCGGAGCTCAGTCTATGCTGCCTATATTGCACCTGTGGACCGGTGGGGGGAAGGGTTGCTAGGTAGCTGCCACCTGGGAAGTTTTTTTTTTGCCCTGCCTCTTTTAGCAACACCACCAGGCAGCTCTAAACTTACAGCCACGTCTTTATAGCTAAAGTTTTTGCTAAATTTAGAAGAGACCACTTTTTAAAGATTTCATCAGTCTCTATCTTCAGTTTCTTAATCACTTAAAACGTATACTGTTTGTGAATGAAAATCTACACTTTGTTTATGCAGCATGAAGAATGACAAAAACAAATGAAAACTTGAGAAGCAGCAGATGAAATTAAAGCAGCTCTTGCGATGATTAGACATTAGACATCAAGACTCTAGGTATAGTTTGTTTTTTAAAAAAAATCTTGTAGAGTTTATCTAAAGTGCAGTGTTCTGTCAGTTGGTACAGCCAAGAAATTTCTGATAATTGTTTATGCTGTCACTCCCGTTTTAAAATGTAGTCGTCAGCATTGATTAGGCATGTGTACAGTGCTCTAGATAAGGGAAAACAGAGAGGGATGCAGAGGTTACGAATCTGACAGTTAGATTCTGCAAAGCCAAAGAGCACGGAAACAATCATCTACAGAGACAAACTGATTCTTGATTTTTGGAGTTCATCCAATATTAGTTGAGATAAATGAGAGTTTAAAAGATCTGGTGAATACTGTATAGAATTGTTCAACATAAGTATATGTTTGTAAGTTTGTAATGGCAACACAGAAATGACCTTTAACATGTCTTCAAACATTTCTGTAGACGTTTCTTAATTTAATCAGCTGACACAATGTATACACGGTACCGGTATTTCTGTGATGAGCTAAAAATTTGGCTGATGATCTTTTGGCAGTATGACTACTGTATGTCCACAAAACCTCAGAGGACAGGTGCTGGATACCAAAAAAATATTGTTACGTATATCATATTGTATATAAATATATGTATATTTCCTTTTCTACAGTATTAAAGTCTTGATATAAACATTTGGTTGGTTTATGAGCAGTGATGTGAGCTCTGCCTGGTATTTTATACTGTCCAGGATGAGCTATGGTGTTGCATGTCATGGAAGAATCCAAATGTATTGTTTACTTTTTATGTGCTAGAACAAAAGGTTCCCATGGACACCGCCCAGACAGACCTGTGCTCAATGTAACTCTGACAAAATACTGTACACAGGAGAATACCTTTGAGCGTCCCAGTGGCAATTATGACTGATTCAAATGATGGTCTGTATAAGTGGGAAACAGGTAAAACGGATGTTGAACTTTGCTCACTTTGTGAAAAGGCTGATCTAAACTGCCTGCAGATTACAGCTCAGGCTTTGTAATACATAGTTAAAACAGCTTAAGGCATTTCTACCTGATTTGTAATGACGCACCTTCAACTGCTGCTCCATCAACATTACAGGAGTGATTGTGTTTAGCCACCAACAGCCAGCTTTTGTGTTCGTTTAAGCAGTCGGGGGCACATGTGGAGGACGGGTGGTGATTCTGGTTAAGAAATGCTGCTGCAGCTGAGTCCCGTCTCTTTGAGGTTAACTTATCACAACAGTAACCATATCAACAATAGCCACCTTTAAGCTTATTAGGAGCGATTAAGGGGCTTAACTGGGCTCATGTCTCAAGTAAAGAGATGAAATAGCATGCGTGTTTCCAATATGGACCCCGGCCACAGAGCTGCAACATTAACATGTCGCACTTTTCATTCCAGAAAAGTTCAAAGCAGGGGTGTGTTTTAAAAGACCAAACCACAAATGCTGATGAACCCCTGCTTGCGTTTGACTCGAGGGGGTCAGACATCTATTACTGTTTTGTAATGTGCAGGTGAAGGGACATCTGTGTCTGTCAGAGCCTGGGAGTGACTGTGTTTCTACCTCCTCCTAACAGACACCTGTTGTGTGATCTGACAGGTGGGCTCTTGAGGCAGAAGACCCCCACCTGCTGGTGCTGCAGCTTGAGCCTTGGGGGCAACTTCACCTCACCCCGCATAATCCCTGACTGTCCGCGCTCTGGCGCTTCCTGCAGAACTCAAACGTAAGACAAAGCCCACCTCTGTGCATTATTAAGCAACGGGTGACGGTGCTTTCATGTGCAGCTAAATCTTGAAACAACTTCCATTATCTTTAAGATTGTTGCCAGTAGGTATGTAGTTCTGTGTCAGTGGCACAGGGCTTAGTTTGAAGTTTAAAGGTCTTCTGCCAGACACTGATACCTTTGCGCGTCACACACAACAGCGAATGTTAACGCTGGACTTAACTTAAATCTTTAAATCCTCTGCTGTGCTATGACTCTATGTAAGCAAGAGAAGTGGCAGCTGTTACCCAGGCTGTTTGGTGTCTCCATGCCAAACACTGACATAAAAAAAAAGTACTGACACCTCTACAGTTTTACAGCAGACTACCTCTTCATCAACAGGCAGAGCTAAACAGTAATTGGTCTGTCTTACTTCTGATGTTTACATGTCACACGTGAGCATAAACGCCCTGCAAGGCTGGATCACCTGGCTGAACACGATCTCACAGTTCCTATATCATGGGATGGAAACATTTCAAAGCACACACAAATACTGATGGTACAGCTGCCTCTCGGTTGTTCTCGGTTTGCACGTGAGACACTCAGGAGAGCTGGCCTTGGAGTCACCGGTTGATAATGAAAACAGAGATTAGAGGGGATCATGGCGGGCAGAGTGGTTCAGTTGGGAGCTGACTGCTGACAGGATGACCTAGGATTTTGCCGTGCGCAGGCCTGGCACAGCCCAACTCAAGGTCAACAAGGAATAATATGCAGTAAGATTAGCTGCTTCACATCAACCCTGATGGCTGTAGGGAGGGGGGGATTGAAGAGCTGAGTCAGGGAGGACAGCAGGGGAAGTATCAACCGATTTACCTGAGCTAGGTTTGTTGCTGGGGAATAGAGAGGAAGATGTATGCAGTGTAAACTTTGGCTGAATCACTGCAATTTTGGTGTTGAGGTGTACAGAAAGTGAACTAATTTTATATGAACAGACAAATTAAAACTAAATCTATCACTGCTTTTATCAGAATGTAAATAATTGAAAAAATTAAATACAACTGCATATGACTTTTCCATCCAAACTGACATCTTAAAATATTGGTCTAAAGTGAAATATTTAAAAAAAGCCCTCCTACCTGTAGCTCACACCATGCCACCTCCACTGTTGTCTCTGTGTCCAGGCCTTTATAGACCGTCTTGAAAGACCCCCTTCCGATCTCTATGTTGAATTTGAGGTATCTTCCATCAGGTGAGGTTGCCACCGCTTTGGTCTCCACGTCTTCTTTCTCCTCCTGCTCCCACTGGGTATCAAACGTGATGCGAGACAGGATCTTGTGCTGTTTATTTTGAAGTTCATTTTCGGAGTCCGAGCTGGCGTCCTGAGCGCCGGTTCTCGGGACGGGATCCCAGTTACCGGTGAGGGCCCCGGCGTCTGGCTCCTGGCTGCATGGAGGAGTGTTGGAGCTGGTCCCCGGGCTGGAAACTGGAGACGGAGACGGCGGGGAATCGTCAGTTTTCTCGTCCTCTGCTCTGGACTCGGACAGCGTGAGGATATTCTCGGCTGACCAGGACAGGGCTTTGGAGAGGGCGCCGCTGTACAGAGGCGAATCGATGTCCATACTAATTTTTTGCAGCCCGTAAGAGTTTCTCCGCGCGCCCAAACCGTGCGTCCTCAGCACGGATGGCACCCGGGATAAACAGTCGTCGGTCATAGCCACAGAAAGGCCTGGGAAACCGCGTCCTGGTATCTCAACCTGTGCATGTGACATTGTAGCAGGTTCAACGCCTTCTTGATTTAGAGCCTAAATGTGGAAATGGCATTAGGACAATAGAGCACCGTTACTTTCCCATGATTTCAGTGAAGTCAGCGGCTTTAAACAAAGGCTGACTACAAAATAACAGGTCTGCTACATGACTAACAAAACAAGATTAAACTAAAAAGTGACTACAACATTTGAGCTGCGCTCACCTGTAGCAATAAACATAGAAATGTCTTTTAAGTTTCTAAACCAGTAAAAAGAAAAATACTTACTCATCACAGTCGCTGTGTAAAAAAAATATATCTCGCATCAACGCACATTAACGCATTGTTCCTATCAAATAATCCCCGTTGTCCTCTTCTCCTCTCTTCTCTTTACAAAGTCCTCAGCCATAACCTCCGCTGAAAGGACGGCGCTGCCTATATCAACAGAGCTCCGGAGGGCTGCGCGTCCTGTGCGCTCCCAGTGCGCGCTCACCAACTCCGCCCCTCGCAGCTTTGTGACGCGCTAACAGGGCGATCCAGAGGGAGTAATTACAGTCTGACTTGTGTGAGTGTTTGCAAACTAATTCTCTGTAAAACCACAACATTTCATTAGAATGGTTTTCATTGTATTATTTGACATGGATAAGTGGTGTCCGAAAAGATGTTGAAACACTGTAAATTGGAGCAGTGCTGCGGGATGGGTAAGATGTAAAAGAAGGGAAGAGTTTCAGAGAGGTTTTTTTGGTTTTTCCTTGTATTGATTAGCTGAACATGTGCCAAAGTCCATCTACTGCTCACATCTTGTGTGCAAAAGCAGCAGGAGAACAGGATGTCCTCTTCTCTGTTTGGCCCCTCGCTGATTAAGACGTCAATCTCTCAGGTTTCTATGAACTAAGATATAACCATTCCACTGGCAGCTTCTCTGAATCCGTCATTTGATTGACCTGAATGGAGGAGATATGCAGTCCAAACCAGGGGAGGGGGGTGTAGTAAGTGGGCCTAACCTGCAGGGGGAGCCATACCGTTGGAGACGTGATGCCTACTGCTGCTGAAACTGGACACCTTTATCAGCCAAGGCCACGCTGGGCCCCACCTGTTCCACCAGAGCGCACACCGCGTGTTATCAGTGAACACACACACAGGATTCCCCGGAGCTGTATCATCTCCACAGACTGGGACACAGCGGCACATGATGTGAGTGGACCGTGCCTCGTTCACTCGTCCTGTACAGCTGCAGGGCAGAAAGTAGAGTACATCTCCATCACTGTGGTTTGAATCTGCACGTCTGCACAGCATGAGGCGCTGTTATCCTTATCATTCATGTTTTTCCACACAATCTCTAAGATAATTTGTGACTGTGTGGAGAAGATCTGGGGTAAAAAGTAAAGTTAAAACATTTTCAAGCATTCTGGAGAGACACAGAAGAAACAAACGTAGCAAATTTCTAATTTATTCTCCTACAGGATATGAAAAAAGAAGTTGACTATAGACAGAGAGAGAGGGAGAGAGATAACAAGAGTGTCACAGTAGCTACTGCACAATAATAGGATGACAGTAATCTGTACATGAAGTCCACTATTATTACACTGAGCTGAGTCGAGCCAGGATTGGCGGTCCAAGTCTCTCTGGAGTTCCTCTTCTGGAAGCATTTATTCTCAAAATAAAAAGTCCCTCTGGTGTTGCATTCTGGGATTTCTTTGAGAGGTCTGGTTGGAACAGAGGAACAACAGCCAAGCGATGGTCCAGAGCTAATTATACCATGTGAATTTGTTAACAGGGAAAATGTGCATAAAACTAGTTTTATTTACAATAGAGAGTAAAGTTACAGCTGATGGGGAGAGATTTTCCCCTAAAGTTTTCAGACATGATAGTATTTAGTCCCCTGATAGATTGCATGTTTAAATGGCAACAAATGTTGCCTGTGACAACACAATGCCACCTCAAATGCTCTTTTCCCCAAACACTTATAAATGATATTGGTTCTCTTCCAATAAGAAAAGGCTTTGAAAATGGGCGAACCGAAAGGCAACAACATTTACTGGACCAGCATCCTCTGGGCTGGGCACTGAGGTGCACCTTGTGTAGCCTTAAATGGCTAAACCTTAAAAATATGCCTGTAAGGTACAGTATGAGGGCTCCCAGACAGAGTGTGTGTGATTCCAGCACCATTTCAAAAGAACTTGACACCCTTGCCGTCATCCATGGTGATGATCTCCGCTTTCCCTTCTGCTTGTAAAGCCTGCAACGAGCGAAGGAGCATCCAGTCTTCTAGACCATGGAACTCTGGGAAAATAAAGTACAGGTCATGTCAGACGGTACGATGAAAATAAACAGAAACTGCTTTATCATGATAATAACAGTAATAATAATAATAAACTTTACTTATACAACACATCTCAAAACAGAATTACAAGGTGCTTGAAATGTTAAAATCAAGATTGAAACATTTCAGGATGGCAATTAAACATACAAAAAAAAAAGAAACTGAATAAAAACACCATAATGAAATGAGATAAAACAAGTGGAATCAAGAGTAGTTTTAAATTCAATTATTGAGATCTTTTAAAAATATCACAGTACAAATATAAAGCATTTATTGTGCAGAGACACACTTTTTAGAGTGTTACAGAATCTTATTGCCTAATGCCACCACTGCGAATAAAAAATAAATAAAACAGAGGAAATACACAAGAAGTAGAACATTATTCACATTAATAAAATCCATTTTATAGTTTTGACAATTAATAGATATCATTGATTCTGTGTAGATTTAATTTTATATTGATATTTGCTTACTCCTAAGTGATTATATTTAAATACAAAATCAACCAGCCTGATAAAAATGTACTGATGCTGATTCATTTTAGTATTTTAATGGTGTCATACCTTCACCTTCTGTGTCATCACCATTGGACAACTCATAAAGTGTAAACACAGAGTTGACCATCCCGTTTTTGGAAACCTAAAATGTCAGAAAACAGAATAAGGGTCACTCTGAAAATTTATAACCAACATCACAGTTATTTAAATAACTGTAATAAATGTCAGCTGTTTCCTCTGGTCATACACTGTTTGCAAATTAGCAAGTAAATATCTCTGAGGCTTTAATAGCACCATAATATTGTAATACTGAACGGCATGATCTGACAGCAGCAATGTACACTGCTTCCATATTTACCTCTTATTTATTGCTTGAAAGAACATTTTCTTCCATTCATCCTTAATCAGCTCCATAAATGAAAAGAATGTACAGTTTCACAGACAGTACAGTGCGTCTCTTTAGTTTGATGACTCACCCACTGGTATATTAACTTGCCCCATTCCTCCGGTCGTCTCCACATGACTAAACACCGGGACTTGTTTTTGTCCAACCATTCGAGGTTGCCTGAGGTCACAGCCAAAACAATGATGACAAAAAACTTTTATACTACTAAAATTAGTAGTATTAGCAGTGAGACAATGAGATAAGAATTTATCATCTCCACACCGCAGAGACATCTTGACAGAACAAAATTTACCTTTTTTCCTCAGTTCCTCAAACACAACTTGAATTGCTTCCATTGACAGTTTTCCTGGAATTCAGTTAAGGGCTGATAATATTAAAGTACAATAGTAGTGTATGCTCACCAAAATCAAGAAAAACCTCAACATACAGTGACACAAATTAAATTTAATACAGGTTACTGCAGAGGAAGAGAGCAGCATGCGAGGTGGTACTGTACTAGAAAGCATTTAAAACCTCCCCTGATTGTAATGTGTGTCAACGTTAATACCCTCTGGGTGAAGTGTAATTTTATATCCCCATAAAGGAGGCAGCCTATAAACCCTTGACTCCCAATCCAAATTAAACACTCTAGGTAAACACAGTGAGAGAGACTGGTGAAACTGGAGAAACGATTAATCTGAGGGTGTATAAGGTAGTGTTAGGTGTAAGGATACGTTCTATCTTTTTGTTGTTGAACACGGGGCTTTCCTGAGCCTCCATGACGTCCAGGGTGTAGAGCTTGTGATGCCGGCAGTACGACAAAGCCAGGGAGCACCATGCTGCCAGCTGTTTCTGTCTCGTGTCAACATTGGGCTGTAACCTGGTTCATGAAGAGATGAGCAAAAGATGTAAAGCACAGTCACCTAAGGGGAAACAGCACGTCAACGGCACTGCAAACACCAAGCAAGAGTCAGTCTATCTATGAATTTAGTGCATGATTGATGACATTCAGGCCATTTTATGCTATTTATTGTTCATTTTATTTTATTTCATTTAATATTTTTTGTGTCTGATGGACTGAATTTGTGTTTTACTTTTGATTTTCTTCTTTTTGTGTGAGCGTTTCAGAATAAAGTAACACATGTAGTCAGTTAAAGAATGTCTTCCCAGAGAACTGGAGGCTGATATAGCATCACATTAATGTCCATGTTTTTGAATGAGATGTTCGATAATCACATATGGGTGCATACTAAGGTGCCAGGCCCAAACCATGAAAAACAGCCCCAGACCACAAACACAGAAAGTAAAGTGAAAGTTTCTTTATGTCAGAGGAGGCTGCTCAGGACAATAAGTTACTGACAACACAGCAGCAACGAAATAGTGCAAATGAAGGGCTACTATGTCATCTTCTGTTTGAGTCCTGTTCATTTATCTTATAACAGATTTCATGAAATAATCAGCATTCCTGAAGAAAGAGGACCACAGGAGATAAAAGTTAACACAGCCATCACATTTTATCAGTGATTTTCTTAGAATAACACTCACCAGCAGTGTCTTTGTTGCATAGTCATAGCAACTTAAAATGACCGATACAGTACAGCACAAAAGCACAGTTAATACTCTGTATCAGTGCACGGGGAATGATTATGTTCCTTGTATTTACTTGCCATATCTATGTTAATTATGTTTTACAGGAATTTCAGCACTGAGGTTTTCTATTTTCTACTGAGGTTTACAGCAGAGACTTCAGCAATCAGGAAACACGCTGAGGTGGTGGTGTTGTGACACGTTCAGGATCGGGACTGGTGCAGAGACAACAGCCTGATCCTGAATGTGGACAAGATCAAAGAACTCATCGTCGACTTCAGGAAGAACCAGCCCAGCCATGCTCCACTACTCATCAACAACAAAACCGTGGAGGTGGTCAGCAGCACATAGTTCCTGGGGGTGCACATCACAGACGACCTCACCTGGTCTGTAAACACTGCATCACTGGTGGGTGAGGGCACAGCAGCGGATGTACTTCCTGCGGAGGATGAGAAGAGCCCACCTGCCCCCACCCATCCTCACCACATTCTACAGAAGCACCATAGAGAGCATCCTGACCAGCTGTATCTCTGTGTGGTGTGGAGGCTGTAGTGCCTCTGACTGGAAGGATGTGAGGAGAGTGGTGAGGACAGCAGAGAGAATCATCGGGACTTCTCTCCCCTCCATCCAGGACATTGCACAGAACCGCTGTGTGTCTCGGGCCAGGAAGATCTGCAGTGACTCCTCTCTCCCCCATCATGGACTGTTTACCCTGCTGGCCTCTGGAAAGAGGTTCCGCAGCATTCGGTGTAGGACCACCAGGTTCTACAACAGCTTTGTCCCCCAAGCCATCAGACTTTTAAACACTTAAAAAATTCACTTACATCTGTATATACTCAGTGCTGCTGGACCCATATTTAAATATTTAATATTTAATCTACACTGCTGTAAATCCTGCTGTACATATTTAAGATTTATGTATATTTATTTCCATTCTGCTTGCAGAAATTTTTGCACATACATTTGCACTACACTGAAACTGTAAAAACTGAGGCCTATGCAAACGAAATTTCGTTCTGTATACACTTGCTGCATACTGAATAACAATAAAAGTCTGTCTAAGTCTAAGTCTAAGTCTACCTATCTTTGTATCTATCGAGGGTAATCAACTTTGTTAATGGCCATCTAAATATAGCGTGTCATCATGATAAAAACAAAACATTTTAAGTGGCAGAACATGGCTGAAATTCCACATCATGTCACAGAATCAGATGAGTCACAGTACTGACTGTAACACTGGTTAATAGTTGATGACCATGTAAGTTTTATTAACGTGTTTTGGTAGCTGACAGCTGAGATTGAGGCAGAGCTGGCTATCAAGACAGCTAGCTACAGCTAACAGCTAAAATAATTCTTACACACAGCAGCACAGTGAACCATTAAAGTGTTGATGTGTTTTAAATATTTGCACGACGAACAGCCTTAATAAGTCACTGAATGAAACCGACGAAAAATGCCAGATAAACGTTAGAAAGCCAGTAGGTGTCAAATCCACTTCCCTAGCTGTTTCGTTTAGCCACTTAGCCGGCTAACATGATGCTAGCTCGCAAATCAACACACTTCGATTCAATAACACATAAACAACGGAGGCTAGTGGGCAAAACTAATTAATGCTTTTAAGACATGGTTAAGAAAGGCTGACTCACGTAAAAAACGGTGGGAAATTGTACTGCCAGGGCCACTCAAAACTCATTGCAGTTAATGCGGTGTTCACAGCTGACAGCTTCCGGAAGCGAGTCCACCCTGTCAAATGGTTCCGACTAACTACACAGAACATAAATAATAAAATACAAATGTATAGACATTTAAATAAAATTAATACAATGGATAAAAAAACAAATCAATTAAAATGTTTTATACGTTAAATGGTAACATTTAAATTCATAAAAAATAAATGTCACAGATGGTTTATATCAATTACATGCAAAATCATCGGTGGAGCGTTCTCAAATACTGTACTTTTTGAGGTACTTTAACGTTATTTGAGTGGTAAGTTTCAAGATTAAGTTTATTTTTCATTCCAACAATAATAGAAACAGTTCAAATAAAATCTTGTTTCCTCAGGGTGTTGGTTAAATACATCAATAAAACATCCGAATGTCAAAATAAAATACACATACATATATACGTGTCAACATACATATACCGTATGTATAAAGTAGCAATAAAAATACAAAATAGTAATAAATAGTATATATATCATTATCATCTCATGCTATTTAATACTTCCACTACATAGCAGAGGTGATATTGCACCTTTTAGCCCAATACATTTAGTTTTCAGCTGTACCACTAGTTCCTCTGTAGATTAAGATTTTACACAGAAAAAGTGCAATCAGTTTCCAAGTTACGATGCATTGTTATTGGTGAAACTATCCAAAAGTTCAGCCTCGACCAACTGAAGATGCAACAGTTGATTAGTGTTAAGATTACATTATGTGTTACATACATTATGCTGGTAACACTTTGTTTACTGTGTTATTTCTACTTTTAATTAAATAAAGGACCTAGAATACTTCCTCCACCGCTGTGAATCACTTGTATGATCCAGTCTATTAATGGACAATCTCAGTTTAGTCAAAACTTAAAAAAAAAAAATCTGATTTAAACTTCCATCAATTTAAACTGTATACAGGCACATTTTCATGAGTTATTTGACAAGAATAAACACACAGCTTTACCTTTCTTTTTTTTATAAAGTTACTTTATTATTGAATAACGTACATTTTTAACAACTTTAAGCATAAATATGCCATCTATGTCTATTTACAGGACTTCTAGTATCCACTTCTCTGTTTCATGGTCTGAATGACTTTACCACCAACTGTCAAAAAGATGTGTTACTTATTTATGTTTCTATTTTGTTATCATACAGCTTTTTCAAGTACAGCTTGATTGAAAAATGGGTGTTTTACAGTTCTGTGGAAAATAACCTATAGACTGGACAAGCTTTCTATGTCACCATCTACTTCACAGCAAGATAATGGTATTAATATTTCTTTTTTTATACATTTCTATATTACAATAAAACAATCCATGGGTAAAAATGAAACTGAGAAACAAAAACCAAATATTAGAATACAATCTCAGTTATTGCAATATGAGATATATTTTAACTTGAAATTCAAAACAATGTTTAAAGGTCATTAAACTTTCTAAAATAAAGATGGAAGCAATAATTGATCATTTCTTAAAGAGAGAATTAATGCATCTGTCCAAAGTTTGACTTGGGCTCTATTATTACTACGACTTAGACAAACCAAAACAAAGAAAAAATAAAAATAAACAATTAAAATCTCCAGAAAGTGACTTGTGAGATCAAGATAGCTAGAATCTCAGGGAGCGAGAGCAATCCACCCAAGAAACAAGCTCAATAGCTCTGAGACGGGAAACCAAACCACACCTGTCTATACCTGTGTGCAGCTTGATTTCCAATCCTACAATACTGCCAAAGATAGTACTAACAGTGCGAGCCTCCTATAGAGAAAATCTGGACAAAACAGCGCTTAAACATGCTTCAAATATTCTCAGCAAAGACTATTTGAAGATTTCTTTATCTAGATTTTTATATAGTGGTTAAACTTCAAATATTCTGAGCAAAGAAAACTTGAGGAGCCCTTTAACTTATTTTACAAGAGGAGGTTCATTTTCAGGTGTAGCACTGAAGCTGTTTATGTTCATGCAAAGGTAAATCTAGCACTTGAGCAGATGAAGACGTTTGCCCAGGTCTGCACTGGAGGCTTGTGACAGCTTTAGCTGGAGTGGAAGATACGCTCGTATTCATTGAGAATGAACTCCACTATCTGGTTCTGAAACACCATGTGCATTGCAATGTTGGATGACTCCATCTCTGGCCGAAGCAGCGTCGGGCCAAACACAATTGCCACATTCTGCACAGTCATGCGATTGTCCTCCCCGTACAGAATGACCCTGTCAGAAGTAAAGAAATAACAACATGAACAATTGTAATTTTCCTGTTGTGATTTTATTGGTGTGCATTGAGCAGCTAAGGCAAGACTTGTGCATTCAATTAAACTTTTTTCAATTACATTCTTAAATTAACTTCATTAATCTATTAAAGTACAAGTTTCTAAATTATGTGATGAAGAGTAGAAGCAAAAACAATTATGTATACCTGCGTAAATGCCCAAAAAGAAGTTCCATGGTGTCATGATTTGGAGTAGGAAGTGATCTGACTAAGTCCTGCATGCAAGACACTTTTGTGTTGTAATCAGGAATTCCTAGAAAAACAAGATAAAAGTTATAAATCATCTACCATCCACTACCTGAATCATTAACATTAATTTAGATATTTGCTGTATTTAGACCAAATATACAAACATTTCTCTTTCAAGCAGGTGATTCTAGTGTGTTCAAATTAGCTGGATAACATTGAATCTGCTTACTGATGGCTGTGATGAAGTCATTAAAGTGGCCGTAAGGGAAAAGTGGCTCAGGAAGCTCTCGGAAAAACAATTTCAGCGCTCCAGTGATGACATGAACATCCTCCCACTGACCGTCCTCGAGGTCCAGTTCCTCTGTTTTAACACAACAGGTGCACAGCCAGTTAAAAGACAGTAGGGTGCGCTGCTGTCTACAGTTACACAGTGAATCCTTGCAGGCACTATGAAACATCTATTCTCTCTGAGTGCACCATCCCTGAATGATTCAGTTTAATTCATATGAACTTGTAAACTGAGTTTACCATGATCTGCCTTGAAGCGTAGCTTCTGAATGACAGCGAGGTTCCCACTCACTCTGTAGAGTCCATCAATGTCTAAACCTGTAAATCAACACATCATACAGCACCTGTTAGTTAACTGCTATACTGCACACAGCAAAAAGACTTTTTTTACTTTGATATAAACAGAGTAGATTACCTCTCTTTTCTACTGCTTTGATACAGCTCTCTACAAAACTGGGAACTGTGGTCCTCTCCTGTGCACACAGCGTGGCCAGATGGCAACCAAACACATTATCTGAAGACAGAATAATACAATAAGACAGAATTAGCTATTTGAGCTACACACAAACCATAATTTCATCAGCAGTACATGTAAGTATAGAGTATCAAACATAAAGTATTGATGTAAAAGTATGGATTACAGCATTCATATAAACAGCAGTATAATGTAACTAATAAAAAGGAATAAATATACAGCACATATTACATGTTCAGTATAAAATCAGTACAAAATAAATAATAAAGATAAAAAGAATAATCCTCAAATTAGTATCAGAATATAAAAAAAGTTCAGTAAGATTACACAGGATCTGTTAACTATCACCAGAGCAACAGCTACTTTTCCTGAAGAGAAAAATAGCTACAGCATTTTTACATAAACATGTAAATCAGTCTTAATAACAGTGACTTAAAAATGTGAAACAGAAAATCAGATGGGTAATACTATCACAGTTTCCAGTAAAATTTTTGGTGAGCTTCAGCCTTCAAATAACACGAGAAGACAAATCTGGACCAAACTGTCTTGAAGTGATTCGACATCCCCCTCTGACAACAGTTAGGTCCAACTGGTTCTAATTTTCCATCTCCTGGTTCCCACAGCTTAGCACTCTGTCTTATCCCTGTTTTAATGACTGCAGTTTTGCTTTGCTCTTATTACAGACCTTTCATTTTATTCTGTATTTTGTGTGTGGTATCAACACCTTTATTATCTTAATTGTCTTATTAACTTATCTGTGTCTTTATTGTGTTTATGTTTTCCATGTTGTTTTACTGCCAACAGAATCTCTTGTAACCACTGTCTGGCTTCTGTTCAAATAAAAATAAATGGAAAGAACTACAGCACAATATGTCCCTGTGTGAGCGCACCTCGGATGTAGCCTTTCTCCTTGACAGACTGCAGAGTTGGGCGTTTCATGAGGAACTTCATCAGCTTGGTTCGAACCCTCTTCTGGTCTGCATCGGCTGCAGAGCTGGACAGGGACATGACACTCGGCCTAGAGGCTGCAGGAAGCAATGTTACGGCATTTAAAATGGCTGTAATTATAGCTGTCAATGGGCCTAATACATCTAAGTAGGTCAAAATAATTACGCCATTCATTCCACAATTAAATCATACATGGTTTGCTTTCACAATGAAGGAAAATGTAGTTTGTTCAGCTTACATCTTCGCTTGTCTGCGCCGCCTCCAGTCTTCTCATCTCTCTCTGTGTTGGGGATCTTCTCATACAAGTCCCCGTCCTCATCATCTGAGTGATGGTCCTGGTACTCCTGATGAACAGACATACAAACAGAGTAAATGATTTCCAGCTTGACAGTTAGAGCAGCATTTAATCACTTTCATTTATCACAATAAAGAGGTTTGTCACATAGTTTAAACTGAATTTAGCAACCTGAGTCTCTAAACAATAAAAAATCTTCTCAGTCTTTATTTTCTGTCATCAGGGCCTTAAAGTGTCATTTTTCTTAAAACAACATAATCTGCAAGTGTATTGAGAACATTTCCACTGTGACGCTTAACAATTCTACTCTCTGGTCTGTCTTAAATGTCAGGCTACTGCCAGCAGGGGGAAATCTCTAGCCTGCCTTTCTTCTACAGATACCAAAAAAACAAACAAACAAACAAAAAAAAAACACACATATAGCATGTTAGTGACCTTTATAGGTGGTGTTATGTAGATTTTCAGACTGAGCCAGGATAGCTGTTTCCTGGTTTCTAATCTTTATGCTAAGCTAAACAGCTCCTGCCCATAGCTGAGAGTGGCACTAATCTTCTCATTCAACTCTCAGTAAAACTGTGTTTTTCCCACAATTTCAATTAGCAACAGAAATGAATCAATAAGCTTTAGAGTGTAATGCTGATAATTATCAGTACTTACCAGTTGTCGTATGGTGTCCACTAAGACTTTGTGCCAGTCGTTGATGATGCTCTCTGTATCATACTGTATCAGAAACTCCACACCATTCTTGCCTTTTAACTGAAGGAGAGAAAATCAGATATTAAAGGGGACAGTTCATCATACTCGTTGAATCTCTTAGAAGCTCTGAAAACATGGGGAACACACTACTTTATGCCAGACTTGTAATAACTTTAGCGAACCTATAACTTTACATTTAGTGCCTTTAACAATCAATCTTTCATTGCTAGGGTAGCAAATGCTCAAATGTTCAAATTTCAAACGTTCAAATTTAGCTCAAAGCATCACTGTGCCTGAGTACAGCAAGATGTTTTTTTTAACTTTCATGTTGTTCTTTTAGTCATGAATAATTTCTGTTATAAATAAATAAGCACAGATAGAAGGAAATGACAATGTGATTCACAAATCACGGTCAGAATATTCACAAAAAATCTCCTTCAACAAATTTAACTCACAACTGTTCATTTAACATTAAACAGAAATGTGTGAGGTTTTAGTTTTAGACACAAAGCTTCTCAATTGGAGGTGACAGTGCTAAAAATATAAGCACGTGTTGTTTGCTCAAGATAAAAACATCCATCAAATGAAATGAACACATTGCATTATGTTCCATGACAACAAATGAACACACCTCTAAAACATTCTTTTTGCTTGATTTGTCCTTCGAGGCCCAGCCAATCGTCGCTCCTCGCAGGTCCACCGTGACCTCTGGAACAATCTGATTGGTCTTGTTCTGCATGAAGGCAAAAAATAATAATAATACAGCTGTTTACCAAACCGACGGCGCCGCATTCCAAGAAACAAGCTGCATTAAACAAAAGCTGTGACTGTCAGTGTCAGCTCATGACCTGAGGGATTTGTCTGTACTGTCACTCCCCAAAAAGAACATCATCATGCTGCAGTTTGATGTTTCATTTCCTTATGAAACATGCTACCAAAGTGCAGAGTGTATGAAAAAACATTTCAGGCAATTGAAACTTAAAGCCATAATACACAATAAACAAAAAAAGACAAATAAAAGTCAGAGGTTAATTCTGTCTTTAACTTCTCACCAAGTCACAACCCTCTCAGAAATGTACAGAATGCAACAGGAGCAGCAATGCAGCATTCAGGTGTCAGGGCTTCTTATTAATGCACGATAAGCACTTTCTTCTCATGTGAGCCCATTCTAAGAATCACTTAAGTGTGTGTCATACCGAGGCCCCTGTTGCTGCAGACTTTGGGTCTTTGTGGAACGTCAGCACTCCTCCGTGGAGAACCGTCCACGTCTGGGCCCAGTTTTTCCTGAAAACGGGGGAATAAGCATGACTAACACAGAACAAAGCCACAGACAGCTTTGGGGGGGGGAGATGACACCTGACTCCAAACACACCTGAACTCAAAACCTGAAATATGAGCATGTCATACCTGTAAAAAAATACAAATAAATAAAAAAACCCTCAAAGGGAGGTTTTGATTTACCTTACTTTCTTGCCGTTCTCAGAAACTTTAGTTTTGTTGAGAATCCCGGCTTTCTCTAAGTTCTGCACCTGAAAATATAAAAACAACAACATCTTAACTCTTTGCTGACTATATGTGATTGTTGGGCTTACGTGTAAAGTCAAATGTACTTGGTGATACGAGGGACAAACAACTGTGATTACAATGCTGGACGCAGGCTTCATCAATAAAGTCATGCACACAGGTTGCATTCGGTGACATTCACATCCAAACTTCTCTATTACAGTCTGAACAATGATGAATTCCTCACATTGGGGACTTTCCCAAGAGGCAAAGTTTGATTGAAAGAAAGCTGTAGTTGCAATATCATATATCACACAAATAAATAAACTGAATATTTAATCGAGTCTATTAATGTTTAAAGGATAAGGCTGGTGTTATTCCATATTGTAGCTGTTGTCAACAAGTCCCCTGAAAAGACCAAAACTAATGTAATAGTCCATCTCTCAGTACTTTCTGACTTCACTCTCCCTGTCTCTGACACTCAGCCTTGAACTTTTTTGTGCCAAACAAAGATGAAAGTGTTTATTCCTGTTTAAAAATGAAAATTAGTTGCATGTGATAAGGACAAGTTTTAGCCACAGATTTAGTGAATTTACTTGGGTGAGTAATTCTAGCAGCAGGACAGTGTCTGGGGGATTGAGCCAAAAATAAACTACAGTGTGTGTGTCCATGGTAATGAAGTGCACCAGTGTGACTCACTGATGTGTTTTTAGTAGTTTTTGGACAAGACTGGAGTGGAGCTCCACTGCACAGAGGAATAAGATATATGAGGCTTTGGATACACAGACAATACTTGGTAGTAAATCATGGATGGTTTTGGTCTTTTCATGGATTTTATTGACAAGAAGAAAAGGATATAAGACTTATCCTTTAATCTACACTATGTTTAATCATCAGTGGCACTTTATTAATAGACCTATTGAATTTGAACAACAGGCAGACAGCTGTCTTTAGCCTGTTAGAGCAACATTATATGACTATTTTACCTTGAACTTAGAATCATTTTTGATGGTACTCTGACTCGTAATAGGGAGAATGGAGCCTCTGTCATCCTGAACACATGTTCTTGCTCTAAGTAACTTCTGTGAGCAGGTACCAACTCCCTCAAACTGAGTGATAGTCAGCGGTTTAAACTGCTGGAGTCAGGCCCAGCAAGTTCAAGAGTAATGCTGAACTGTAGATCAGTTAAAAAGACCAAAAGTAATTAAAAACCAGCGTTCATCTCCAGTATCTGGCCTGGAGAGTTTGGTGTGTTTGTTACAGTGACAGCACGTCCTGCTCCAGAAGCCGGGGATCCTGGGTAATACACACCGTTCAGCTGTGTGTTAGTTCAGTGAATGGGACTACACAGTTGAAGCTCCAGACAATAGATTGAAAGGCTTTGTTTTCTGTGCATGAAAACCATTTAACCGCTTGTACTCGGAGCCCAACACCCGGCACCTAATTACCACTTGTGTTTACAGAGAGCAAAAGTTACGTAGTGTTATTTTAAAGCTGTGGAGATGCACTTCTCTGGATTTGTCAAGTCTGTTTTAAAACGAAAGCCAGGTGCTAATATGTACATTGCACTTTGTTTGCCTGCTGTAATCATTTCTCCTGTTCACACTGGCCTTTAAAACATCCCTTTCTCATGTGATTCCAGTGTAAGAGAGAATGAGAGAAAATAGAGAAAACAGAAGTCTTTCTACTGTGCTAAAAGGTATTCTAAAGCTAAAATGAGGTTTCAGCAGTTTGTGTTACACAAATCAAGTGAGTATGTCCCACTATTTACACTATTTTTATTCCAAAATCCCCTAGTAGTAACTCATAGACTCACAACAACACAACACAATTTACCTATCCCAGCATCACTATATGAAAGACAGGATGATTCAAATGATCACAGTGTCTGATGTGGGGAATGAAACACATCTGTTTGAGTAACAATGCTCTGTGAGTGATCTACAGTCACACCTTTTGGCCCATCATAGATAGACGCTGCTATCTATGGATCAAGCTCAGGTGAGCACTCAAACTAACAACCCACATTATAGCGCAGCCACCTCGAGGTCAGATAATAGGGGTTTCTCCAGGTTCTAAACTCAAAAGCCTTGAGAGAGAGAGATACAGAACATCATTAATGGCTAAGAGCAATCCAAAGCAATCAGTATCAGCAGACGTGACCGGACTGGTACGACATAAGCTCCACTCACATTATGCTGCGTCTCCGGAGAGTTTCCTGTGCTGGAGCTGTCGCTGCTGTAGTCTGACGTGTTCCTCCTGTGAGTTGGGACAAACCTCTGAAAAAGAGAGGAAGAGTAGGAGAGGGAGATTTTAGGATTTACAATTCAGGAAACAAGAGAACAGAACATCTAAAATGCAATTTAGTATTAGCCATAAAAGTATGTTCCTTTGTGCAATAAGTAGCTACCGTCAAAAACCACAGCAGTGTAAACCCTTTTACATGTAGTTCATAGTTATTCATACTTTATGTATTTCACTTCATTCATATTTTTTCGGGACTGTTTTTAGTGTCTGAATTCAAGAACAGAATTAATAAACTGGTTCAGACAAAAATTTTATTTTTCATTTTTATTTTTATTTTTATTTATTACTACCATTTGTCAAATTGTTATAAACATACAAAATACTTTGTATTTTTGTTCACTTATGTGGCTCTTATTACGATACCATGATTTTAGACAATAGTTTGTTTCCTACTTTATGGTAATAGTTTAGGAAAGCTCCCCTTTTTAACATGCACTAATCCAGGTCAATAAGTTAATGATTTCCCCAGTTTGGTGTGGAAGAGCCTGACTGGAGCCTGACTGGAAGAGCCTGACCTAAACCACATCCAACACCTCTGGGATAAACTGGAATGTCAGCTGTGCTGGAGCTTGTTTCCTATGGCTGAATGGGAGCAGGTGTCTGCCGCCAGACTCCAATAACCTGGTGGAAAACCTTTCCAGAGGAGTGGAGGCCTTTACAGGAGGCTATGGCTTCAATGTGTAATTATCAGGTCTCCACATACTTTATCATAAATAGGGATAAAAGACACTTTTTTCTTGTAGGAGGGGAAATAAAAAACCAGCCCTGACCTTAAATGTTACCCCTGCTGTGCCCTTGTGCAGGGTATTGAACCTCTGACTTGCTTAGCAGGAACAAGCACAATCCCTTATTTGTATCCAGCAACTACCAGGTGTTTGTGTGCAAACGTGGCCCTCCTTGTCCCTCCCTCTGCCGCTCTGTCCTCAAGCTGTTAGTGTAAATACGAGTGCACTGCAGTTGATTTGCCTTGCTAAATAAGGGTTAAAAACCTAGGAGTGTCTGCTGTTAAGTAGAGACTCACCCTCACTACTTTTGCCAGACTACTGATTTCTGTTTAAGCCTGGCGACACACCCTGGATGTGTGATACAGCATGTACATGTACATGCAGGTCTGAGAGTGTGAAAATGTGTGTGTGTGTGTGTGTGTGTGTGTGTGTGTACCCCATCATCCTGAGCTGGGCTGAGCTGAGCAGGTCCCATGGTGTGTCTCCAGTTTTTAATGACTGACACGTTTTCCACCTCAACACCATTCTCCACCCTGGACTGACCATGAGCTACAGGGGCCTACAGGGACCAAAACACAATTTATTCTACTTAAAATAAAAAAAATTAAAAATCTAAGAGATGACAAGAGAAGCGCCCGAAGCAATGAGTTTAACAGGCAGGAGGAAGTGTTTTGTCTGAGTCTCGCTTCTCAGGCTAAATACAGACTGCCCTACCTTTACTGGTAAGGCTGTTTGGGCCCTATGCAGACTGAAAGGAATACCTCTATTGTCATTTTATAACCAAAGAAAGATCTTTACCTCAGGCAGGTTCCACTGAGACTTGGAGCCGTCCCTCAGGTAGTAGTAGGTCTGCCCTCGATCATCCACAGACTTGATCCACTGTTGCATGACATGAATTTCATAGTTAAAAATGGTTCAATGTCAATGATGTTTTCAAAAAAGAAACTGAAAGTATTTGTACTGCCTTGAAAGTAAAATGGCTTCAATCAACAGTAATTCATAACATGAAGACCTTGTCTCCTATATATTTACATTATGCTGATACGTCTGCGGGTCCACTCAACGTTAAATGGATTTGCCATGAAATTCAAACAGTTTTGTTAGCCTTTCATTCTACTTCTGTCGCTTTTTGAACATAGAGCTGAGTGCAACACCATGCATGTTTTTCGAGGAGATATCCTTTGTCTGTCTCAGTGGACGTACCTGATCTGAAGAGTGTTCACTGGTGAACACCCAGGTCCCGTTGGGTTCCACGGTGAGGTTCCAACCACTCGGGGTACTGCGGTCCAGGTTGGCCCTGGGAATGACGGGCCGGCTCACGTGGCTGAGGGTGTACTCCTTAGGGAGGGTGGGAGGTCCCATGGCGTGGAGCTCCTCGTAGGACTCTGGTAGATCAGCAGCTGGGTAATCTTCTGAGGGGTAGTCCTCCTCAGGTAGAGGAGGCTGAGGATATGAACATGGTGGAAACACACATTAAAGTGAGAATATACAGCAACTCATTGGTTCAAAGAATTTTTGGGGTTGTGACCTTTAAAATTAACACATCAACAAGCACATAAATTAACTTGGTAAAGGAATAGTTTGACGTTTTGGGAACAACTGCAGTAATCAACATACACTGATGCCGATCTTTGCCTCAGTTCAGTTTTTGTGTTTGAAATGTTGCTACATCTCACTGACTGTGGTGAGCTGAATAATTTCCTGCTGTGGCCCCGATACGGAGCTCAAGGACTTTCTCCATGACATTGATAAATAAGTCACAGCATTTTTACATGGCCTCAAAGTATTATTCTGTCTTGGCCCATTAATGTTCTAGCTCAAGCTCAAAATGAGTCATTAAGGGGGAGAAAAGAGGGTCGCTTCATTGCAAAGAAAAACTGCCAAAAAAAAAAACATGTAATTAAATGAGCTAAATGTGTGAAATTATTTGAATAATGCAACATGCGCAACACAGGAAATGTATGTGCAGTGAAACATTACTAAATGGCCATATTGGGCCTCATATTTCAGAAAAATGATCACTAATCACTGGTTTATTCAAAAGGAGGACAGATGTCTCCATTCTTTTAAAGTTAGGGAACCTACTGGGGACTACTCTGCACTCGTGCTGTTAGCTTTCATAATGAAAATGAGTGCCGTCTGCTATGTAGGTGCAGGAGATTTAATTCTATTAAAAGCAGACTGTATTTACAGCTTTCCCCTGGGTGAAGCTAAAACAGGAGACAGAGAGGGGCTAAGTAGAGCAGCCAGGCTGTCCTTACCGGCCCGTCCTCGTGAAACCTGTGCACACTCATAGGCTCCATCAGAGGGGGGTACGGGCTCAGCTGCTCGGGAGGCTCCCAGGACGTTTCCCCAGACATCGGGTTGTAGAAGTAGGGGCGACCGCTGGTCTCATCCACCAACTGCTCCCAGTCTGAGGTCCACGCAGGGGGGGAGGCAGTGGACGGAGAGAGGACAGGTGACTGAGGAGGTGAGGGGGAGCAAGGAGGAGGCTCGGGGTCTGTGGGGGAGTCTAGAAAGGGATTGTCCCAGGTGGTGCGCCCCGTGGCAGGGTGGTAGTAATACTCCTGTCCACTTTCCTGGTCAGTGTGCACCTCCCATCCCTCTGGGTCAAGGTTGGAAGGAGAGAAGGACGAAGGAGCCGAGGGAGGAGACTCAGAGATGCTTTTGCGAAGCTGTGCTACATTGACATAGACAGCTGACCGGAGACTTTCATTCTCCACCTGTGGAAAGGTGAAGAAAAGGAGCTGTAGAAACTTATATACAACCTCTGATGCTTCTACAGAACAAGAACTAAAGCTTGTGTACAATCAGTGCGTGTGTGCTTTTGTAAAGACAACTTCCTGCATACTAAAACAAGCTTTCAAGTGACAGTCTTGTCACTTTGGAGTATGTGTAAACAGAATTTTGCAAGATAAAAGTTGTGTCAAACAGTATCAAGTACCCACCCACCCCTTCAACCCGCTGCTCTGACTATGGCTCTTTATAAGTCAGCCTTCCGCATCTTACAGAGCTCAGGAAGTAGCATACAGCCGAGAAAAAAATAATACAAACCACAGAGGTGTTCCTCCCACAAAAATGATCATTACCTAATTCTAGCCTCATTTCTTGTGCACAAAAACACCCACCAGTTTAATGCTCAAAATGATGTCAAAGTTTGTCTGTACTGGTTAATCTTTCCAGACTAAGAAGTGTCAGTCAGTGGTGTGTTATGATGAGATAGCCACCTGATTAACTGCAACCCAATGACAGCATCTAACCACAGGCACAAACTGCAGAGAACCAGGTTAAACCTCTGCATTATCTTTGGTTTTGCTGTCTTATAACCAATGACAACTCTTTCAGTCCAAGTTTCTCTCTGTCCGTGTGATGTGACTTTTACAAACTGAGCTCCACATGATTCGACAGGAACATGACATGCAAATAGACCCGATCATCACAACTAATTTGCTTAGGGAAGGCCAGTGAGAGTGACAAAGAATGTGATGAAAGATGGCCTCTGTCCCCAGCAGTCCTGATACTGTGACGCAATAACTATGTGTTACAATTACACTTGAAATGACCCTTTTCAAAAATAAACACTCAGATCTTTCTTTTAGTCGCTCTCCTCTCACCTGGGTTCCACTGAGACAGTTATTCCTCACCTTGAGAGTCCTGGGATGTATAGCCCTGGGGAGCCTTGATGCTGTCATGATAAAACGAATAGAAAGAGAGGCGCTGCTGTTTCTGTCAGACTACTCTTGTATGTCTCTAAATATGTCTCGTCTTATAGCTAGCGTCATTATCTATATTTACCAGGACCTGAGGCCTGCGTGTTTGCGCTGTATCCGTTCAGCCATCTACAACTGGAAAGTGTTACTTAGCTAGCAATACAATGATATATACAATATATCTATAATAAAGCACCATCAGGGGAGCCATTTCCTATATTCCTATATGAGTACTTTTACTTTTGATAAACTTGTAGACGCCGGACTTTTACTTGTAATAGAGAATTTGTACATTATGGAGTTGCTGCTCTTTCTCTGAATACTTTTTTCCACCATTGCCAACAGCCTGAGGGGCTCAGAGGATGAAGACAAAAGTAGTTAACATGAATCTAACTTAAAATATAGTGAGTACAGCGAGGGGAGCATTTCAGTATTTTGATTCCATGATCAGCTGTGCGTTTTTTTAATTTGCCCATTCAATGTTATCACTTTGCTGACTTTGCTTCACTATTGATCTCGATATAACCTCGAGGCAATCAATACAGACAACCAGACAACTGACCCCGAAACAGATTCCAAACAACACACCACGACTGCACAGAAACAGACAACAGGAAATGAAAGAGCTGTTTTATTGATCTCTGAAACAGCTACGCT
Organism: Lates japonicus; assembly: GCA_033238685.1. Lineage (NCBI taxonomy): Eukaryota > Metazoa > Chordata > Actinopteri > Centropomidae > Lates > Lates japonicus. The sequence goes on along the minus strand of BRZM01000039.1, from coordinate 2,370,101 downwards.
GGAATGTCCCCATCCTCTGGAACAAATTACCAAAACACAACCACATGCAATGAAAGTAAAACTGTACACAGTAATAAAATGTTCCAAAACTACAAGCAAATACGGATCAACAGACACTGTGATGCCGTGGTGTGATAGCTTGTTATCACTTTGAAGGGAATATGACTGGGCACTAGCATGTAAATATGTCAGTCCAAATACATTTACTCAGTATAATCTGAGGTTTCCATTTTATTTTACTTTATACTTCTGCTCCACTACTTTTCAGTGGGAAATATTGTACTACTCTACTGCATTTATCCAACAGCTGTTACCTTTAAAGATTTCATATACATGTCAAAGATTAACTCAATTTCACTCTCTTAGAAAAAGATGTCTATAGCTTGAGTTGTTATCAGCTCCACCAAAGAAACTTTTCTTTGTTCCTTCCTCAGCAATCTTGGTACGACCTCTCAGATTTATCCTGTGACTGTGTTTTACTTTTGAAATGTTAAGTCCATTTAGTTAGTTGGGATTCTGAATGCAGGACTTCTACCACTGGTACTATGCCCTAGTTAGCATCTCTGCAGTTTGTAGGTGAACACCATCAGTTTTGTGCCCAGTGACAGAAAACATGGCTGCTGTCTGACTTAAAAAAGAACACAAAACTTTGGAAGAAAAGGAACATTTTGTTTATTATCGACACAATATACTTTATTGTCCCCTTAGGCAACTATTTCTTGGCCTGGTGTTGCTACATTTAACATTTTTCAGGATGAAAAGCACCATTTTAAAGTGTTCTTGTCCTTTGAAGCAGCTGCTTCTTGTACATCTGTATGTTACACATCATACCACCAGTTCCCTGCTGTGGTCGTTTTGATGTAAAGACTTGCTCGTGTCCCCAATAAGTGACTAAAATACTCATCAAAACACACAAAACTGTCAAAGTTATACCTAAACCCATAAAAGGGTTTTTAACATCCAGGCTGAAAAGGTAAAACATCGAAACCAACATCTAGAAAAGTAGAGTTTTTAAGCAACAGCTGTCAGCGCTGTCACATCACTGTTCATGCCACTCCACTCAGTACAGGAAAAGAAACAAGTGCAGAGATGACATGTTTACGCAAAGCAGGAAGCAGGACTGTTATCACAACATATGTACATATAAATGTACGCTGACCATGCAGACTAAAACGTTATAATCTGGCAATAAAAGCTGATCTGATAGCAGCTTTGATCACCTACCTGAGGAACCACGGGCAGACTCAAGCGCTGCTTGGCCCGGTGACTTGACCAAACCCTGGAGTACATGTCCACCATGTTTATATTGTTCTCTTTAGAGGAGCCATATATCCAAATGTGCAAACGGGAGACCAAACTCAAGCGACTCACGACCACGTTCAATCACCGCGTGAAGGCGAAGGCACATTCACAAAAACACACCCTCAAGTGCACATCCTCCTCTTGCTGCAGCTGTGTGACAGTTGCAGCCCAGATAGAAAGGAGAACTGTGAACTCTGTTACAATAGCAGCAGGAAGGGACTGTGTGAGGACTGGGTGAGAAGCGTGTGTGTGCGTGTGTGTGTGTGCGCCTATGCATGAATTCCCTTGCACAGGATAGCAGGGTAGAGGGTAACTGTCTGTGAGCGCTAAGAGCCAAAAGCAGAGAGAGACAATGAAAACAAGACAGAGGAGAGGGTTAGATAAAGAGAGCAAGATAAACTTTGCAGGTCACTTCAACCTACTTCCTGCTTCTGTGCCCATATGATAAAAAAGGAAACGGCAGCGATAGAAACAAAGCTTTTACAGAGCACATGCCTTGTAGTTTAGAAATGTACTCAAAAGAAGAAAACATGAAAGCCAATAAAAACCATGCTTTTTCCTACATGTGCAGCAGCTTCTCTAAAGTGTACATTATTCAACCTTCTCCTCGTAGGTCATTCAGCCAATAATGGGGAAAAAAAGGGAAGCAATAATTCCCCACAATGATGCTGGGAGAGCTGTTTTTGACAGTCTAGCCTGATGAGACATTGTGTTGTTAAAACTGTGGTCCACGAGGGTAAAGGCTCGAAACAGGAAGTCCAGCACTTCCTTCTTCATTAGCCAGTCTGCAGACAGCAAGCAGAGTGTTTTCTGTCTGTTTTGGTCAGGGTTTTTGGGTTAGGGTTAATCTCAAATTAGGCTTGAGGTTTGAGTGGGTAACTTGTGCTTGTACTGCCACAGCCACGTTTGTCGATTGCTTTATGAGCTCCAGTGTGAATCGTGGCTATAGTGAATCGATGCTTCCTGGAACATTCAAAACACTTTGCATTTTTCTCTATTAAAGTACCTCAACAGAGGATAGTTTGCTATTCAAATGTGCCTGAGAAAAACCATGACAAGTTCATACTGTTGTACCAAAATGAAGAATTGTTTGAAACTACTAGGAGATGCATATAACTTAACTTAAACATAATTTCATTTTCATTTAACAGTGTTTCCGAGTACGATGTGGAATGAAAATCCTGCAGTGCAGGGCAGACAACTCGCTGCCCTCAGCAATGCATGAAGCAGCAATCTGCTTGATTACTTAACCACATTAGCACTCATCCAATCAAACAATGGAGTACCAAATTGGGGCCCAAATCACGCCACAAAGCACACAGTTGAGCTATTGAATCAATGTGGCTCCACCCCCCACTCTTACATCACACTCTTCATGGCCCAGAATCCAGGATAACTCAACAAACGCTCAATGGAGAATCCATCAGCTTATCACGTTCTTATCTTTACACCTCAGGCCAGATCTGCATGCCGACACACAAAACCTGCACATATTGCTTGCTCATGACAAATTTCTCCTCCTCTCACTTTGCAGGTGAAGTGTTGTCTGTGTAGGAGGGGAAATACTTCAAGTACCAGTTACTGCAATCCTCTCTAAGGAAACTAGACATGAGCCAATCAATATGGAAACCCCACTATTTTGCAAAGATGCCACCTTGACCTTTCGAATCGGGTGCAAAGTAAATATCAAAACACAGCATGCAAACAAAGTGAAAACAGCCTGCTACAACATTTGAGACCAGTACCTCTCTTTCAGGGAACCTTCTGCTCTGCACTAATAAATGCAGCAAAACACCACTGTAGTCAGAGTAGCCCGTACTGAATGATAGGATCACAGTAATTAAACACCTCGTTACAACTTACCAAAAACATTTTACAAAGACTAATGACACAAAGGACATTCATGTTAGTATGACACATGCAGCTCTTCCTGCAGATTATCTATACATTACATCATTACATCAATATTGCAGGGGGTCGAAAAAAAATGCAAACTTTCTGCTTTCTCTTGCATTGCTTGGCATGCTGGGTCTGAGAGGTATTTTGCAGTGCTGTACCAAAATCATATTGTTTTTAAGCAGATTTCAGAAACTTAGTCTTATACCTGTCTTAGCTCCTGATTGACCTCCCATGTATTACTGTTACATTCCAGTTACGGGGTAAGCTGCTGATTTTCTAAATACCCAACAATCTTTGAAAAATGAGAAGGTCATTTAACACCATGTATGGCTGTTCTGAAGGGATTACCAGAATCCTCAAAGACTTTTCTCACCATCTGGATGAAAAGAATATCCAGTCTGTCGCATGAATACAAAAGTTTTAACCAGATTCCCAAGTTGCACCTCTTGTTCCTAATCTAAACAAAGATGGTAGGTGGATATCACAGCTGAATTCGTACAATGTGAACCAACATTTTTAAAGCTATTATCAGTTATATTGGTATGTAGTTGTGTTCTGTTTTGATACAAAATAAATGCTAATATTTTGCCTGTGTCCAAATGACCAAGGACACATGTAATTTGCAGTCATATGTATTGGGAAAATTTGATGCAACCTGTTAATTTTGTTATTTTTCAGCTGCTTAGCTCTGTCACTTAAATATAAAGATAAAACATGAGAGGTACAAACTGGGGGTAGGCCTGCCTAACCCTCTCTGCTACTGTCACATTCTGTATAAAGTGCATATAGAACACACAGCTCAATTAATAACAACACAACACACAGGCTGCTGGTAAAACCTTTAACTGAGACTGAATGTACTAAATCATTCTCGCAAACGTTCAGTTTAAATGAAGTAAAATCGAAAAAACTATATCGAAGCTGAAGATACATACACCTGTTCTCGGTGGACACATGTTCTGTCAGGTAGGCACGTACAGAAAGGTCTGACAAGACACTCACACTACCTGTTGGAGCAGTTCCTTGGCATCTGAGTCACCCTCTCCTCTGTCTCTTCCACAGAACAGCAGGAATTACTGCGCTGGTGTAGGTGAGGCGCTCACGGCAAAGCTCCAGTTTTTCTCAAAAACGATTAAATGGACGAACAGGATCGTCTGCTCAGTTTAAGACGCCAAAACATGGTGATGTACGCAGGGGGACAAAACAACTCTTCTGTTTCTTGTCAAAGATCAATGGGACTTTGTACCCCTTGTGGCAATTATCTTGACTTTAAGTGATAAAGATAAATGAGAAAAGTCATACTCAATATTAATCATGAACGGTTAGAGAGCTTTTTCCAAAGAGAGCAGACACATTGGTGCCACAACTAGAACCACTGAACAAAACAGGCCTGCATTAAAGTTTGCCTTTGTGCAAGTTGCAAAGTTAAAATTAACCAAACTTTGGATTCCCAATCCCAACTGGATTTATCATCCACTTACCAAACTTAATATCCCATTTGAGACCAAAGAACAGCCCACATAAACCCTTGATATTAAGTGACCTACATTTGGGCTAATTGCAAGTTCTGCACATTACATATGAACACACACGCCGACAACTGCATGGCAGGGCTGGCACTAAAAGCTCTGAAACCCTGCTTGTTGGGAGTCAGGCCAGAACCCCCTCTCCCCCACCCTCACATCACCATGGAGATGGCCCTCCATTGTGGGGGTAAGAATTAATGCACTTGAGGGGTCCTGGCACGTCTGCAGTCCTGTTACAAGTGTGGGGTCTCATTCATGCCTCCACAGAGGAGAGGCTGAAACAAGTAAACTAAAACCAGAGAGAGTTTTAAACCCAGAGATTCATAAAAGTGTATCCAGTGTTGTTAGGTGATAACAAAGCCTTCCTCTGAGGCAGCTGGTAATTACAGTGCTGTGATGCACACAAACACTGGTTGTACTGGGAGAGGCTGCAGCCATTACAGGGCTCAGAGTGCCACATATATTTGGTTAAAACTGAACAGAAATCTCAACAAACACTTTCTCCTTTACAAACTGACACCTGGCTGACGTCACTCCTTATCCTGTAACCTCGCAACAGGTGCAAAACCGAGAGGAGCTGTCGTCAAACTTACCTGAAACAAAAGTTTGTGTCGTTTACATTCACCGAACTACATCCAAGAGGAAAGGAAGGCTAACGTGAGACTTAAAATCGCATGTTTCATCGTTTCCCTGCGGTGCGGTTAATCATGATTCCCAGGGTCGTTATCGGTGCTGGGGAAACCAGGTAGCAGCTGGAGGTTTGGGAGTGGCCCGCCGCTCTCGGATTAACTCCTTCCTTCCTTCAGAGGAAGCCACCCAGCCGACACAACCTGTTTGTAACCTGTTCTGACTGAACACAGCTCTCTACAACCCCTCAGAGTTGATAGCAAAGTCCTCCGATCTAAAGCCGGTTCACACCCCGCAGCTCCTCCTAAACAACTTCAACCAACTTTTAAAACCAAGAGCGCAACACAAAAGACGTTCAATCAAAAAAAAAATATAAAACTATACACACCAGGTAAATGCGGATCCCAGACCCGCAGAAAGTTTCGCTGACCAAAACTGAGATCTTGAATCAGCTGCTTTTTTTTTATTTTACTGAGGTATTCAAGAAGCACCTCTTTTCGCCCATTGAAATGGCTTGTAGGGGACTGACCGGTCATTCATATGCTGATGAGCTGGCACAGATACTGTGAACCCAACCACCAGTACGGTATTCCCAGTCAGGACCTTCACTGCAAAAAGTGTCACAATCATCAAGTGGTTCAGTCTGAAAATCTTTGAAATCTAATCAAATCAAATGGTCCTGCTCCGTGTTGGACAGTATCTGAGTAGATTTACTCAAGTACTGTACTTACTCTATGGATTGTACTCATCAAAGTCTGTTTACAGGTTTTGGGAGAGTAGACCACTGCTGAATGTGTGAACAAAGGAGTTGTTCATTCTTTAAAACGTGAGTTCGAAAATGCTGTAGGAGTCTAATGTTACACCAGTGGAGTACTCTTTCAAGTACACATCTGAGGTACTTGTACTTAACTAGAGTGGTTCCATTTAATTTCATGTTACTTTAGTTACACTTGTACTCCACATTTTCAAGAGACCAATTCTACTGTTTTCTCCACACCTACTTAACAGCATTATTCATTATTTACTGTCCATAATGAGAACTGTGATTTCATGTGATCAACTTATAAAATATGTATTGTTATAGATTAAACTAACAACCATATATTAAATGGAATCAGCTGAAATAGTACAACACATACACGGAACAGTTATTCTGCATTAGATGTTCATCTGTTTTTGCTATTTGGAATATTTAAAAAAAATGAAACTTAGGTGCTATTTTAAAATGACATTTAATGCAGGACTTTCACTTACTCCATACTACTTTTTGTGTATTACCATGATCTGAACACTTCCTCCACCACTGGTCCTAGTTCAGTTTTTTGTTTGTTTGTTTGTTTGTTTGTTTGTTTGTTTTTTAGGGGGTGGTGGTGGTGGTGGTTGGGGCAATATATGTTAAGCCAACTCTTTCTTACCTCTATGAATTGAAGTCAGCATGAGCACATTCTCCCAGGCAGCCTTTTCTAAGACAATGGGTCTGGCTCTGCTCATAGGTTGTTTTGTTTTTTTAACTGACAGGATTTAATTACACAACACACGAATTAATTATAACATACTCTGGAACTTTAACTTAAAATAGTTCAAATTTAGCTGCACCACAACCAGCTCCAATATTAAAATACAGTTTACATGTTGTTAAGTATGATCATTAGAAAACATGATTAATGATACAGTACTATAACACTAATGGGGGCCATTCTGCTGCCTAATGGGTGCTTTTATTTGTGATAGTTCATGTGCATTTAGTTGATTATATTTCTTAATTTTTAAACACAAACCTCCTGTAAAATATCTGAACATCTTGTCCACCACTAAAGAAGAAGAAGAGGAACCACAATGAGTTGTTCCTCTGAAAGGAACTCTTCATTGAGCTGTTACAACATACAGCAAAACAATGCCACAAACTGTGAAAACTCCTTACACTTACAACTTCACACTTGTCAGACTTTTCCACTCACTTTTAAAACTCACAGAACCCCAGTGAGTAAACAGAGTAAATCCCCAAAATATATTTACACTTTATGAACTCCGACAGACTGATAAATGCAAATGATAAAATGAAAGTTGGAGGAGATCTGGTCTTTAAGTGAGCAGGAAGCGAGATCACTGAGGCATTATGTGACAGTAAGTTTATGTGGGCAGAGATTACAACTGTGCTGCAGCACATCACCATGAGGCAGCTGTGTCTAATTTTTTGCCCATGAGTCCTTAAAAAGAACCCGTGTCTACTCACAAACCCTGTCACACATATTCCTCTGTCAGACTGATTTACCCCTCAGGTCACATTATTTGAATAATTATAGAGGGCTGAAGAGGAAGAAATGCCAAGAACAGAGCAAAATCTGAAAAAAGTAGCAGAACATCCATCCATCCATTAGCTATACTGCTTATCCTTTGAGTGTCGCAGGGGGGCTGCACACTGGACAGGTCGCCATTCACACACATTCGTTAACCGTAAACCTGCATGTCTCTGGGCTTTGGGTAGAAGCCAGAGTACCCTGAGAGAACCCACGCAGGCAAACTCCACACCCCACACAGAAACTCCACACAGAAAACAAACCAAACCAGGGCTCCAACTCAGAAACCTTCTCGCTGTGAGGCAACAGTCGTTTCCTGACACCCTCAGATTTATCTGTGACCTTACACCCAGACTGACAGCCACAGACGAGTATTAGACACAGGTGTTTACAGGTGTATCTATTCCACAATCAGCTGAGATCCCCCTTGACTACACACAGGTGATGACCATTTTACTTATTAGGTGACACTGTGCAATAACAATGGTTTAGGCATGTCCTATCAAATACATATTAAAACTTAAGCAAACAAATAATGTGAGTATTTTACATTTGTAATTAATTAATATAAATTTGTAGAGCATAAAAGGATTAGAAAAAATGAAAAGAAATAAAACATGAACATTTCTCCAGGCACTGTACTGTAAAATACATAGTGGCCAACCTCCAACATTTTACACGGTGACAGTGCGCCCTCTCCTGGCTGTGAAACCACAGTGACGCATTTTGATCTGATGCTTGAATAACACAAATACAGGGTGATGAATGAAAACAGTAATGCAGTAATAGTCCAGGATTTCCTTACCTGCTCAATGGGGAGAGCATTTGTGGATGAAGTTTCCTCTGCAGTTTGATTCAAACTCTGCTGCTGCGGAGCTGACGCGTCATCTGGAGGGACAGGACTGGGCAGCTCAGAAAATGTGTCAAAGTCTTGGATGTTTATCTCTGGTATGGTGTCATATATGGGTGAGCTAGGGGGTGAAGGGAAGTCCATGTCCTCATCATCCACAAAGGTCTGTGGCTGTTCTACTTTATCATCCCGCAGTAAGCTTTTTGGCCGCTTTTGTTTTTTCCCGACCTTTGACACAGGATGAGGTTTTGCATACAGCTGCAGGCCATCAGTTTTCAGAGGTGCTGAGGTAAATGCTGAATTGTGCGTCTTTGTATTATCCTGGGAAGGTGCAGAGCTGCTGGTGGTCTGTCCTTCTTTCAGAGTCTCACTGGGCTTCACATCTGGTATGTTCTCACATAAACCAAAAGTGGAGAACCGGTATGTCTCTCTTGAAGGATCCAGAGCTGTCATACGGATCACTGTGGTCCCTTTACGTGGTGTTACATCAGTGATATCCAGCAGCTTATTGTTAGTCACACTCTCAGTTGAATTCAGCTTATTAGCACCAGGAGAGACTCCAGTATGTGATGGGACCTCTTTCACATACTGCGCGGGGATATAAAAGGGCTTGGTGTTCAGGTCTTTGCGGACGTGCCACCAGTGCTCATTCGTCTTGGAGACCAGGATGTAGCTTTCATTAGGTTTGATGGAAACATGGTGACCATCCTTCGCTGTGTACTCAAACTCATACTGCACTGACACAAGCTCCATGCTCCGGTGCACCCGTGTGGCCTCTGAGTTAATGTGAGGACATCATGGAGCTGCAAATAGAGGAAATGTAAAGGTGGTGTAGCTTTCAAAGAGTTACAAGCTTTTACAGAATTACAAATGTCAGCTAGAGGCTCACAGTTTATTATCATACTCGTTCACCTATAGAAAGATTTGACCTCTTTACACCTTAGCTGTTATATGTTAGTGAAATTTACAGATCATGAGGTCTCTTTTGTAGCACTTTTGTGTTTGTTTGTGGCCATTTTGTTTGTCTTTGCAGTTATTCTGTGTCTCTTGTTCCATATCTTTGTAGTCATTTTGTGTCTTTCTCTTGTAGGTTTGTGTCTCTTTACCATCATTTTGTGATGTTTTATGTCTCTAATTTTGTGTCTCTCTCTTGTCATTCCATGTGTTTTTGTCATCTTTATGTTGTAGCTTTGGGTTATTTTGTGTCTTTGTGTCTGTGTTTGTGTAGTCATCTAGTTGACTTTCCCCAAAGCCTTTGGGTGTCTGGGCCTGTGTGACCCAGTTGGCCCATTCAGTATAGCATCTATAGTTACTGACTGACATTATCATCAGAAAGCTGATTTAGAAGCTTGTTTTAGTTTCAGGTTTGAATTGAGTACAAACAAAAAGGGTGGCAGAGGTAAAAGCCTCTATTTCTGTGCACAGGAATAGACAGGAAGCTGCTTCCATTTGCTGCAAAGCAACTTCAACCTAAACCTATAGACTACAAGCACAGCAGACTGAAAAATGTTTAGCCACAAAACAGGAAGCCTGCACCAACCTCAACACTGTGTCAGTCCGACGTCACCTGGCAATCTCAGTTTGCCTTATCAGGCATTATTTTATCCATACAGCACTCAGAGTATTCACAGTATTTGTTTTCTTCTGAAGCACACATAATATAAGAACAGGATGTTGTGGTTAGCAGCTATTTTACATACAAAACAACTGACACAGTTTTGTGTTTCTATTGTTAACATTTCCATTTTATTTTTTACAGGTGTCTGTGAATTTATATGTGTTGAAATCATATGCCGGTTATAAAATTAATAGAAAAGAAATTTAACCAACATGGAAAACCTCCCTGACTCATTTCTAAGTTACATTGACACAGTAACTTGTTGAATTCGATAATTCAGTATCATTTTTGCTAAAGCGTAAGTCAGTGCAGTTCATATGAACTGGAATACACTTTCAGCCTTAAAACAGACTCAACAACAGCAACAGCAGAAATCACATCCTGGAATTTAATATCCTGAGGTGTCAGTGTGGAATAATGCTTCATCTACTTGCCTGATTTTGTTTCCAAAAATTCCCCCGTAATGTCTCTCAGACAGACCTGAAGCAGCTGTGTATGCAGAGAGCTGGAGTCGCACAGCTCGAACCGCTGCTTAGATGTATTGTTTCTGCTCGTCTGCCTCACTCTTATTTCCTGTTCTGTTTAAATGTGTGTGTCTCTACTGAAAGAGCAAACCAATGAGACATTACAGCACTGAAGCCACGAGAAATGGGAAGTCCGACACTAACCACAGCTACTTCCCAATGTGATCTTTATATTTATGCATGCTTTTTATGGCATCTCACGCACAAAGGGTGGACTGGAAAGAAAAGCTAGAAGATGACTCATTTTGATATTACAACACAACAACACAGCTTTGTAATGTGAGAAGAATGTAAAAAATGTAAAAAGACTTATTACATTTCTAAAAAATTAACGCAAAATTAACTACAGTGTTTGTATGTTTATAGGCATACAAAACAATATGACATAGTACCATTTATGGCAGGAGAACAAGAAACAAACAAATGTAAAGGAAACACTACTCTTAAGTATGTGTATTTATCACCACTGTCATCTGTGCTCTTTCTCAGCACGTACTGTACACGCCCTCTGCTGGAATCTCAAGTCAAATACAATCTACCATGTGTTTTGAAGACATAAACTCAAGACATAACTGTAGAGTATGTACACATATCATCAGGAATATAGTTTGAGACATAACTCACCTAAATAGACATTTAAACTGGGACAAGATATGAGGTTATAATTAATTGGATTGTTGTGCTGGTAATAAAGTCAAATGGTTTCTTTCAAACCAGTTTAAATTAGATATTTATAGTCAAACATGAAATTTTAGAAATTTTGATTGAATATGGAGTATTGTCACGGTTTTTATGGATTACAAAAATAATTTAGCCATATGTTCTTTCATTGTATAGTAATATACAAATATTCTGGATGGATGTTGAGCATTTTAATAGAATTAGACTTAGGAAATGATCAGGATAAAGTTACTTTTCACTGTTTTTGGAACAGTTTTTAAAGAATTTTCTTTTCTTTGTAGAGCTGGTGTTGGTTATAGGGGCAGTCCTACATACGATTGAAAATAGTTGGAATAACCCCAAAGTTAACATTGAACTTTTCGGCCACTATTTGAATAAAGCAACAGAATTACACCTGTCACTAACGTAAAGGCTGAGATACCTCACGTATGTAGACACAGATAGAGGACTGCGACAAAGCTGTAGAACCTTCAGATGTTCGCGCGCGCAAATTTGCTTTATTCCTAACATCCTTGGAAAACTTTCTTGTCTGTCAGACGTAAAGTTTAAATGAGGTTTTCATTTTAAACATTTAAAGAAGCCCCGCACAAGGCAGGGCATCAAAAAATTAGTTTGAACTCATATTGTTCCTCTCCACGGAAATCTTTAGTAAAAGGCGAAAGATTTATACGATATGAAGAGAAACATGAGTGTACTGACCCTTTAGTGAAAAGCTGGAGGGAGTCATTCGCCGATATACATCTTACAGTGACGGTGGTAGAGCGTCCGCACAGCTAGTGCTGTTCGCTGGTACACTCTACTAATGTAAAACCTTGAGACACAGAGTAATCGTCTATAAAAAATGATTTTTAAATCTACCGTTTAGATTTTAGATTAAATATTTGATACAAATCTTGCGCGCGGTGCATGATGGGTAGTGGTAAGTTGATCCCAGTCACATACCGCACATGGGGAGTTTTGTTCGAACCACGCTACAATAAAAACAACGGTCAAACACATTATTAACTGGAAACTGTGAAATTATAAACGAAAGGAATAGTGTAAATAGAATTAAATAATAGCTCAGGTCAGAAACACTGCGCATGCGCTGTATTCCCAAAGGGAGTAAAAACAAAGCGAGAGAATTACCTCCTGCTACTTCCGTTCTCACCGGAAGCGTACAAAGAGTTTGTTATAATCAACGTGAAATAAGAAATAACTTGTGTCGTGTTCTTTGTTGTGAGTTTTGGGTTATGTGCTGTATATTCCCGAATTATTATTTATTATAACATGGCAAATTTGTGGCCGGGTAGTATTCCAGTATGGAACCTAGCAGACATTTTCCCCTGTGATCCCTGGCAAGTCAATCTGGCCATGCTTCTGTGTGAACAACATGTAAGTCATTGGCAGATATGCAAAAATATTCCTTCCAACTCAGGGATGAGCAGACTGCTGCAGAGGACTGATTGCACCAGTTTCTCTGGCTCTTACAGGAATGCCTTCAGGCATTTCCAAACTTACAATACATGCCCCAGTTATCTTCATGATCAAGCCAACACACGGCATGCGTATAAATGTCCTTTACATACAGCAGCAAATGGTTGGTGCTTTTTATAGTGATTGTCAAGGGCGACTACAAGTTTCAGGATCAACACTTCCAAAGTGGGCTTTTGTTTTCACTTCCTTTCCTCACTACTCACAAGTAGCGCAGAGATTTCACACAGATGGTCCAAACATTTCACATTTCAGTTTTATGGCCCAGCAAAGTAAAGTTTCAGTTCATCTCATGCAGGTGTTAAGGCACGGGAGAGTTTGTTTGACTTTCAACATAGATTTATTTGTGGTAATGCCACACATTCTTTGTATAATCTGAAAAATTACAAAATTGAACTGAAAATATGGTTACCAGCATAAATTACTTATCCCAACTTTTATTACTACAGTACATAAAGTATGTCACAATCAGAATGTTAGAAGTACAACAAGAGACAAATGGCAGTTTTGTGCAAAAACATCATCAATACTGAACATATCAGAAAATACAGCTCTCAACATCAAACTGGCAGGGCAATCTGTGTAAATGTAAAGAAACTGATCCATCAGCTCTGAAGTGCAGGATCCATGCAGTATCAACAGCACTCTGAACACATTAATGCAATTTTATTTCATTTTCCTCATCCTGTTCATAACATTAGAAATTGGAACATTAGCTCTGTGGTAAACCTACTGATGTTACTGACGATTACTGAGCAGTAAAAGCAGTCAGATTGTAGTTAGAATTATGCTTTACAACCATTTTAAAAAAGGGGCACTCCATCTTTGGCCTGCACCATAAAAAGTTGTCACCTTGGTCCTTCTACATCCAAAGGATTGATTGGCTCTACTTTATCTTTTGGTCATCTGTTCAAATATAAATATAGATCAACAGTTTAGTATAAAAAATAAGGCATGTTTCATTTTTGTAATGTTTCATGTTCCTTCCAGTGAGATTTGTGCATTTGAGATTTGCTTTCACTGTCCACAAAGCCACATGTTGTGTAGTGGTTCATATTCACTAGGCTGGGCTGCAGAATCAATCAGAGCAGGTTTCTGCTTCATCATCTTCTGAGTTATTATCGAACGAACTGTAAAACTGATTTTAAACTATTTAAAAGTGTCTGTGTGCAGCTTTCATCCAGCCTTTGTTCAGTTCATATGGCCTTGACATCGATTAGGTGGCCGTGCTGGGCCCCCTGCCTCATGGTCTTGATCCCCTGCAGTTTGCGGCCGTGAAGTGTGAAGCGAGACCAGGCAGCCAGCTGGAGCAGGGCACAGGTGATAGGCACAAACACCAACATGTAGAAGCAGCCCAGGCGTAGAGGTGGAGTCCCTGAGCCGGAGGCAATGTCAGGCACAGAAACCAGAGAGTCCCTCACAGGCTCCCTCTCAAAAATATCATAACCTGGAGGGGAGGAAAAAGTTGTACTTTTAATGTGCACAAAACACAGGAACAACATTGTATTGCTGAACAGTTAATACGTTCATTCAAGTACACACTGATGAAGCAGGAATTCTAGTAATCTGCTGGGCCAGCTGAGTTTAATACTTTGTCTGCCACAGACACACATGTAGCAGTATTTGAAACAAGGTAATTATGTACACTTGTTTATGAGGTCCCAGTGTGAGTGTTTCTGGCCGTACCTGTGTAAACACACAGCAGCCAGGTGCCAATGAGAGGGGCGAATGTCTGGCCAGGTTTGGTCAACAAGGCAACCATCCCGAAGACAAGTGCAGAGGCGGCCTGCTGACGTCGGTTGACCACAAAGTCTTCATCTACCAGATCGGAAATGACTAGTTTCAGCAGCTTGCAGGTCCCCTCTGTAAATACCCGGTTACTAGAAGGAAGAGAGGGAAAGTTACAGTCTTAGGCCGTGACAGGAAACACCCGCTGTAATGTAGCTTACTGTTCATGTCATCATGTGTTGAGAGAAGTTTATAAGGATGGGGAAGGGCTGCAGTTTCTGGCCTAAGGTGTGCCTATGTGTGCAAAACCACATGATATTGTGTTAAGTCACAACTTTATCGTATGTGGTCAATATGTTTTTTAGCAACTCAACCTGAAGGTTTGACAGAAAGAACCAAATGCATTCACACATTGTTTACTTCTACCACAACTGTGACTAATATGACTAACCACACACGCGGCACCCAAGCTCAACTGCACAGTGCTCAAGAGGGCAACCGAATCCTGTTGATAACTATAAGAATAGCATGTTTTAGAGGGTACTGTATGTTGTACAGATGTTAAAGCCCTTTGAGGCAAATTCATGATTAAGGGGGATATATAAATAAAGCACTCCTGCTCATCCTCAGTGACAGAGGCCCAGAATGGGGAGGAAGTTTAAATTTTCCCAGATAACAAAAGGTCTTGTGGCAAAGACAAGCTAACACCATATTTGGATACAACATGTAGCAAACGTTGAGCTAACTCAGAAACAGCTAGTGACACAGAGTCCTTGGCGTGTCCTTGTGAAAGCTGTGCATGAAGCGATTCTACTCGTCCTTGATGTGTGTTGCTGTGTGATTGTGTACTCAGCTTTAAAAGTGGTACATCTTCAAAAAAGAAAACAAGCAAACCAAAGTACAAGCTGTCACACATCGGATCTCTGATGCGTGTGCTGATATGTGTACGTGGCCATACCTAGCAATGAAGATGCACAGCAGATAAATGTGGTCAGCCCCTGCCAGCACCATAACCACACTAAGTCCCAGTTTGAGCAAAAATAGCCAGCGGATAACCTGGTAAACCCCATAACGCTGGCACAGTGTCAGGAAATACAAGTTGTTCAGGTGGGGGGCAATGTAAGAGATCCCTGCATGAGAGCAGAAGCAGAGAAGCATTAAAAAAAAGAGTAAATATCAGCAAAAATAATAATCATTTTAAAAAGGAAAGGAAGTGGAGTGCCAACAAACCAGAGTGCAAATTAATATAAAAACTGAAATCTACTCCATTTTAGCCACAATTAGACCTGCTCCTTCAGAACTGAGGAGCTTTATTTCAAACACCACTTCACTTGTTTCCTGAGAGCTTCCTGATGATTAAATCTAAGATGATTATTTTTGGGCAAGATTGTATCACATTACCACGATGCATATTCATCTACTCATTAGCAAGTCTGCATGCTGCCAGTGGAATATCTTTAGTCTGTGCTCTCCATATATCCTTTCATCACACAACAGTCAAACCCAGTGTAAAATAATGAGGAAATCACAGAAAAATTATTATTTATGGTTACCTAAAAATCTTAGCTAATGCTGTGGTAACTACTGCATTGTTTTGTTTTTTTGGTCTGTGGCTCTACCACACCTGGATTTAAAAGAGCTGAATGTTAAAGAGTTATTTCTCCTTTCTTTAAGGCATCTTACCGAGTAAGATGGAACCTGTAGAGGCGGAAATATTGTCAGAGAGGAGATGCTCAAGAAAAAGGGGGAAGAAGTTGTTGTTGAAGTGGCAGTGAAACACCTACAGAGGGAGCAAAAACAGTAGTAGAATATAAATGAGTAGCTGAATGAAAAACACACAGGGATCCAAGTTTCACACTAAGAGCATTATTCCCTAAATGAAATAACTAAGAATATAACACAGGTTTTTGGTATTTTACCTGAACAAGGTTCATTGACACAAACCACATGAAGTTCCTGTGTGTGGAGAGCTGCTTGAGGTACTGTCCAATAGTGACAGGTTTTTCTGGTTGGGTAAGTGGAGCATGGCCAACACTCAGCCTGGCAAAGACCAAAAGAAAAAACAAAAGGCATGAGATAGACAGGAAAAACACCAAAGTTATTTATAATTCCAATCTTTTAAAATTCTCACTCTTTGAGTGCCAGTGCCTCATCCTGTCTTGGACGGACTTCCTTTTGAAAACGATGTAGTAGCATCCTGGACACTAAGAAAAAGCCCAGGATGGAAAAAGCTGCCAGAGTCACACTGAAGAGACGGAAAAAGTAAAAGTCCTCCTTGTCCCAGAAAGAGTAGGACAGGAAAACAGAGAACGAGCCCAAAGCGCTGAACACTGAGCAGTGAAAGTTGAGGCGCGTGCGATCAGCGGCGGACACTGCGAGGTCGGCCAGCAGGGCGCTGTGATGGAGGTCCACCATAGTGAGGAAACCATCATAGAGGCACAGGCAGAGCAGGAACTGCAGGCCCGGCCTGGCCCACGCCACCCAGAAGGCCAGGAACGACAGAGCGAAAAGAGGGCCATTTGTGGCGAGAGCCCTCAGGCGCTTTAGCACCACCTCTGGAGATGTGATCTGAGAGCCAGTCCTGGGAGGGAAAAACAAAAATCAGCAGAAATTAGATAAAAATGGAAGTGTCAAAACAAGTAAGGGTGGTTGGTGGAGGATATAATGGAGGTCACTATAGCATGACCAGTGTTATATAACCTCCTATGTAAATACAGAAGCAGCAAACCATGAACACAATAAAATATACTGAGACCATAAAAAACTGCTGCACAGCAGATTAAAGGGTGAATATATAACAAACTTTTCTGCAGAGTCGCATATTTACTTTGTTATGACACCACCTTATTACAATACAGGGCCACAATACGCTTAATCATAATGAAATACAAACACAGATGGCAGCCTCACGTTTTACCATGTTGACCATTACTGCAGCTGATGAAATCTTTTATGCTGAAACTCATTTGCATGTGCGTGGGTTTATGAATGTCTTTGCGTCAGAGAACTTGGACAAATATGTTCCGCAAACACAGCGGTAGAAAGTTACAGGTTGATGATATGATGATATGATAGGTGTTGATATACAATACTTGACAGGAACTATATGGTGCTGATATTAAGTATCAGTTATCTGGGCTGTCAACTCTTATTTTCCTGTAAGCGCACATCTTTCAGAAAGAGAGACTCTTTCAAAAGAGGATGTGTAGCTAAAAAGGTACTTCCTCAGAGCTGACCGTGTTTTTATTGATTGCGTATCTAACATTTCTGAGAGAGGCTAATACACAATTATTGTATCTTCAACAGAATTTTGGTAATGTATATTATGAGAAATCACTGCCTTTTTCTTTCCTTTTTGCGACATTAAACAATCTGCTAAGACAATAAATACCCGCTAAGAATAACTTCTTACTTTTGTTGACATGTCGTCTCCTGCAATCGCGTTGATATTTCAGAAGCATACTTAAGAAAACCTACAGCTAGAAATGTCTCTCTAAAATGTGCATTTGGAGGGAGACATTATCTTCCACTGTGTTTTCTAAAGGAGGAGGAAGACAAAATGGAGACACTTACTGAGGAGAGCTGAGGAAGGAGCGATCACTCAGCCAGCCAAAGAGAGGGTCATTTAGACTGTTCCATATAAGGAACACCGTCTGTGGAGCATCAGAGAAGGAGGTCAGCAAAATATATTATATATAAAAATCAATAAATACAAGCTGATGAAGGCTTTTTGATGAGTAACAACTAACAATAATTTTTGGTGCCATTTTATGTCTTTACTCGATGGCTGACAGTAGAGAGATGACAGGAAATGAGGGAAGAGAGAGACCGGGGGACATGATGCGACAAATGTCTCTGGCTGGACATGAACTGAGACAACTTTCAGATAATGAACTTCAATTAGACATCATGACTCATAATATTCCATACCTAACGCATTATATAAACAGTATATTGTTAGTAGAAGAGGTTCCTCTGGGTAACATAACACTTATTTTCTTCTGTAGTGTCCATTCATTAAATTTTCTCCAGCCAAAAAGTTTTAAAGATAGAAAGCTGTGGCTGAAGCCGGTGCCCTACTAACAAACTTGTTAACAGGACTCACATTCAACTAAAAACTAAAAACCACTCAGCATCACTGGGCTGGTACTTTGGTACCAAATTACAAGCTTGGACTACAAGTCAAAATTTAGATCGAATGTTAAACTGATCCAGGTTTCTTCTCACTTACCTCTCCCACCCAGAAGGAGACTTTATCAATCTTGTAGACGGACACAAATGTCTCCACATAGTAAAGCAGGAACACATTGTGGAGGATGGAGGTGAACAGAGCCAACGAGCCGTAGAGCACTGCAGTAGAGAACACGCCTTGCCAGAAGCCCCAAACGCTCCTGCCCATTCTTCTTTCTCAGTCTCTCTGCTCCGTCTTTTCTCTGAGCCAAGCTGGAAACATCTCACGGCCTGGCCGACCCAGGGTCACCACCTCATCATAGTCTGTAAAAACACAGCGCAATTTTAAAAAAATATTTTCAGCTCAGAGGACAAAGGAGACTGTATTCTCTCACCACAAAATGCAAAAGACATATTGTGTGTGTGAATATGCTAAAGACATTTTAGAGTGTTACTTGTACGTTAAGAGCTGAAAATGACATTGACATTCCTGACTGTCTCCCCACAGAGTTCAAGCAGACCAAAAGGGAGTCGTTTTCATAGCAACAGTACAGTAAGTACTCATTAGTTAGGTTGTGTTCCTTTTTCCTCTGGCCCACGCCCAGCTGTGTGTGCTTCCCTGTGTGTGTTTGAGTAAAACTGTAATTTTACTCATTTTTATGACCACTTCACCTTTCTGTCTCCATGAAAAGCTGCTCTTCCTCACAGTAAAACAACAAAAGGAAAGTCACAGGATCCTCTCTTCCTTAAATGTCATATTCAGCCTTGAATTATGATGGTGGTACACTGTGTAATTTACACCTATTCTGAATACAAAGGGCATGATATCAGACAATTTTTGAAGACAACAAAGCACTGGCTTGGTAAGCAAACACAATGTTATCTCCATGTCACATCACTTTGTGAATAACAGCATCCTCTATCACACTAACTGAGGACAAAGGCTTCCCTAAATGAATGCAAATCCTGTGTTAGTTTCACTTTCCTCTTACAACCCCAAGCAAGCACGTAGCACCCTTGGGAAAGGAATTCATTTAAAAACACACAGAGGCCTCTTAATTTACACCTGACTACCACAAGTGCAGACTTGCCCTGATCTACAAACACCCTCCCTGTCAGATGTTCAGTGTGAAAGCTGTATAATAACTCACAATAACAGTGTCTCAAGGCGATGTGATATCTTCTTGCGGAGTCAACCACAATGCAGTGTCTAAACACAGCTGCGAAACCGCACTTTCATCTCAGGATCTGAGTGAGATAGCAAACCTGACCAAAGCAATCTCCTTGGAGTGTAACTAAAAGCTTTCCAACCCTGTTCCTATCAGATCCAAGCAGTGAAGCGGGGATGACTCTCAGCTGGCTACACCATATCACATCTCTAACTCATATCTTGCTGGATGACAAGCAGTCGTTGTCATTGGTTAACAGGCAGCAGAGTGGGACAACATTAACAAACATCCAATTCATGTCCCTTCAGCCACGGCAGGGATTCAGAGCTGTTTCCACCTGTGGAGAGGATTCTTGGCAAGGATACAGTAAAGACAGAGCTGTTGTCTTCACTCTGATAGACAAAAGATATGGTGCCCAAACATTGTGACTGAGCTGGTTACACCTGATGTCATGACAGATTCACAGAGACAGTTGTTCATGACAGTAAGTGACATCCAGGGGTCAGATGCTTGCTTTACACTGCACATATTTAGATTATAAACTGAATGACAGAATCCGGCTCAGAAATTTGGGAAAATAAGGTCTCCTAAAGTAGAAGCTAGCAGGGTTTTAAAGGTAACAAGCAATAATAGCTACAGCTACATACAAGCTGGAGTAGTAATGTAGCCATAAAATATAAATGATAATGGACTGAATAACATCTTTGATAAGCTTTCTAAAAAAAACGATATCTACAAACATTATCATTAACAGCTAATTGACAAGCTTAGACTGATTATCGGCTGCCGATTCAGTAATCGACATATAGTAATCGATTAAAGCTACACCTGACTAACTAACATCGCACATGTTGCGTAGTGTGCTGTTTCTGTCCACAGCAGCTGAAAAGACTGACTGCTACTCACAGGTTAAGGAAAGCCGCTAACTACTAGTGGTTAGCATTAGCTAGCCTTATTAACATGCTAGCATTAGCTGGCTGGTTAACGTCAACAGGCTGCCTGAGCGGAAATAAACTCAAAACTTCACATATATTCATAACAACAGAGTAAATAAATGTGACGTACCAACAAATGAGCTGTTGACCAGGTAAAATAAATCGTGTTTGCTCTTGGTGGGAAGCTGACTTGCCGGGTC
Source organism: Lates japonicus (assembly GCA_033238685.1). Lineage (NCBI taxonomy): Eukaryota > Metazoa > Chordata > Actinopteri > Centropomidae > Lates > Lates japonicus. Next base: position 2,349,102 of record BRZM01000039.1, on the reverse strand, counting down.
TCCTGTCGCTGCTGCTGTTCCTCGGCTGAGTCTCGACCAGTGTAAGGCGATGGTGGAAGCAGACAGTCCACGTCATGATAACTACAGTCGGTTACTCACGTCCGTGACGAACCGTAGTGGCTCTGTGGAGGGGGTTCCCCAGCAGATAGGAGTAACAGCGCCACCCAGTGGCAGGCAAGGCTTGATTACCAAGGGCCCCCAGACTCTCAGTGGCGGAAGAAGTACTCACAATGTTAAAAAAAAATCTCTTGTTACAAATAGAGGTCCTCATTTAAAATTCAACGCGTGTAAAGGTTAATAATAGTTACCAGCAAAACATAAAGTATCCAAAGTTAAAGAACTTATACGGCAGAATTTTGCAGAGGAAATTATGAAGCTCCAAAAAGGTCCTGAATTTTTAAATTTTATTTAATGCTCACAAGATAATTTTTTGTGCATGTAAGATAAGATAAGATAAGATAAGATAAGATAAGATAAGATAAGATACGATAAGATAAGAATTTCTTAGCCACACAGCAGGGAAATCACTGTTACTGGAGGAAAGAGGGTGGTGCCATAGCAAGAGCATCAGTAAAAATAAAAAGTAATAAAGAAAGTAAAACGAATGTGAAGGATAACATTCACAACACATCTTCTAAAACAAGCTCAGCCAGAGAAATGTACATGAAAAGACTTCATTGAGTTCTTCTGTTTTGTTGCAGCACAAGTTACTTGCACAACTCAAATATGAGTCTAATCAGCCACAGTAATTGAAAACACCTGTGTGTGTGTTTATCACCTGTAATATGCATCATATTTTACAAGATGATCATATGGTCTGTATGTAACATCAAAGTAACTAGGACCTATAGCTGTCAGATAAATGGAGTGGAATCAAAAGTGCATGTAGTGGAGTAAAAGTATAATATTGCAAAAATTAGAAATACTCATGTACAGTAAGAGCACTGACAAAATGTACTTAAGTACAGTGCAGGAAAAGAGTTTTAATATATTTCACCTCTCATTTAATTGTTTTATTCTGTTTTAATCTCTTATTTTATAGATATGTATGTACTATAAAAATATTTTTCATAGAATCGCACTCACTTGTGGTAATTTTACATCACTTCTGAATCATTTTGTCTTTTTGGGGTCATTTTGTGTCCACGCTTCATTTGTGACCTGTGTGTCCCAAGATTTATCTGAGGTGTCTAAGATGAATTTGTGACAGGGGTTCACAAGTAGATATGGGCTCATTTTAAGGGGTCAAATGCTGTAGAGATTTAGAACCACTAGCTTAAATATTCCTCTTGATTTCATTCCTATTCATCTTTCCCATCTAACCTCTAGGACCCTGTCAGTGTGATACTGTGGTGTAGACCCATAAAACACTGGGAACAAAATTAGGCACACCCTTTTGTGCAATTCATGTCTAACTGTCACAAGGTTTTAAAATATTTATTTAGCCAATCTCCCCCCTTTTACCATTTCTCCAATAAAGTGGATTTAATGTGATGTCAATGAGAGGGCAGACCAAGATTAATCTCTCTGATATTTAATGAAAGGAGCATGTGCTCTCAGTGTTGTGTGCTCAGTGTACATAACTAAGCAGGGATAAGACAGGCCTTTCACAATATGTCTGCTGTGGGAGAAGAGCAGTACAAGACAATCTAGTCTCATACTGAGTCTGTCTGAACAGATATAATGCTAGATTCAGTATATAAAGTCTGACTAAGTCTGAATGGGTTAAAAGAAGAAAAGGGAAGATAAATTTCAGAATGAGTCTGGACAGACTATTAATCGCTTACCCAAAACTGTAATCCACGGGAATACTCAGACTCAGAGATATAATCAGATTATTTTGTACTGTCTTGGGTTTTTTTTGTCTCTAAAGTATATATTCAATAGTCTAGTCAGTATGCTGCAATATAAGTATCACTGTTACAATATTTTACCCCTCACAATGCTTCTGATTTGATTAAATTATGGACCACCTGCTTTTAAAAGCAAATTGTAATAGGCCCTTTTCAGGGAAGACATTCTGATGAAATCACAGGTGTATTAAGTCTCATTATTTGGGCTAAATTCCATTTAGCTGCTTTGGTTTTAGGGGGTTGTTTATACTGGTTCACTGGGGACACTTGAGGCCTGCGCATTTCCTCCAATGACAAGTCAAAACCTCAACATACTGAAGCAATATTTTTAGAAGACTGGATTACTGTTTAAGTCACAATTACAATTACTTAACTGCACAACACGGCAAGTCAGACATCTGTGTAGAGATTAGATACTGTAGTAAATGTACAAGTTGCTTAATATATTAAAATAAAGAATACTTTGTGCTTTTGGTCTCTATCTCTAGATCACCGTGGTGTTGCATCAGGTAGTGTTAAGCCATGTGAATATGTTCCTCTGTTCTCCTTCTGTTTGCTCTCTGTTACTCATTTAAAGAAAGTAGTGGTGGTGGATGGATGACAAACACAAAGTAGGCTCAGTAACAGGGAACGCTTTGTACTTAGGAGACAAAATTATACACTGCAAGTAAAGTCTAGTCTATGATACATTGGATTGGACACTGCTCTGAAACACCTACACAGCGTATTGGTTGATTTCCATGGAGCTCCATTGGTGGGGAACAGGAACAAGACAAATAGATTGAATTTTTTGTTTTTCTATTTCTTGTCCAGCAGGGGTCAGTCATGAGGCACAGATCACATAGATACTACTCAGACCGATTGGTCGCCACAGTAAAAAGCTTAAATGCCAAGAAAGTGTCAAGTGCAATTCTAAGGCAATAAGAAAATAACTAATATTTCTACAATATTCAAAATTTAATATATATAATTTCTAATACGACCTGTTTTAGTTGTATTTCTATGTGACTTTCTGTACTCAACACTGAGATATCATTATTTTTTTAAAATAGTTTTTCCCATACGCGTTAAGTACTATTTTTTATTTTTTGCAGCAGAAACACACAAGAAAAACATATATCACTTCTCCCTACAGAAGACTAAATAAAGTATGGTTATAAGATATTTTTGTACAATGATTTTTTGTATTTCAACAAAAGCTATAACATAAGTAGCTCAGCTCCAGCTTAATGTATCAAAACAACGGAAAGCATAAAAGCATTATAGGCTACATAAGGAAGGTCAACCTATTTGGGCTGTGAATCCAGTGTGTGTGTGTGTGTGTGTGTGTGTGTGTGTGAGTGAGGGGGTGGGCTGAGTTTTGTGTGTGTGTGTGTGTGTCTGTGAGAGAGAGCATTGGGTAACTGCAGCAGCGGTAGAGCAGCTCTTGTGTTTCGCAGCGGAAAAGAGGACTCAGAGGATCTTTTTGTGGATTCCAAGGAAACAAGCAGGTGAGTCAGTCTCCAGCGCTTCTACTCTTTCTGCTGTACGGTTCAGTGTGTTTCTGCCACTTAACCTGCGCACACACTCTCCCTAAACATCCATTTGTACTCAGGTGAAGGTGACTACACAGCGTGCTGTGCTGTTTTCCCCCTCAGTGCTGCAGTCCAGGTCGGACAGGTGCACACGGGTGGATGTTTGCGCGTCCATGGCTCTTATCAAACGGAATTACAGTCTGTAAGAGCTTAAAGCCGTATTCATGAAAGTTAAGTATTGCGATTATTTTATGTGTGGAAGTATTTCTGCGTCACCGTGTCCACATTAGGACAGTCCTGAAGCCCCTTATTCATCCGAGCTGGCTGCGTTGTTCCTAAAGTCGAAGGTAGAGTAGAAAAATCGTTTATTATATAGACAGAGCTGTAACTCTGGTCTGAAATCAGTTTAATGGATTCATGTGTCAGGGGTTTAAAAGCTGTTACAAGTGGCTTTATTAATGGTCAATAAATTACAGGCTAAATTCATGCTTTATAAAGCTCTTATGAGCCATTAATAACTTTTGGGTTGCCAGGTTGGGAGAAATCTCCATGGCTGTTGAGCAGTGGTCTTATCTTGTTAGTGTAAAAGTGTGCATTAAAAGTGTGTACTTAAAGTATAAATAATGACATGTACAATGGACCCTTCCAGAGTTTTGATCTAATATACAGTAAATTACATTACTGGATTATTGGTATTGATGCATTAATATGTAATTGATATCATGTAAGTTGATGTCAGATAAATATATATAGTGAAGTAATATAGTGAAATTGAAGTGTAAAGTGGCATTAAATCGAAATACTCAAGTGAACTATAAACATTTTACCATTCCACTTAAGTACAGGACTTGAGTAAATGCAATTTGTTATTTGGCCCTCAGCAAATGTTAGTAAGTCATCTGTAACTGGTTCCCAGTGATTCATCAAATCCTCAGTTGTTCATAAATGAATCGTGGTCCAGATGCCATGCAGCCCTTTTTCCAGAGGGTCACAGGTCAAACAGACCATTGAAGGGGACTCTGTGATGAAATAAAGAACTACCTAAAAAGAAACACAGGTCACAACATGACAACCCAAAACTCATTCTTATTGACGACTTACAACTGATCCAGAAAGCATTAGTCTGTGATTTACTTTTAACCATTAACAAGCCAGTCATCAAACTTCTTTATGAACTCTTTATAGTGGTGCAGATTCTCAAATCTCGTCAATATCTCTATTCAAATGGACACAGGAGATAAGTGTAGAGTGTTAACAGTGGATTTGACTTATATTGAATCTTGAAATAACTTCAAGGCTAAAAATGTTCAAGCAGTGTGACAAATAAACTACACATATCACAATAAATGATGATGATACTCCACAGTACATTACAACATGTTCTTGCATTGTCGGTGGTTGTTGGAGGAAGCAGATTTAATCACGTATGGTTAGATTCAGTATCAGCCTGTACCCTATCATTTCTGACAATGTCCATTGCTTATGGTTGGTATCATGTTTTTGCAAATCTTTTGACTGATGAGAGCTATAAATGTTTATATAATGGCAAAGTCAATTTCCCAACAATTCTCCAGCTTCTTAAATCACATTGAGTTAATTTCATGGAAAAAGGTTCCCAGTTATGAAGAAGAAATGTCTCTGATAGGTGCTTCACCTCATGATACAACCTCAGAAAAAGACAAAGACGGTGAGATCATCTGTCATCACAGATTATGTAGTGGATGGTTTTAATAAGAAGACATCCACCAGGCATAAGAACTGTATCTAAAAAAAAACATGATCACATATTGTTATTTTTGAGTGTGTTGGCATGATGTATGGGCCTTACCAGTTCTTGTTTATTAGAGAACTTCTATAATGTCTATGTATTTTTAGTGTATGAAGAGAGGCAGATTATTTGCAACACAATCGTAATTTCATGCTTCTTTGAGAAGATTTGTCCTAAGATTCTCCACATCATAGTGAACATGGCCCACAAGGTGAACCCACTCATTCTGTCTATAATATGTGACTAAGCTTGTTTATGATTCAACTCTGTGGAAACCCCCAATGGTTTTGGATAAAGAAAATATATAAATAAAGCATACAGAGTACACAATCTCTTTATTAGAATATAATATTGATCCTGTATTTGTTGGGTGATGGCTTTAATCAAAGGTATGATAGTGTGTTTGGCATTTTAAATGGTGTAAGTTACACCAAGAATAGTGTATAGTATAGTGAATAGTACAAGAATAGTTCATTTGTTTTATCGATCTTTCTGCAGAAATGTCAGGCCAGGTATTTTGCAAATCATTTCGCCCCATCTCACAGGAGCTCATGTTGAAAAAAAACTTTATCACATTCTACAAACCTCTTCATATTCTGTAGGTGAGTAATGGCTTCATATCAGGATGTTCGAGGAGCAACCGAGAGCATCTGTATCAAGCCCAGGTCGATGGATCAATAAACAGAAAGAAACTGATAGACTTTGCTATGTAGAAGGTGTTCCAGACACCGCCTGCTGTTTTGTTTGATTCGTCTCGTCTCCCATCATGCATGGTGTATTGGTTGTGCCACCGCCAAGGCAGACGTGTTTACCTTTCCCCCCCTGGAGTTTCCATGCTTTCGTCAGTGAGGCAACACCATGTTGTCAACACCCTTGCAAGCTCCTGTAGAACAGCGCACACACAACGCAGATGCAGATGTGTTGAGACAATGGTGTGTTTGCTGTGAGCAGAATGCGGGCAGCAGCTGACTAAACCAAACCAAAGGGCTTCTCACCAGCATGCCCGCTTGTCTGGTTGATCTGCTGTCCTCTATTTTGCCAGTTTTGCCAGACAGTGGTGCTGGAGAGGCTCACAAAGTCAAGAGTCAAGAGTCACGTTGCACTGTTGCCCTACCTTCACTTGCAGTGTTTACACATCAAAATCTGTTTATAAGTCTCAGGGAATACTACTGCAGTTGTGAAAAGGCTGTATAAATCTTTCTGTGGCCTCAGAGGGAGCTGCGCAAACTCAGATAAATTGCTTCAGGTGATGGTAACTTGAGTCAGTGTCGTTTGGGTTTGAAGACTACAGGTTTGAAAATGAAAAACAGTCTGTGGGTGTGGATTTAGAAAGAAGCGAGCTTTCCAGATTTCTGTAACCCACTCCTCATCTCTGCTTGAGACCAGCATCTTGAGACTACATTAGCTGCTACAAACATAACACGCCCAAATCTCTGCCTGAACTGTCAGCAGTAGAACTGCAATGTGGATGTGGATGTGTTGAGTTCTGCTGCATTGATTTTGATACTTTTATTTTTTTAAGCTGTCCATCATGAGTCCGTGTAAAGAGTGGAGTACTCTTTTAAGCGAGTCCTTCCTGTGTTCCCCAGATTTATGTGGCACACAATGGGAACATGACAAAGGGTCCTGTGTTCCCCAGTTCATGTGCTCTCCCAGAGTTCTATGTTCCCAAGGCAGTGTGTTCCCAGCTCTGTAAACCATATAATGGGAACCTAAAAAAGATGTTCCCCAGCTCTATATTTGCTTAATATGACATGGACTATTGTGGGAACACTTGAGGGAACTTATTAAATGGGTTGGTGTGTTTATATAGCTGTTTTAAGCCATGCTTCAATACAAAACTAGATAATATTTATGAAATATTTTAACTTGAAACAGATCAAATTAGACCAAACAAAATAGCAGGTTTAATGTGTGTTAAGTGAATATGGAACTGTGAACATATGATACTGGGAACACAAATAAGCTCCTGTTCTAAGTTTGCCCTTTTATGGTGCAACCTTGTGATAGAGATTCTCCTCCATCATCTGCTGTTGTAGCTGTTTGTCGTGATCATATGTTTTGCTGGTTGCACAACAGTTTTTGGCCTGCAGTTTTTCACAGTCACGGAAGTCAGACCTACGAAGAGCATGAAACAAGCAGGCATGCCACCTGCCTGGTGATGGCCGAATGCATAGATGTGATTTCAGTAAAAGCTTTGTTTATAAAGAGAAGTGTTACACTGGAGGAGAAAGGATAAAGGTTTGGGTCCCAGCTGAGCCATAAAACGCAAGCTCCAAAAGAAATACAAAAGACATTCGGTTCCTAAGAATCTCCTTTTAGTGTTTTAGTGAATCATCACAAACAGTGACACTTGAGGCTACAGTCAGTAGCATTGTCAGCATTGTCTGTTCCTTTTTTGGGAAAATAAAAGTTGACAAGCACAGTTGCAAAAGGTAACCACAATCATTCAAACTGAAACTCTGCAAAAAAACACAAGAAGTTGATAATTAGCAATAATTAAGACAGAGTGTTGTTTCTGTTTATGTACATTGGGTCATTCACTTACTCACTTCTGGTGCTTTTAGCTTCATCTAACTGTCCTCATCAGTGAATGGAGATGCATGAGATTAATTATTTCTAAGAGGGGAGCTTTCCTGAAACTAGTGGTCATACTGATGTTTAGCTCTGTAAATATATAAGTAATATATATAATATTGCCTAGTTGTGTGTAGGATTCCTCATCAGAGCTTCCTCACCTAGTATCCAGAGTATAGACCAAGATCACAGCCATGCTATTTCAGTGCCTCACAACTTAGTTAATGAAAATCAGGCTTGAAATATGTTCAGAAGGACTGTGTAGGCACGGCAGTTGTACATTTTGTGAAGCAAAACTATGAACATTACACTGGGTAAAGCCACCCTTAAGAAATAGTCTTAGGTAAATGCAAGGTAAGACGATTCCTGCACCATTGGTAACTCTTTCCCATTTTCATCTCTCACTTTGTCAACCTATAGGTTGCTCCCAAAGCTTAGCACCCAAACAGCTAACCGAGAGGTCATTAGCCTCATTGTGCTCCACGCTGAGAGCGATTAACAGCAGCAGCCGTGGAGATTAAGCTGGTTATTCTCCAGTGTCACTGTGCGGTGGGGTGGGATTCGCAGTGTTGACCCTTTGATCAGTGACAGAGCCAGAGAACGAGCAGCCAGGCGGAGATTGTGCTGATGGCACAGCGCCTAATCTCTAGATTATCCATCATGCTGCTCCAGTGTGCACACAGCTAATTAAGAGATGAAGTTGTGTGTTGCAATATCATATCACAGGGGCGCATTATTTAACTCCCAAAACTTTTTAAGTGGTCTTTTATGTAACAGCACCTTACTCATTCACTTTGGCTAAGTGGTTGTAATCAGAAAGTGATCATGCATATCAGCAAGTAATTTTCTGCTCATGCTGTTAAGTAGGCAGGAAAGTTCATGCAGTGTGTCTCTTCACTAAAGTTCATCGTACCCATTGAAATATCTGAAGACATCATTAACGTCTGTGTCTGATAAACAGTAGGGATATTAAGGTCAGATTGGAGGAGTAATTGGAACTGTCTTATATCTCTGAAAGCTTTGTGATGCACTCGACCTGTTGGGGGTGTTTCCTGCCACCTAATGTATGCTACTTTCACCAGTGAGGGTGAAGTACATTTCTTCAAATGCTGTTCTTAAGTACAATTTTGAAGTGAAATTTCTGCTACATTCTACTTATACTTCACTACTTTTCAAGGCAAACTTGATACCTTTTACCACACTGCCTTGATTTGACAGCTATATAGTAGCTACTGGTTAATTTTCAGAATAAATTATTACATAAAAACACTTTAAAAAAAGATCAAACCTTTTTGACTTGTGAGCCCTCACAGAAATGCAGAGAGTAGTTGGTCACGTTTAAACCAAAAAGACATTTTTCTTGTAAACTTTTCCCATGGTTTCATTAAAAAAGTCCTCCAGGCCTGAAGAGGTAAAATTACTTTTATATTAGAGAAAAGTCCAAATAATGAATATGGATTTATGTAGAAGAACTTAACTCATTAAATTCTCACAACCCCTGAGATTTCTTTCGTGACCCTCTGAGGGGGCCTGGCCTTTAGGTTGGAAACCACTGGACTAAACTACTCAACAATGTATGTATAGAGTATATAAGTAGTTAAAACTAGCTCCACCTCAGCCACTTTTATTGAGGGCTTTGAATGAAGGATATTTACTTCCAGTGGAATATTTTTGCATTGTTATATTGGTTCTTTTACTTAAGGATCTGTGTACAGAAACTATTACTAATAAGAACAGTACAGCATTTCCCCTCAGGTGGTAGAGTGTTTGTTCTGCAAATGTTCATTCTGTGTTTAATTGTTCTCTCTGAGTCTGAACACCACTTCTACCTCAGTACAAGAATCTCATTTGGTCTGCTGGATCATTTCTCATTTAGTTATACACATTGTTTTTCTCTGTCTCTGCATAGACTGTTCTCAGCTGGAGGATAATCAAAGAGTCTGCATCCGCCTGCTGCCAGGCCTCAACACACACACTTCTCACACTTAGATTGTTTGTGCACAACAAATTGAGTGCAGTCGAAGCTGTGCTTGGACCCAAGCCTGTGTGTTAAACATGGGAGACCAGCGATCAGTCCAGCCTGTCCTGCTCCTGCTGCTGCTCCTGCTGCTCCTCGCCAGGCTGTCACAGCTGTGGGCCTTCCCCTTCAGCCCATCTCTGGACTTGGATGTCACTCCCAGGACAACTGTCTTCTCCAAAGGTGAGGGGTAAACCGAATTTTCTAGATCAGAGGTTTTCAAACTGTGAGGCGGCAGAGGGAGAGACATGAGGCAAGGAGCCTGTGTTAAATGAATGGGAAATGTGTTCAAAAAACAATGAGAAGTTAGTTATTGCAGTTTGGTCTGCACATTTTGACGACTTACCAACACTGTCAGCAGCTGGAGCTGCAGCAGTGGCTGTGACACACAGCTCATGGAACCAATTATGGGTAATTCAGCCACTTCTTCTCATCACATCTCAGTCAAAGTGAAACACACAGACATGATACACATAGTTTCAGATTCTGTGTGACTTAAACTTTCTTGGGGGGGGGGGGGGCATTATTTAAACAAACATCCATAAATCTGATTACAGCTCATAGACAAAACAGCAACTTAACAATCCAGTGATAGTTATCAGTAACTCCATGTACACTGCAAACAGGAACTGCTAATACCTAATTGGACATACTTTAAATTGTGCTAATTTGCCAAAATATAAACCAATATAGGAACAAAAATAAACAGGACTCAAAATGCAGGCCACAGCGTAATTCACTGAGTCTATGGAAACGTCATGCTTCCTGTTTACATCCTCCCAAAGCATCACGGGAACCATAATTGCAAAATATGGCAACATAATTATCCCCCAAGGGTGGGTGAGGTTGTTGACTTTCTAAACCCCTGTTTTAGGTGCATCCATGGAAACACACGTGCACAAGTCCACCAAACACTCACCTTGCTGTCCTTATTTGATGCTGCTCCAGCTTCTTCCTCCCCTCCCCGTTAAAGAAGTGGCACAGTTTTCGAAGTTGGCCCTGAAGACAGCTCCTTCATGCTCAGAGTTATTAATCGCCTCTCTCAAGCCCTGTCCTAGATCACACGGCTCAGCAAACACTTCTAATGAAACAATAGACAAGAGGCCCTCATAAAAGAGGACCTGAGCGCAGTAGACCTGATTAGTGTCCGTGCAGAAAATTCTGCTGAATAGGTGTGTTTTGGCGCAGAGTGGGTATTTACACACAAGATTCAGCACCTCTGCCTTCCTTCCCTTACCTTACCCACCTCACTCCCCACCAGCTCACCTTTCCCCTCCCTCTCTCCTCGTTCCCCACCACTGCGGCAGAGGCTACCACTGCAGCTGCAGCGAGGAGGGAACTCTGGCACTGGCAGACCGATCGGATAGCTGTGCTCTTACCTCCACTCCACTCCACCCCTCTCCACTCCTCTTCAGTCCTCAGAGGATGAGTATTATTAGAGGACGGGTGGAGTGAACAGGGCCGGCTCTATTGCTAGCCGAGATCTCCGGTGCAATGTCATAAGAGCTGTTGAGAGCGTTGCAGTGTGAAATGATGGGAGGATATGCTGCCTGACGGGCTGAATCACAATCACTCAGAGATACAGTATGTAACAGAAGATGTGTTTGCTACTTCATGGTGAATTTTCTTGATCCAAATAGCAATATTTTGTTTGTTCCTTTTGTTTCACAATGCACTGATTTGTTGTGTTGTACAGAAATACTGAGGGAAAAGTATCTATAGCAGACATTGCAGCAATAAGAAATACACAAATACTGAATGTGGCACCATTTTTACAGTTCCCTGCAACCATTTGGAGCTGACACAACTGGACTGATACTAATATGTAGTTATTTATCAGCCAAATGAAAAGGACACACTCGATTAACTCTGAGGAGTTCATCAGATGGAGCAGCACGTATTATTCATAAAGCCTCATTAAGTAAGTTTGTAAGAGCATCACTGACAGGGCTGATTGTCCATTCTGAAAGCCTCTAAATCGTCATGCCTCTGGCTATTTATTTACACATCTCTGACTCTGCCTGGGATTATAAATCATACATTCTCTGCTCACTGTGGGCGCTTCTCTATGCTGCAGCCAGAGCCAGTCTATCATCGCAGATTTTATTTTTCTCTGTGCCCTCATGGAAAGTTGTCCTTGACCTACTTTCTAATCACCAGGGGAGGCGTGTCAGTGCATGTGAGAGTTCAGGATGTGCACGTGTGTCAGCATGCGTTTCATCAGTCCCCATGTGTGTCTGTGTACCCCATGTGTATATGTGTGTGTGTGTGTGTGTGGTGGGGAAAGTGCTATTTGGGCATGCATTTTCTCACTTCATGTAAAATCTGCACACATGCACCCCCTGTCACTTTCCCCGTGGAGACACATGTCATTTGAAATTAGACGGAAGTGACAGCGTCTTCTCACAAGGATGATATGTCTGCCTGGGTGTGTGTTGCTCTGTGGAAATAGGATGGATGCTGTATGTGGGTGTCTACCAATGGGAGTCTTTGTAGGAGAGTTTATATCATTCCTCTCAGCTAGAGTGAGGGGGCGACTCATTAATTTACAGTATGCTCTACAGATGGCCTGCATGAGTGGGAGTACAAGTACATACTGTGTAGAGGGAGCTCAAATTGATAAGACAGAAAATGGCACAAGATGACTTTATGCACTTAACAAATCTCAAAGGGCCAGTGTCGGAAAAACCACTGCAGAAGGAAAGAAAAGAGCTCCTGCATACTGGAAGAACCATGCAGAGCATTACCAGGCATTTGCCACTATTTTGGCGAATTTTATTATGACATTTGTTTGGGAAAACAATTAATCAATTAATCAAGAAAGGGTAATACAGCATAGAATTCTGTCATGTGTGTGGCTTTAATAGGTAAATTTGATGATTTGTGTGTTTATGTGGCTCGTTGGCTTTGCTTTCCTCTCCCAGAGGGTAGAGATTAATGCTTGACATGTTCTGAACTCTGCTGTTTGCCTGTGGGTGCCTCTGCCACCAGACCTGAAGTAATGCAGTTGGCAAAATATTGATGCACTTAATAACTTGTCTTATTAAGCTACTATGATAAGCTGAGATGGCAAAAGAGGTCTTGGTAGTGAGTTTCCTCATTATTAGCACTATTATTATTGTGATGGTGGTAATAAGGCCTCAACAGCGCTTTTATTTTTAAGTTTCTTCATCAGCCTAGTATTACAGCGCTGAGGAGACAGATCAATGATAGTCACCAATTTACTGTTCAGCCAAGTCTATTATTGTCTTGTAAAACAGCCTGAGCAGCTGCATCTGTAGTGCGTGTCAAACACAGAAACATTGATGATTTTACTCATTATCAGCTTGGCCTCTGCTGCTCTGACTAGGATTTAATCTCACCCACCTCAGCATTATTCTACGCCTGTTTGTTTTCTCATCATAGTTTTCTCTCTTAACAACAGCGTTTCATGCTGCTTTGGCCCGGTAAATCCACTGATTCCCGCGATGCTTTAATCTTATTCCCAGTGCTGATGCGATTCTGACAGGATCTTATTGGTGATTCACTGATAGCATCTAGCAAGACCACCTGGAAATAACAGGGACTGTTTGTGTTTGTATGTGGGGTTGGATTTTCTTTTCTGAGATGAAAGTCATGGCTGTCTTTGTCTCATTCTGCAATCTCCTGGTGAGTCTCACGAGATGCAGCTCGAGACAAGCTCTGAAAAGAAGGCATTATGGTTGTGTCATCATTTGGTAGTGTAGTATTTTAGCACTGCCACTTTGGCCGTGATAAGTGCTCTCTGACATCTTTATTCTGTGAAGAACTGAGCAATAGCTGCATTCGTGGCTCCCTTCACTTAAATTTTGGTTTAATATGTCAATCAACCTTTTTCATAATACAGGTTTAGTTGCATATAAATAACATTCATGAATGTTTATATTCATGCAGATAGTTTTAGATTTATTGCCAAGATATCTTTCCTCTCAAAAGCTCTGAAGGTTTTGTTTGTGAAGTGAGGTCTTGAGCCAAAGTGGAAAACAGCACATTGCAGCTCTGATGATGTGATTAGCTCATGGCACCGGGCCCTTAGAAAAGCTTTGAAACTGAAACCAAACAAACTGATCAGATTTATCCAGGCTTCCAGTGGAAGGACGGGAGCCGCGTCATCTTCAGTTACATATTAGGGTTAAATTAGTACTACATGCAGCCATCTTGATGAGGGACATCAATGAAATAGTCCAGGACATTTCTATCCCCTGTGATCTGATATGTTGTACTGTTTTGCAGATTGTTGTCAGCAAACCTAAACTAAGACTATCTGAACCTGACAGTTTGGCAGTCCAAATACACCTGTGGATAATTTGATCTGATCAGTATGTTCACAAATAGAAGGAGAACACTGACACACTGTGACGTGTATTTCCACCAATTAACGAGCAGCTACGGTCCAAAAACTGCTTAGCAATACATATCATTTTTCACTACGCTTCATTTCACACTCTCTGTGCATTGCAAAAAACACCAGACACTAGCAAACCCTGAGCCTGTGAACAGCTCTCATTGGATCTAACCTTTACTGATGATGGTGAGTACTGTGGATTATCCCATATGTCGAACACTGTTAGAAAGACATGTGCTGTCATTTGGAGTGAACTGAACCTTTAAGGACAGGGCATACGTGGGTATATGTAGATGAATGCACTACATATTTACCTTGTATACCATGGCCACTAAAATATGTGTTACTGGTTGGCTGGAAGCGTACATCTTAATCACTAAGTAGACAGTTCCTAATTCAGTTATAATGTGAAATATGTGTCTTGTCTGGTTTTGCTTGTGTGTGTTTTCCCACCCTGCAGATCAATAATGCCTGTTGTTGTTTATGTGTTGCCTTTAGGGTGGAAAGATCAGTTAAAAAATTAATAGGCTGTTTGATGATTGATTCATAGTTTTGAGTAATTTTTCAAAGCAAAAATACCAAACATTCTCTGGTATTAGCTTCTCGAATGTGAGAACTGGCTGCTTTTTGTCATATATGACATTAAACTGAACATCCTGAGTTTTGGACAAGTTGGCCTGATAAAACAAGCAAATTGAATCACTGGTGAATGGGTCTTTCACTTTTTCAGTTCATAGATTAACATTTGAAGTCAATAATGGAAAAAAAAAAGCATTAGTTACAGCCTAGTTCACAGCATGGGATACACACACAGGTGTACAAAATCAACAGACAACAATATCATATGTAATTTCATTTCAACACAATATTAACTAACATGAATATGTTTGACCAGTATCTGTATCTATAATGTCTGTAATGGTATTATTCTGTTGTGTTTTTGTCAAAGACAAATTCGATGACAGTGGTGGTCGGTAATTTTGATTGTAAACTGCAGGTAACCATAGCAACAATTACTTTTCTAACTATCTTTATTGAAAATATTCTAACAATGGATTAAACTAACAACAACAAGCAGACTCGAACATGGTAATAGCTATAATTGTGATAATACTTACAGGCGTGAAAATAATGGACCATACTGTAATGGGCCATAATTTGCGTCACATTCGCTGACTTCAATTTTTTACATGGGACACCCATTTGTGTGTTATTGCTTACATAATAAAGAGTCATGTTCCTGACTCTTGGGCCTGGCGTAAAGAAGTGAGGTTGCTTATATAATGTGGACAGAGTTGACAACAACCGACAGTTCCTGACACTGTCAAAGAAGTTAAGTCAGTCTTTCCTTCAGCATTTGTTTAAAATCTTTAAATGGCTGCGATGTGTGTGTCCGTGTGTGCGTGCTTCGGTTTGTGCGTGTGTGTCACATGCTGCGAGTCTAGTGATCAGTGAGTGACATGGGAAGTCACAAACTGTGGTGATAGACACATGCAAACATACAGCGGATTTACTATCATCTCAGACCCCACATGGAGGATTACAAATATGTCTGAGCATAAGTGAAGGCACATTGGACCACACCTGCTTAATGACTCAGTGTGAACAGTAGGAAAAAAACACACAACACGCTCTCCTCAGATCATCTGACTCACTGTCAGAAATTTCTTCACTCTTTTTCAGGACAGATGAAGGGCGAAATAAGTGTGAAATGCCTGTGTGTGTGTTTATGTGTGTGCACCCACTGGAAGGAACTGACAGATGTTTCTAAGGGGCCGTGGTTTTGACCTCCTCCCCTCATCCAGTGATGTGCTCCGAACGTTCACACAAACAGGTCTACGTTAGTGCGCGCACAAACACAGTAAGGACAACAGTAAATAGAAACCAGCTAACAGGCTGAGAGGCTTCTGGCACACCTCAGCGCTCTGTTGACTTTCCTCATTGATTTTGTTGCAAAGCACAAGGTACAGTGTATGTGTGTGTGTGTGCTGTGGATACAAAACAGTGGCTTCAGGGAAGGGCAGGTCAAAATCAACATCTCTATCTCTAATTTATTGCTCATAATCATGGTCATGCTAATGCTGATGCTGATGCTAAAAAAAAAAATGCTGTTTTATTTTTGAAACAATGCTGTTTCAATCAGGAAGCGCTTATTCGTTCTGAAGGCCACAAACCAACAACAAATGTATTGTTTCATTTGGAGGGCTTTAGTAAAATTAGATAAAATACCACTTAGAATTAAAATGCATTATGTTATGTTTATAAAAGCTCTTTCATACATCTGGGTGTGTTGTCACCAAAGATCGAGGGGCATGAAACAGCACATGGTCACATCATGCCAGGTCTGAGAGCAAGGTCGCTCTGCTGCCTTGGGGCCAGGGACACTGTGTTCGTCACTGTAGTCCTTCTCATCAGAACTGTGCACGTTGTATCATGCAGCGACTATTTTTATAAGATAGAAACCAAGGCTTTTGCTCACTCCTGGATGACTCACGAGTAGTGAGTCTTAACACGGCATTGGGCTCCCATTGTGTTTGCATAACTCTGTCTTTAATAGACGTGATCTCGGAGAAGATGCAAGAGGACAGTGTTGTTTTATGCATTTTTATGTGTGTTTGCGTGGCTCTGTGAACGTTTTTGCATCTTGTCACCCTCTCCTCTTTGTTGCTTATCAATATGTCCTGTGTATAGGTGTGTGTTTTATGTGGCTTTTCATGTGTGTAAGGTGGAGAGTGTGCCCTGCTGCGTGACTCCTGCCGCTTCCTGCCAGAGCCCTCCCAGTGAACCCCGCTCCCAGCGTGTCCTGACCTTTGGCTGTGTGAGAGGAGCTGCTCATTGCTCACTCAAATCTGACTGAGGCTGATCGGCCATGAGAAATAATAAGTGCCAGTGACAGAGTCTTATCTGTAGATTGCATTAAAAGTTATGTAAGTTTTGTTAGTGGCGTTGTTGCCTGTGAGAGCTCAGCAGCAGCGACGGTTCTGAGAACAGTTCCTTCAGTAGGGGTGGACTTTTGAATTCCTTTGATGCTGAGCGAATGAATGGGATGACAGCAACACAAACACAGCTTTACAGCAAAGTTAGCATCACGTGACCCTTTTTCTCATTACAAGTGCACTGTTTGCATTTTCTGGTAATACTCCTACAATATCCATTTTACACTGGAAGCAGGAAAATAAACAGCAAGGAAGCCAGTGACTCCACTTCCTCTCTAATCAGGGCTTCTCTCTCTCTCGCTTCACCTTGTTACATTATGTTCACGCCCGGATAGAAACAATAAATGTTCCTGGCTGTTGTTGCCAGCGTCTGGAACTTCAGTAATATTATGGAACAGGGCAAAAATGTGTGTCCATTCAGGTTTCATCACTGTCAGCAAGCTGAGGCGATAAAAACCTGTGACTACTGCAGAGTAATATGACCCTGCGGGTGAATACGATTATTGCCGCTACACACAAAAAGCAAAAGCTGAGTGGTAGTGGGTGTTGGTAGGGTTTCTTTGTCAGTGTGAAATGGTCCTACAAGACTTCTGTGGTTTGAAGTTGGATGGGTCTGGGATTTCATTTTTATTTATTTTTTACAAACAATCTGTTGAATTCTGTTTGTTTTTTTATACAACTGGCTGTACATTCATAGTTTTGGGCATCTTTTAACTTTAATACTACTCACCCAGCTGCTAAGATCTGGAAACACCTTATCCTAAAACAGGCGATGCACAAATAAACGTCAGACAACCAGACTGGTTTTAAAAGAAACTCACAGTTTAATAAGAAGAATTGATTTGAAGTGTATATATATTTAGACCTCATCAGTGTGAAGCATCCTCATTAAGCTAGGACAGGACAGGTGGCGAGGACACAATATTTACTCAAATGGCTCCAAATAAATGTTCCGAGGATCAATGGTGTTAAAATGCTGCATTTTTTAAAATGTCACAGCTCTTAAAAGTGCAGAGTTGATGTTTGAAACTTTAGTGGAGGTTCTCTCCTCTGCAAACTATAGCCAGTGTCATTATTCCCGGCAGTCACACTTATAATCAGTCTGACCCAGGCGTGACGGAAACCAGTATGATATAACCTAATTATTGACCGAGAGAGGGTCCTGTAGTTGTCTGGCTGTAGTGATAGAGCCCAGTAAGAAAGGCTGACAGGAAGGAAGGTGGGCGAGAAGAGACTGCAGTCAGCTCAGTCTCTGGTCCTCTCAGGGGAATCGATGGGCACCCCGTTGTTACTGTCATCGCCCTCACGTGTCCATGTGACAGTTAGACAAGCAGCGAGTCATGTGAGGCTTCCCTCCATGTGATGTTGGGGAACTCTAACGGTTTTTCATTGTGTTGTATTATGCAAGATCAAACGCACTGGGAGACTCACTGTCACCCCCATTATCATCATGGTCTTTGTGAATTAGAGCAGTAAAAGTATTAGTAATTCTGTAGCTGAGATAGTTGAGGATGGTCAAGGCCTTGTGTTTTTGTGTGTGTCTTCTTCTGTCTTTGCCTTACATAAACTGGGATTCCACTTTCAGTTGGGAGGATCCTTAAACTGGTTCGACAACATCTCCTGATTAGCTAAAACACAAACACAAAACTCGTCATTTTTTGTCTGATACTGGGCACATGAAGCATTGCTCATAATCTTAATCTTTTTGATAAGAGGATTTTTCACTCTCCATCCTTTGGTGAATTTCTGTGCATGGGTAAGACTGGATAATGCACCTCAATACTTCTTTGCATGGATGGATTATGAGACAACTGGCCCCTGTGGACAGACGCATACAAGGACCACCAACTCTTTTACACAGGAGCAAACCCTCAGACTGAAACAGATACAAAATAACTACAAGCAACTCAACTTTTTTGTGGTTGTTTTGTTTCTCCTTAAATGATTTTATGTGACTCTTTTTGTATCTTTTTGTTGTAGTTTTGTGCCTCTGTGCGTGGTCTTTTCATGGCCCCTGTTCCAACTCAGCTATGCTTTTTTGGTACCAACTGTACTGTTTCACCTAGTACTCAATAACAAACCAGTAAAGTACCAAAAGGTGGCATTTAATGCTTTGTCAGATTCTGATCTTGTTATTATATGCTTTGTTTAAATAGTTCCTGATTTAAAGAGGAACTAAACCGGTTTTGCATAGAATCAGTATACCAGTCATGGGAAGTATTACTCACCCTCTGAAAACGATCATATGTGTTTGAGATATTCATTGATCACCATGCATTGTACTGGGAGTTTTTTAAATATTTATGTTCCTAATTTATATAAATCATTATTCAAAAATTAGAATGATTTTACTTTTCTGGTGGTGTATATCACTCTCACTTGCTTAGGAAGTGGCACTACGTTGCTACTGACCCCAATCTAATTCAACATGTTTAACTGAAATTTATGAACCATATGCGGCTGGCTAATCATCTATACTTCAGCAGTTACTCTGCTTTGACCATCGCAGCTGCTGGACCTTCCTTTTAGCTCTATCAGAAGTACAACGAACAGGAGAACAGATTATCCTCGACAGGCATGCAGGCCCGCACACCACAGCAAATCGATATGGAAGCCAAATATAGGTTATCTTATTACCGCAAGCCAGAACATGCTGTCATCAGTTCACAACGGAAGGAAAAGGAGAAGGAGGTGGGGAGGTGGAGATTCATATGCCCATCTCCACTCTATCAAAACCTTCAATTATTCCCCTGTGACAGCTGCTCTCTCTGTGTGTCTTCTGCATGTCAGATTTATTTAATCAGACGCTAACCTCTAACTTAAAATTCAAATGAAAGCTCTGTAAACCTACTTCTGCTTCCATACCCACAGAAAAAACAATGTCCTCCTTTTTACTGTCTCACAGCAGCAGAACAACCTACTTCCCCATTTCTGAGGGTACTACACCGGGGTGCGTTCAAATATTTGATTGAAGTGCAGGCCAGTGTTGCAATGGATAAATAGTTTGTCTGCTGCAGGACTGACAACCAAAAAACATCACATTTTAACCACATATGCTGACTAGCTAACTAACTTGCCCTGCATATGAACCTCCTTTATCCATCCCCTCATTCACGCATTTACACACACACACACACACACACAGCAGTGATGATGATGATGATGCTGTCGCAGCAGTGCTGATGCGATTTGGCAGTACTGGGGCGCAATTCCTGCTGAATGCCCTAAAATCTCACCTCCCCTCTGTGCCCCATCCCCACATTCCCTCCCGACAGTCCTCTCAGCAATCACTCCAGCGACCCCCCATCTCCCAGATCCGTTGTCGAGTCTCACCCTCATGTCACGCCAAGCATGCTCATTTGAGGGTGTGTAGACTCTAGGATTGTTAAGTCAGGAGAAAAGCTTTTATACCAAACTACTCTTACTGTATGGACGTAGTTGTTCATATTTATGTACTGTATATAATATACTGTATAAGCCTTATACATATAAATAAGACTGGGTTTACAGTGGTTTGCCACAGCACGAAAACCACCACCACAGGTGAAGTGAATGACATTGATCATCTTGTTACAATGCAATGTTCTGCTGGGAAACCTTGGTTCCTGACATTCATTTGGATGTTACACTGACACATACCACCCACCTAAACATTGCTGCAGATCAAACCCCCCCCAGCAGAGATATTACAGGGCTACATTTACCTTATGTATAAATGGCTTAGCAGAATCTGTGACGGTTGTGGACCTGGCTTTGTGAGAGCCCCCCCCCCCCCATTCTTGACACTAAATTAAACTATTACTTTGGATATTATTGTGTGGTGCAGCATTAACATGAAAAACAACCCCACATTTGTGGTTTAATGTGTGTTGGGAATCGGCAGGTCTGTTGGGCAGCGCCCGCTTCACCGGCTCTTCCCAGAACTACAGCACCCTCCTGCTGGAGGAGGAGGCCGGGCTGCTCTACGTGGGAGGCAGAGGAGCTCTGCACGCACTCAACACCTCCAACATCTCCACACCTGCAAACCTCACAGTGAGTGCCAAGAGGCTGCGAGCGGATTGCAAATCGCTGCGTAATTGCCGCTGTTAACAAAGAAACAGCAAACCTCATTTCACAAGTTTTTCTGCCATTTTCCCTAAGTGCTAAAAAGAGGACAAACTAATAATAGCCTTAAGCAGATTGAACAAATCCCATTGTGTTCCTCCAATTTTATGGATATCGGATTAAATGCACCAGACGTTTATTCAAGGGTTACTGAGGAGTCAGAACTCAGTGACGCAGCTAGAAAATTAAATGCGCTGTCCTTCTTCTCTCTCTTCCTGTTTATCTCACACACACTTGTTTTCTTCTCTTTATCTCTCCCTCGTCTGTCTATCAAGAGATCTTTCTATTTATCTATTTTCCCTCTCTGTTTGAGCTAACTGACGTATACTTATTACCCCCTGTTGTTTGCAGATTGATTGGGATGCTTCCCCCGAGCAGAAGAAGCAGTGTCTAAACAAAGGCAGAGACAATCAGGTACAAGGCTGGAGCTCTGCACTCTTATTACTCAGCAACTTATTCTTTTTAAGTCTTCAGTTATTATCAGAGAACATAAATGAAACACTTCTGCTCACTTCTGACAACAAAAAGTGGTCCTTCTTAATCTGCTTTACCTGTTACCCTGAGAAACTAAACTGAAGGTTGAGCATTTAAAAAAAATTATTTGTGTAAAATAGCTCTTTGTGCATGGGGGTGAATTGGCTGCCATGTGTTCTCTCCAGCGTCTTGCTTTTTGTAGAGCCAGAAATAACTTGTTTTTCTCCGCTCTCTGCAGACAGAGTGTTACAATCACATCCGCTTTCTGCAGAGATACAACGAGACTCACCTGTACGTCTGTGGAACAAACGCCTTCAGACCTCTCTGCACTTACATAGTAAGAGCACAAGTGATTAAGTTTCAGTACACACTCATGAGTAGAATTTAAATGAAATCATTAATTTACCCCCCCACCCCGCTCTCTCTGTTAGGATGCGGAGAGGTTCAGCTTCTCTTCAGGCTTTGAGGAGGGCAGAGACAGGTGTCCCTATGACCCAGCTAAGGGATACACTGGCCTCCTTGTGGGTACGCTTCCCAAATTTGCATCTAGTCTGTCCTACATCTGTTGGTCCAGTCAAAGCAGCACACAAACAGCTGCACCTGAACTTATTAGACTTGAAGAGGCAAGAGGGAAAACATGATAAAGGGAGCCAAATTGATTATATCATTCTGACATCATGGTCAATCAATCAGGCAAACACAATATAGACAGGCTTACATTTATTTATTAGCTCTAAACACAAAGTACAGCCCGGGCTGATGGGAATGTCATTCATTTTGCAGGTATTTGGTCATAAACCAAAGAACTGGACCGGAATGAAAATCAAAGCTTTTATAGTTTATCTTGAGGGGGACAGGTATGTCTCTTCCGAGTTTCATGGCAAATTATCCAATAGCTGTTGAGGTATTTCAGTCTGCACTTGCTGTGCCCCCCATGCCACTAGTATAGCTAAACACAAATACAAAGACATTTGTAGAAATCACAAAAATGGATGCAGACACAATTTTCTATCAATATTAAAGGATAAAGATGTATATTGACATACACAGACTGGGCTCTATGTCTTATTACCATTTATGAATATTTTAACCACACTAGGTGGTCTTCAGAATGCCAGCAGCTTTCATTCACATCTCATTTAACTCCAATTCTTTCTTTGTCTCTGCTCATCAGACGGTGAGATGTTCACGGCCTCTCAGTACGAGTTTCGCAGCTCTCCAGATGTGCGCAGAAACTTCCCCTTCCCCACGCTCAGGACAGAGGAGGCCCCCACCCGGTGGCTTCTGGGTAAATACAACAGATTATCAAAGCACATTTCAAAAAAAGACAAAGAATAGTCCACAAATAATTGCGCACAGGTTTATGCAACTTCACTTACAGCACACCGCTAAATAGACCAAACCTCATTGACATTTTGCACATTTTTACCTTTCGTTTTGCCGTCACTACAAAAAACGATTCCCCCTGCAGAATAAAAATCACTGCAAAAATTGCACTGCACTGCAGACCTAACTGGTTTAGTTGTGGCAATTCAATCATACTTAAAAGCTCCATCTTTAGTTTCCAAGGAGACACTTCCTAGGCTGGTAATAGGTCTGTGTTTGGGTATGTGGATCTATGTGTGTGTGTGTGTGTGTGTGTGTGTCTTGTTTTCGTGTGTACAGAGGCAGATTTTGTGGGCTCTGTGCTGCTGAAGGAGAGCATCAACAGCTCTATCGGTGACGACGACAAGATTTACTTCTTCTTCACGGAGAGAAGCCAGGAGCAGATTGCGTACCCGAGCCAGACCAAGGTGTCCAGGGTTGCCCGAGTCTGCAAGGTCAGAGAGAGGAACAGCATTAACCATAATCATATTAGTGGTTTCTCTGGGTTTGGAAAGTTGATTCTAAAAAAAAAAAAGAAAAGAAAAAAAGATAAAACTCACATGACAGATTTATAGTCACTGCAGCAAGGTTGTAGAGAGAAAGGGTTGAAAGGAGGGAGGAGAGAAGTTGCCATTTGAAGTGCAACAACGGTGGGATTATTTAATGCTTTACGTCCTCCAGTACAGAGAGAAATGTAAATGGATTTCAGGGAGACTTTCTGTTCCCATTGCCTCTCTCTGCTGCCATTCTACTCTTACGGTAATTTCAGTGCTGAATGAACCAGCAGTTGGTCGTCTCTAATCTTGGTTTCTTCGCTGACGGCAGCTCCTTCTGTCACCGCTGTTGCCAGGCAAACTACAAGCCCACCAATCTCCACCTCCAATGGCAAACCCTCTCCCTCTCTTTATTGCCATCTCACCCTCTTCCTCTCCTCCTCCTCCTCCTCCTCCTCCTCCTCTATTTTTTTTTTCTCTCTCACCTCATTTCACTTGTGATCAGCATCTCTGGTCTAGACAGCATGCCCAGCAACCATTCCTAGAGGTCTCTCCTCCTCTCCCTCTTGCTCCCTGTCATTTATTTTCATCCCATACATGGTGGTGTAATTGCCCTCACAGTATGTTCTTGTACTGAAGTCACTGTTGGAGTATTTCTTTTGAATCAAAAAAAGTGTCTGAAAGACTCTTGATCTGGTGAAATTATGTTCAGAAATAATTCCACACACTGCTTTTGACAATGGAAATGAATGAGAAAGCTGACTATTGAAGAACCACTTAGGAATCAAGTTTTAACATCCAATCAGTGCATGTTACAGTCCAGACCAGTCAATGGGCAGCAGCTCTGGTAGGTACTAGCGTGACTGGATATGTGCTTTTCTGTTTTGTACCATCTGGAAGTAATAATTCCAAAAATTACCAAAGATTTATCTGTGGTCCTCCTGGAGCTGTTTCACCACAATTTATAGCTTCTTATGAGACATGGAATACATAATATTTTCGGCTTCATCTATTCCATTAAAGTAAAAAAAATGTAACTTTGCAGAGCAACAGCGGCCTCTGCAGCCACAAGAAACAGAAAACAAAGCCTATCAATCGCTAGACCAGAGCTCCGACCGTGAAGTCCCACTCACAGAACTGAAACACAGTGTACATTCCTCATGATCAGCGGCTTCTGGAGCAGGAAGTGCTGTCGCTGTAACAAACACACCAAACTCTGTTTATAATTCTTTAGAAGTTTAGCTGGATATCAGAGATTAATGCTGGTTTTTAATGACCTCTAAGTCTTTTTAACTGATCTACAGTTCAGCATTACTCTTGAAGTGGCTGGACCCAATTCCAGCAGCTGAAGCCACTGACTGTCACTCAGATCGTACCTGCTCACCAAAGTTATGTAGAGCAAGAGCAGGCATGGGAGCAGGAATGGAGAAGGCTCCATTCTCCCTATTGCAAGTCAGTGAACCATCAAAATGATTTTGAAGCTGTTATTTCAAGGTAAAATAGTTAGGTATTATTTAAAGTAATGACTCTTTTTTTTTTTTAGACATGGCAGGATGAGGTTTCAAGATGTGGCTTCATTTTCTCTCTCTGCATGTTTCACCTTGTGCTGCTGCAGCTTTCGTGTTCATCTGTCGGCGTTCGGTTCAGACTTGCCCTGTTGAAATTGATATGGAAATTGTTACCGGGTCCAACCTTGTAATCGCCGTCGTGACATTTACATAAAAGCGACTCTGGCACTTGTTCAGACATGAGATGACAAGTTAAACTGCCTTCACATTTGCATAACAAGGTGCATATCTGAGAGGGGCTTATTGTTATTTTTAATAGCTGAGAGTAGCTCCTCCATTTTTGTTTTGTGTTAAATTGAGGGACATTAGTTTCTATCAACAGAGCACTCAAAAATCAAGTACATTTAGTCCGTCACTGACATATTTTCACTTTTACACACTACATACTCAGAACCTGCTTAGAAGTAGTACATAGACAGAGCTAAAGTCTGTTTATCTAACTTGAATAATACATGATGAGTCTTGACTTTCACATAGTTTTCTCTCTTTTTAAGCTGACATTGTCAAGATTGTTTTTGAGTAGCTTCACTGAGATTATATTTTCTCTGCATGCAAAAGACGTCATTTCTGAAAATAAGGTCTGGACTCCTCTTTTCTCCCTGCGTTGGTGCTGTGGAGTTGTCAGAGCACTCGAGAGTGCAATAACTCAGTCTGATCTAGGCCACGGCAGCGCATGCAGATGTCGGGCTGGTCCCCAGCTTAGCCCTCGTGGCAGCCAGACACCACACTGGTTGGAGGCAGATCTGCAGATAGTGAGGGCCCTGGCAGTCGCCTCTGGCCCTGAAACCACTGAAGACTTGCCATTTCTGAGCTGCCTAACTAGTCGTCCTCTTCTGTTTCTCACTTCCCAGCCAGGCTGCATCGACTTCCTCTGTAATCATGCCCTATTTTCACAGAGAGGGGTGTAAATGGCATGAAAACAAGAGGCAGGAAGTCAATGCCAATCTGACATTATTTAATATCTAGTTCCATATATCCCAAACAAAGAAAAAAAGGCTGTACCATTTGTTATTTTCTCCTCTATAACTTCAGAAACCGGCCTCATGTCTGGCTCAAACAGCAACACAGTCTCCATCATCTCATCTAGTTTCCCTACAGGCGTATCTTTGACTCTTATTCCCCCGGATTTATGTCATGACAGCCCGATGACCCAGACGATGCTTTGACTGACGTAGATTGTAATCTATCAGTGCATCCCTTTAGCTCTTTCCACAATAATAACCTGGCATCCCCCCTTCTATAAGAATCTTTTATGTTGTTTTCTCAATAGCATC
Organism: Lates japonicus; assembly: GCA_033238685.1. NCBI lineage: Eukaryota > Metazoa > Chordata > Actinopteri > Centropomidae > Lates > Lates japonicus. The sequence goes on along the minus strand of BRZM01000039.1, from coordinate 2,322,795 downwards.
CATCTTACCCCTGCTTCTCTCACCTCGCTGCCAACTCTCCAGAGATTTTGTTCTGTGAAAACAATGAACCCTAAGAGTGGATGCGTTCGTTTGCAGTCCTTTCCCTCTCGTACTCCAAAAACTGAGTTGGTATTATTGATGGAAATGTTCTTAATGCTGGCATTTTTTGTTTTAGGTACTTATGTGTTATGTCGATTTAAGCTGCTTTGCCTCTCTGTGTGGGAGGCCGAGGCAAGCGGAGCGTTTTGATGAACGACAGATCTCTGGGAAAGACATAAATGAAGAAGGATGAAGCACTATAATTCAGATAAAAAAAGAGAAGAAGGAGTCTCCATCGCTTTTTTCCCCTCTCTTTTAAATGAGGTGTGCTAAATTACTCTTTTAGGGAGAGATTTCTTGCAGCCTTTGCCTCCCAGTGCTACCAAAATGCAATTAGAGCAAATGTGCTAAAGCAGGCATACTTAGAGCTGGAAGACTAACACTTCAGATCCACTTTAAAGACTCGGTCTTACTCTCTCTCTTGTCTCTTTTGATATGTCTACGGTATTATTATGTGTACATTATGATTTGATTCCTATCTTTTTGTAGATGCACGTGTCACTGTTACTACAGTCACAGAGTAGCTGCCCTTGATGTGTGTATAATACATGAGAGTGGGTGGATTAGTGTGATAGGAAAGTGTCAGAATACATCCACTCATTTGTCCATCCATCCATTCATTCATCTGCTGTCCCCTCTGTTGTTGCAGACTGACTGGGGTGGCCAGAGGACCCTGCAGAGGAAGTGGACCACCTTCCTCAAGGCCAGAATGGTGTGTTCAGTCCCAGAGTACGAACTGCACCTCAATATCCTGCGCAGTGTGTTTGTCCTGCACGGTCGGGACGCTCAAAGCAGCGTTTTATACGGCATCTTCGGCCTGGAATGGTAAGAGACTACATTCATTTCTGCTTTTATAGAGAGCTGAAGTCAAGACGTCACTTCTTAGCTTCTGCCTTGGTTCTTCTAGCTTTAGTAACTCAATGCAGCATTCATTTCATCTGAAGAAGACATGAAGCGCATTCCTGGGGTTTACTTTCCCTATTTGAAGACAATTCACCATCCTCTGCAGCAGCTGCTAGGAGAAATCTAAACCTTAAATTGTAACAAAGTTAAACAATAGTCAGACAAAACAAGCTTTACGAAGGAGTCACCTTGGGCTCTGAGAACTTGTTATCAACTCTTTTCTCTATTTTATAGAATAAATTATTAATTGTAGAAATAATTAGAAGATTAACTGATAAGAAGAAAAACCATTACTTGGAACCCCAGGTGAGTTGTTATCAAAACAGAGCGGGCCGAGCTGCAGTCAGAGCTGATGTGACAGCGTGAGAGGACGACAGCTGCCAGTGGAATATCTGGCAGCGATGTGAGTGTGTGTTTATGCTGATATGCAGAGTCATGCTGCATAAAACTGTCCCAAGGGTGTTTAGATTCTGATGGAGGCGATTGCATTACAACGGGACAGTAACGCTGTCTATTTCTTTCCTCGCTTTTTCCTTCTTTTTTTTTTCACCGCCATGTTTCTCTTTTGTGGATATTTGAGCTCAACCTCTGTCCTCTTGTTCACTGCAGCAGCTGTCTTCTTTTTCTGTCTCATCTTGTCTTTCTATACGCTGGTTTCCCTTTAAACACGTACACCTGTGTGAATAGTAGTCATCACTATGCATTAGACTCAAGTGTTCAAGAATGAGTAAGCCCCTGAGCTGTACTGCTCACCAGTTTTGAAGACAGGTTCTGGTTTCACTTCGATCTCATTTTTCTCACTTGAATGCTTTTGAAGGCTGAGGTGGGCACACAATGGACCTAGGAATGTGACGCAGACATTTTCTCCCCCATTACTAATCTCACCTGTAGGGCTTTAGATTAAGGGTCACCTGGTTCGCATATCCCAGCTCATGCTGCTGTTATGTTGTTGGACAAATCTTTTCTTTCACAGGTGCTCCACCAAAACCACACATGGGCCTGTTTTATTTGTGACTCACAGGGAGTGGGTATTTTAGCACAGTGAGTGCAGTGTTGAAAAATCTGCAAAACAAATATTTCCTTCAGGAGTGGATGAGGGGAGCAGCGACTGGAAATTACACACCTGTCAGTGACACCACTCCTACTTGGCCGTGCAAGACAAATTGTTAAGATCCAAGAGGAAAATGTGACCGTAAAAAACAAAACTTTACCACCTTAACACCCATGGTTTTCAGAGAATCTCAGTGGCCTTTTCACCTGTCAGTGGCCACTGATGGTCTGTGATGTGTTTGAAATTCGATCTGGGTGGCAGTTCCTCCCCAGATAATAACCTCTCAGTGTTTATTCACCGTTGAATCATTAATCCTGAGTGTGTCTTCTGGATGTGTCCCTGGGGCGGGGGGGGGGGATTGTCTTTCAGGAAGAATATCAAAGCTTCTGCTATCTGCCAGTACGCCTTCTCAGATGTACAGAAAGTTTTCGAGGGGCCGTACATGGAGGTGCAGGACTCAAAGTGGAGGGAGTACACGGGGAAGGTTCCAGAGCCACGACCTGGATCTGTAAGTTTCATCAAATAAAACCACTCTTTGTGTGATCATTTAATGTCCTGCTCTCTCATCCATTTAAACAAAGAACGCTCTGATCATTTCTCTGTTTTTGTTTCTCTCACATCTCCAGTGTATAACAGATATGCACAGGTCCCAGGGCATCAACTCATCTCGTGACCTCCCAGACAACGTCCTCACTTTTGCCAGAAGACACCCACTGATGGCCAGCCAGGTGCACCCGATAGGGGTGCGCCCTCTCTTGTTCAAGAGGAGTGTCAACTATGTCAAGATCGCTGTGCACAGAGAGCCAGCACTGGATGGAAATATTTATACCATCTTGTTTTTGGGAACCGGTGAGTTTAGCTGCTGAGCACTCAACATGAAAAGACCAAAACCAACAATGAACTGATTCTATTAACAAGTATTGTCTGTGCTGTATATCTTATTAGTCTGTGGTACAGAGCTGCATAGTCAACGTCCATGCTATAGCAGCTCTGTGAGGCTGTATTTGACCTAATGCTAATGTCTGTATGCCAGCATGCAGATGTTTAACAGCGTAGATGGTTAGCATGCTCACCATCTTAGTTTGAGCATGCTAACATTTGCTAATTAGCACTAAACATAAAGCACAGCTGAGGCTGGTGGGGAAGTGATTAGTTTTGCAGGTGTTTGGCTACGAGTCAAAGTATCTGACAAATTAAAAATCTGACCTGATGATTGTGCTAGATTAAAGGTTAAGGATCACAGACGTGATTAAAATTGCGGGGGGCGTGAATGTATTCTAGTGTCTTGCTTGACAAGGTTGTACATTTTCTTACAGATGATGGGTGGTTGCACAGAGCTGTAGACATCGATGGAGAAACGCATATCATAGAAGAGCTGCAAGTGTTCGATAAACCACAGCCCATAGAGAGCATGGTCATATCCTCGGTTCTGGTATGTGCTCATGTGTGCAGAGTTATATGTCAAAATAATGAGGGTTTAAATGGCCTATTTATGCTAAAGTGATGCCAATGAAAACATGATAAATCTTGTTCTTGCTAATGGAAATAGAGTTGAGAGAGGATTTATATTTAACAGTCAACTAGAATATGAATAAGACTATTTCACTGCCTAAATGTTTACAAACTGCATGTGTAAAAGTCTCAAGGTGACCAAATACAGTAGAAACAGATAAATCATTTCTGTTTTGTTTCACAGCGGAGCATTTATGTCGGCTCCCACTCCGGAGTCGTGCAGGTACCGATGTCGGCCTGTCAGAGATACACTTCCTGTTACGACTGCGTATTCGCCAGAGATCCGTTCTGCGGCTGGGACGGGAGGGTGTGCGTAGAGATATCTTCACGTGCACAGAGGTGAGGGGACACACACACTCACACACCTGAAACACACTAAAAAAATGCACGTGGACATCGATACATGTAGGCACACAGGCATGTTTTCCCAGTGAGAAGGCAAAAACACACAGACTGGTTCAAGATGTTACATACGCACATTTACAGAGATTTTGCAGAAGATTAGAGAAATTTGCATTGCCCCATTGTAGATCCTGAGTCTATATTTCCCTAAACCCCATCTGCAGTTCCACCTGTCTATTCTGCTCAGGAGAAATTTTCAAAACGAGAGCAGTTCTCTAAATTGATTTTTTTTTTTTTAAAGAAGCTTTTTTTCAGGTAAAAACATGATGCACCTTTTTCTAGATGTTAGAATCAACATTTTCTTGGAGCACATTTTTGAAATAACAGTCAAATAAATGGTGAACTGTTCAGACTAAGTGATGGCATGATAATTAAGCATAATGATTACTGTTAGGCCTGCTTGAAATGAATAATAAACTTCTAGACAGAAATGAATAATTTTGACACGGTGTTCATTTTTGCATTACACAACCTTTTTAGTTGATGTTTACTTCTTGCTTCTGGGCCCCAACAGTAATCCTAGTCTAATTAATTATTTATACAGCTTATTTTCCCCTTCCAACAGAATTTTTATGCAAGCAGGTCTAAGACAATGTAGTCGACCTCGATTTTTCGCATCAGCTCAGTGAGAGTTTGTTCTGGAGTGGGACGGTTTAGATTTCGAATGATCACACCTTAAATCAGTGTTTACGTTGAGGGTAACTCAGCATCTGACACAGAAAAGCAGAGAAAGGGAAATTGAGCGATGTTATTATTCTTTTATTTCAGGTCCTCCTATTTAGCATTTATATACAGTGTACAAACATTTAATAAATGGTTTACAACACACTTTGAAATAACAAGAATTCCCAAAGTAGAATGAAATGGAAATGCTCAAGTAAAGTCAGGGTACTTCAAATTTGTATGTAAAATACTTGAATAAATGTACTTACTTAATGTTACATTCCACCACTCCTTAATGAGATATCACCTGAATTCAATCCAAACTTCATTAACTTTAAATCCTTAATCTTGCATCTTGTAAAAAATAATTTAGCTGTGGTCTTGATCTGTTGGCTCTAAGGATCCTGGAAGAGGTGGGATTCAGTTGGACTACTATTTCTACATGTACCAGTGCATGTTTGAAACCCTACCAAACAAACAGCCTCTCTCTCTCTCTCTCTCTCTCACACACACACACATCCATACAGGCAAACTTTGGCTCACTCTTCCTCTGGGGGCTGTTTGTGCCTCTCTTCATTCACTCTGCATGAGTGAGTAGCAGACATCTTAATCTCCATTACCGCAGCAGACACATCAGCCTCTCCTGTGGATTTGTTTTGGAGTTTCTGAGGCAGCAGCACATTTCGGAAAAAGCAGCAAAAAAGAATCGGATGTAAATGGGAGATGTTACATTTCCCTGGTTTATATTCTATTTCTAAAGCAATTAAATTATTTTTGTTATCCTAATCTTTCTATTAAGGAAAGAGAACAGTCTGCTCTCTGGTGTTGGAGATATGGATAGAGAGTAAAGCTCTGGCAGGATTTTTCACTATTCTACCACTATTCTGCTCTGGGTAAAAAAAACCAAAACATTTATATGCTGCTCCCTTCTGCCTGGAACCTTCTGCAGTTAGATCTAAAACTGCAAAATTTGGTCTCTCTTTGTGAATTCAAATTATTGCTGTAGAAACTTGGTGTTCTCTCTTCTGACTGCAGATGTTTGGAGTACTGTGTGGTCGTGATGTGTTTGCCTCATTAAGTTATTGTTCTGGCTTGGTATCATGGTTTTTTTAAAACTGCTCTCGGGTTGTTTGAAGGATGGAGTCTTGATTGCAGAAATGCTGTACATGATTTTATAATTACCTTTTGTTTAGTACTGGTTTTGTGGCATATTTTATCTTATCTGTCTTATGTTGTTTGTTTGTAACTCAGTATTATTGTGGTCTGTCGCAGCCGCGACTCAGCAGAGATGTGTAATCTCAGTGAGGCGTTCCTGGTCTAACAAAGGTCGAATACTGATTCTCAAGAATGTAACTGATTCTAAAATCACCTTTTTCAGGTCAAACCTAACCCAGGACATCTTGGGAGGGGTCAGAGGCTGCAGGGAGAATTCAGGAAATGGTATGTTACACACACATGCACAGGCACATACTGTACATCCACTATGCTTTTAATTTGGTGAGAGTTAAGTACTTTATTTTACCTCCTATTCATTCCTCTTGATTAGTTTGCCTGACTCTCTCTCTCTTTCCTCCACACACACACACACACACACACGCACAGATTATGGGGTGAAAAAAGACCAAGGCATGCTCGTCTTTTCTCTGCCTTAAAACTCAAGCACTTAGCGGCTATTAAGGGATTTCATTAGGTGTGCGTTCCTCACCCATCCCCCAGATCCCAGCGTACACATTTTAATCAGTTCCTCTCTTGCTGGAGGTCAGGCGGTCACACTGGCTGCATTGCAGGGCTCGCTACATCTAAAGAGGCTTATGAAATGTAATAGAAAGTGACGGTGAAAGGTTGAGCCGCCCAAGTTGCTCACCTGCACTTTGAAATCGTAACCTTGGTGACCCGCTATCTCGTTTTATATTCATCGCTCTGTCCTGCTGCATCTTCGTCACACTCCCCACCCCTTTATCCTCCTCTCTGCACCTTATCTATTGTTTCATTTCTTTTCAGCTCAATCTCATGTCTCCTGTTCTCTGTATCTGTTGCTCAGTGGTCCATCGGAGGCGTTCTGTGATGTCGGGCGACGATGTGCTACTACAGTGTGAACTACGCTCCAACCTGGCAACTCCACGCTGGACTCTAAACGGCAAAGAACTCCAGGGATACGACCTCAATTCGGGCTACCGCATCGGCACAGATGGCCTCCTCATAATCGGAGCCCGCGCCCAACAGAGCGGGTCTTATCGCTGCTTTGCTGTCGAGAACTCAGTTTCAGTGTTGGTTTATCTTTACACAGTCAGGGTGCACACAGACCCGTACTTCCCCGTGGAGCCCACAGCCACGACTAACCCCACAACAGTTTCCAGCCCGACTGTTTTCTCCACCAGCAGCCCCACCGAGCAACCTCTGCCCTCACCTCCCGCCCCGCTGCCTCCTGGACCTGAGTTCCAGACCTACAGACACATGGAGGCCGTGTACATCTCTCTGGTGGCGGTCCTCGGGGGGCTTTGCTTGGTCTTGACTGTGGTGCTGCTTTACGTGAGCTTCTGCACCAGACAGGCCTCTCGGGACCGAAAGTTCTCTCAGCAAGGGCTGCAGGTCCTGGGGGCCTCTGAGAGAAAAAGGAGCTCCCATTTTGAACTTAAAACCATCTCCAGCCACTGCAACGGCCGCCAGGGTCGTCGGTCCATCTCTGTGCCAACCTTCGGGGACATGGGCGACAGTTTCCTTCAGATAGTTCCAGGCGAGGGCCAGATGTCTCCGACAAAAACGCCTCCTCCAGCCCCTCCTCTTCCTATGCCACCTCCACTTCCCAACATGGACTACGCCAACGGGCTGTCAGCCACTCTGCCCAGCGTGCTGAGGAAGATGAACGGGAACAGCTACGTGCTGCTGAGGCAGGCCGACCCTGATGGCATGTCCCCGCTCTACCACTCCTTCACAGAGGAGCTCAACAGGATCCTGGAGAAGAGGAAACACACACAGCTAGACCTGCAGCCTGATGAGAGCTCCATCTAGGACGCCCCTCTCAGTCTTTGTCCCACAGTTATTTATTTTTACCCCAACTGTGACCCGTAGTTGTCGGGAGAACTGACTGTATCAAATGCTGCTGTTATTTACCCAGTGTCAGAGTACCTGCAGGTTGTGTCCTAACCTGATCTGAAATGTGCAGCCTCCTGTGTCTCCCGTGACAAATGGCCCATGATTTCACTTCAACAATGGACGACACTAACCAGAGATTGCTATTCAAAAAAGTGAAGCTGTGAAAAATTTGGCCAAAGGCTGCACTGTTGCATAAGAAATAACCATGAGTAGGGAGCTTAATGATGCTACCTCAGTGTAGACTCTCTGGAGGCTTGTGAAAGATGGTAGCCAGGTGACACAAAAGGCAAAAGTGCAAAATGGGACATGGGTTAAAAAAAATACAAATAATAAGGCCAGGAGACGATCATGTGATCATGACACTGCGGAAGTGTTCAGGAAGTTTATAGTGCCATGTAATGTTAGCCCTCTGTGGAGCTTGAAGTGATACTCCACCCAAACATCTACAACTAAGCATTAGGCATTGAAAACATGCCATACCTTCCACATTATGTGCCTGGCCCTGTGTGTCCATGAGTTTGCTGTGGCTTCCTGGTCTGAGGGGAGAACAGGTTTTACTCATTTATAGTCGCAGGACTAGACTCTGTATCACCTACACAAAGTCCCTCTAGTCTAATGGTCATGATACTTTGATTCGGCTGGCTTCTCTCAGGCGGATCTGGGTTTTTTTTATAGAGGCAAAAGGGATGGATGGCCTCCAGGTGTGTTGCATTAATGGCTAATGAAGTATACCCTCCACCCCCACCCCTTCCAATGTCTGACAACAGTGCTGACCCTTCAGTCTCCTCTTGCACATGCACTAATCTACCAAACTAATGGACTACTACACACATCACAACAGCATCTTGTGTATTTATCCATATTTGCACAAAGCGATTGTGTTACTGAGCTGAGTTACTTGCTTTGTCTGACCAACAAAAAGTCAGCAAATCCTCACATTTGAGAAGCAGAAACCAGGCAGTGTTTGGGATTTTTGCTTTGTAAATGACAATCCACTAGTTGTCTAATTCAGTCTGACTCTATGAAAGAGCAAGATACAGTTGTTTTACAGCCACCTTTCAACCCTACCTGTTGATACACGAAACATAGATTGTATGTGGAGTATCACTTTAAGAAGCCAGTTCTGTTACAGTGCATGAGAGCACAGGTGTGAAGACAAATCATACATTTCAATTTATTTAAACCACTCGTTCCTCTTTTTTTCTGTTCTCATGTAAATAGCAATAATTACATCACAGTTGCAGCTGTTAGTAGCAACGTGTTGTGCCAATCCCAATGGGAAGCACCTGTAGCAAACTTTGAAGCTGGATTGTTTTTTTCTTTAGTGTCTTTCTGTTTTTAGCATCTGTGTGAGACGGAGCTGTATGAGTAGTCTATTAAAGGAGCAGTCGGTTTGTGGCTCAGTGAAGACCTCAGATTGGCTTCAGGGCTCAAGAGGCTGAGCAGAAACCACAACACAGACCAAAAACAAACGGATGAGATACTGTAAAGAATATGCTTACTTGCTGTTTTATATTTATACACCTAAACATGCTTATACTTTGTCTTTGTCAGGCTATTTTTGGATGATTATTCATTACACCTTGAAGATTTTGCCTCCTCCTGAGACAGCAAGGCGATAGTTTCGTGCCAACTATTTCAAAGCAACGGATTCTTTCAAAAATGATGTTATGCAAAAAGAAAGAAAATGGTTTTCATCTAGTTCTCAAAACAGCAGTAAATGACAGACACAGGTTCGTGTTTGTCCTCTGCTGTGTGTGTGTCCTCTGTTTCCAAATCAGAGCAGAGAGGACCTTCACGCGAGCAACACAAAAAAAGCCTCCTCAGTGTTTACCTGACACCAGAGCAATGCCAAAACAACACAAACTGCAGCGCTGACAGTATTTCCTTGGCAAGGTGAACAGCGCTATGATTAAATAGTACATGTATAACTTAAGAGAGAAGTGACTGAGATGAATCTCTGAGCGGTTTGTAAACGTGTCACGGCTGGTTGTAAATAAAGATCTGTCTTTCCAGGCAAAGTGATGAATCAGCTCTCGTAGCAGAGGCCTCAGCAGCAGCCCTCTCCGGTGACTCGCAGCGTGCATCTGTCAGACGCCGTGGGTGACAGTAACAGCAGTATTTTGGCTCACCTCCAGTGAGGAGAGGACGGGGGGGTTGTTGTTGCCTGTTTGCGTAAAGCAGTGTCGTCTCTGCAGGTAGAAGCAGAGAGAAAACATTTGACCTCCCTGTCCTGGTTAGCCATGCAGGAAACAGATGAGATGATAAAAGGGGGCAGGAGCTGTTTTGCACTTGAGGTCGTTAGTCGTCTTCTTGTTTTCCTTGAAGACCACTTTATTATGAACCTTAGGAACTGATTTAGGATAGTCCAGCTGATGCACTCTGCACACTAGCAGGTGTGTTGGTCTGGATGGAAAAAGCCCTATATATATATGAAGCTCTTTTTTCAATCTTTGCACAACAAATATTGTCACTTTTTGTGTGTACAGTGTTTTTGAGTCGTAGTTATTTCTTGCCCCTGACCTTGCTGGGCCGTTCCACCCGACCTGCATGTCCTGGTTACCCATGCAGCAGCTGAACATGTCGGCAGAAGCTAGTTGCACTTTTCAGTTCTCTTCTCAACAGCCTCTTTAGCCTTTCCACTTGTTTCCATCCTCATCTTCATTCCTCCCCTCTCTCCCTCTCTGCTGCCTCTTTTGTTCCCCGTCTCATCACCCCTGCATGACGGCATCATCTATTACTATCTCTGCTCACATTCGCGCTCTCTCACAAGGACCCTGCTGAGTTTCCAAATGGCCGTGATGGCCCTCCAATCAATTAGAGCCCGTTTTCAAAGAGCGCTGGGTTTGTGTTTAGCGAAGGCAGGGACTGGAGAAACAATGGGTTTTCTGCATTAGTTGGCTGATAGGTACAATAAATGTCATTCTCTCATTTCTAGCTGAAAATGATTTATGAGATGTTTTTCATTGGACAACAGATTAAATATGAATCTGTGTCCTTAAATTTTAATGCACCAGTGCTCGGAAAGACTGACCAGGATCGATAAGGTTTAATTTATAGGTGTGATTCATTGGAAATGTTTTGTTGGGTTACATTTTATTGCAAGTTTAATATTTGTAAAATGATTGCAGTTTCTACTAAGATTCAACATGTACACTTGTACTTAACCATGTTGTATAAAAGCTGCGTTGGCGAGCAATCCTTAACATATTGGGAAGCTTTTGTTGGAATCTCTCAAACCATTGCTGCTGCTGCTGCTGCTTTTGCTTCATTCTCACTCAAGGACAATCTATTTTACAATAGACAATGCTCTGCACTGTATACGTACTATGGACTTTGGTAAAAAATAGTTCACGTGTTGGCTATGGTTTTACATTCATCCTGGAGTTTCTGTACTGTTCCACAGTGAAGCCTGTTTTTGCAAATTAATTTCACAGTAGTTCATCCTGCTGATTCAATGCTCTGCAAGCTACAAGTACCTTTATGTAGATGTAGATTCTTTCTCTTAAGTGTTAATAGAAACTGAATTGTAAGAGTTCTAGTTGCACTGTTCTTAAATAAATACTGTGATATTCCCTGTAAACTGGCCTTTCCATCAAGTTAGTTCTGTATGATTTTCTGATGTAGATAATAGACCTACTGTGGTCTCAACTGAAATGACATTTCTTTTTTACTTAAGTCTCATGTCTTGTTATTTGATTCATTAAAATTTCCCGGGCTTTTGCAGATAAAAATATGTCCATGTTCAACGGAAAAAAAATCTTCATTATGTATTATGTAGAAGGTGGGGGGTGAAATTACATGCAAAACATGTTCTAGCTGGATCTGCTCTCAGAACACCCTTGATGCTAGGTTAGTTTTGGCTTGTGAGCAAAATTACTGTCATCCACTGGGAACCAGAGCCCACATGATCCAGTCATTTACAAATGAAGGTATAACATAAGCTTAGGTAGGGATAAAAGCTGGCCATTTCAAGCCAACATTCAGGCTAGTAACTTAGCAACTTATCTTTATTTAGAGCCTTTAATATCCTGGGCGTAGAGTCAAGCTGTACCAGCTCCATTGAATGTGGTGTAATCAGGCACCGTGGCTCTGTTTTTGTCGGTGCCATGATAAATTAGTAGGAGGCATAGAAAAAACAAACGAAAAGTATTCTCACATCACTGGTAACTAATAATGTCATACCTTTTATTAAAACAGCCACAGGATCCACACTCTCCCACCTGAATGTAGTTTCTTTTACCTAAATCTACAGGTCAGCTAATTATTGCTGATAATTGATTGATAATTGAATTTTTCACTTTTATTGTGATAACAGTAACTGCAGTGGTGAGAGAGTAATTAAGTACTCGTGCTGAGTAAATGGTTCTTATGCTATTTGACTATTTCCATTTTCTACTTTATGTATACTCCTACATTTATCTAATACTCACAGTCTCTAATTACTTTTGGATCAAACTTTCGTATGAAATAAACATGCATGTGCAGCTGTTAAAATAGGCTCACCTTGACAGCATTGAACTGCTACTGCTATTACTATATTGCATTTGCTGCAATACTTTCCATAAGTAAGATTTAAAGCAGGACTTTACTTCTATTGAGTATTTTTCTGTTATGGTATTGATACTTGATAGTAAAAGATGTAGTAGTTCACCTCTATACCAACATAATAAATTGAACGAGAAAGCACATCACATTCTTATCAAAAGTATCTAGTATAGATACTTAAGGAAAATGGAGTAGAAATCAGCGTCAGTATCCTGCTGCAGAGCTCGACTTTCCTCTATCTCTATAAATCTTATTCCTCTACGGTTATCTCCGCTCCTATTCTACATAAATTTTCCAAATAATAAACCACTTACAGAAATTATATATACTGTGAACTAGTAATCATCAATCAATAGTAACTAACAATCTGTCCTAGAACTTTTCACATTCCCTCCATACCAAATCTGTTAATTTATATTCATCTACTGTTATTATCATTTGGATGTACAGTATCTGTATTTTGTTGTGACATTATGAGGTCATTGCAGAGGAAAGCAGGCACGCCTTCTAGGAGTCAAAAATGCTGAATTCAGGATGTAATTTACAAGAACACATCCACCTTGTTGAATTTAAACAAATCAGCCACTGGAGGTATTATGAGTTTATTTGCGCCTGTTACGAGGTGATACAGAGGACAGCTCTGTGCTGAAGGTTAAAGTTGTCCCTCAAGCTATCACTGACCATCTGTCATATTCATTGTCTGGATCATCAACGAGAAACCCTCAAACCTTATCAATTAAACTGTAAAAAATATTACATTACCCCGTCACACAAATAAAAATTGTGCATCATGCTTGTCTGTTAAGTATTTTACCTGCAGTTGAAATCTATTTAAAATCATTAACAATGCAGATATGAGCTGAAGTCAGTTTGCTCTGATGATATGACAAGCTGTTCAAACATGAAGTCAAAGAAATCTAAAATTAAACACCAATGCCCAGCATTTGCACAAAAATATTTATTTTATTTCATACATAAATCCATCTCTTGGTAGCTGCACTTCTACATGAATCACTAGGTAACCTTGCTGATTTAGTTACAGTTCCATTTTTCAGTATACCCTTTGACAAGCCTCTGGTGGATTCATGTGAACTCTATTCAAATGTAGCATTCAGGTGCATTTCCCTTGCAGCCAGTGGCTTCCTGCCCACACAGACAGAAACGTAGTATATTCAGTCAGTGGTGGGTGTCTCCTGCAGAAATATCAGCGGCGGAAAATTTCTGTAAACATAGAAACTACATGACCTGTACAGACACTTGAAGGGCGTATCTCTCAAGACTAGTTAAAACTAGATTGAAACATCAAACTCTCTACTTGAACTTTTAGTCCTTTTCACGTATCCTGTTTCTGCACTCTGGTAAGACCAATAAATGAGGGGTCTGTTGGTGAGCAGATGCCACTGTCCTGAATACAGGGTTGTCTGTGTGGAAGGGTTTTGGATGGATGATGTCAGGCCAGACTGATTGGTCAGTTTGTCCAAAGCTCTGAGATCTGTGGAGGTTTTGTTTGTGACCATTTCCTCCCTCCGTTTGCCGTTTCTGTAGGAGAAAAGGAGAAATCACTAACCATACTGTTGTTGAACCTGCTTGTTGTGAAATGTAGTGTCAACAGGAACAGGACTCTGGCTGAGACAAGTCCTGTGAGAACCCCCAGTAATTGTTCACTTCTACCTGGAATCAGTGGAGGTCTGAGAAAGCCCGGTGTTATACTGCCCCCACCAGTATCTAAGAGTAATGTAAATATGATTCCATTGTAGCTTTAGAGTTCACTACCATTTTATACATTTGTTTGAAAACTGCAGGTCACAGACTTCACTGAAAGAAGACTGATTACAACCCTGAACCCAACCTTTCAACTGTCGCTTGTGCCTTCATGCCTGCAAATAATATAATGGTAGTAATTTGGTATCCTCCAATTCAATTCAGGTATGAATCTGGTCTCTCATTGTTAAGGAAAGCGATCTACAAACAATGTGCAATTCAATATATGAAGGATAAACCTTGAATAATCTATCTGTCTATAAGGAATTTATGATGTGTTCAAATGGTTTCCTCTGAAGTCATCTAATTGCTTATAAACTCAGCGCCTTAGCCAAATAACTCCATAACTCTTTCAAAACTTCAGAAAATAATTAGAAATTTCAGAATCATATATAAAATTTAAACAGAATAAATCAGAACTATGAAATCTATAGATTAAAAAGCTTAGTATAGTCAAGACAGAGTGAAGGTTTAGTCAAAGTCAAAACACAAGTGATCACTTACAGTACTCAACAACTATTTAGGTATCCTGCAGGACTGAGAGACACATACACGACAGTTCCAGAAGGTTCTTCTTAGCATAATCCACCACTCCCTCTTCAATAAGTCCCTGAAAAGAAAGAAGGATGGTTTTGGGATTTTAGGAACTGCTCAGAATATTATTAATGAGAAGGTTAGAGCTAGTTAAAAAGCTACAGTAATAATCTTTGTGACTGTAGAGCAGAAAGCAAGGAGAGAGTAGTCTGAGCTGCAGTGAACACAGTCTCGAGGCAAGTGAGGGCTGGAAAATGTGACCTGGTCAGTGAATTTGGATCAACAACATGAATCTGAACTCAATGTCTTGTGTCAACAGTCAGACTATCTAAATCTACAGAAATTATGAGTACATTCATATCAACATGGAGCACAGAATCTCACAGAGAGGCCATGAAGATTTGAGGCTGTTCAGAAACAAACTCCAGTATTTAGTATGGTGTTTCTAACAAAGTATAAGTGCGTGTACATATGCAGTTTAATGTCTTAAACCATGTTTTGTTTTACCTGACTCAACAAGCTCTGTACGTTTTTGGAAGACGATGGAATCCGTTTCAGCTGAACCTTTCCCATCGGCCCATTCTGAAAGAGGCCTTCTCAGGAAGCGACTCGGCGTCGCCCTGCTCATCATCTTTTAACCGTCAATTAATTATCAGCTAATAACTAATCTAATGTTACAACCGTCTGACAAAAGACAACCCGCTAAAGACGTTAAACCTTGTAACATTCATGAGACGACTTCACGGGCGTGTGTATGGCACAGTCCGTCCGTGTACCTCGGAGAACATAGAACTAGCACCGCGGTTAAAAAGACAAAAGAAAATTCGGAATCATGAAACTTCTTCGTTCAAAATGAAAAATAGTCAAAGTTGTTTTAATTTTATAAAAATGTACATGAGAAACTTAATATATTTAACTAAAAGCACATTTGCAGACATTCGTACCTTTCGCTACATATTTCCACACCGGACTTGTTTTGAATACGCACCGAAAAGCCCAGAACAGAGAAGCATGGAGGAGAATGAGGGCGGACTGTATAGCTAGTAAGTTGAATTTTATGTGTTTTGTTCTTTAAATTAAACTTAATTTATTTATAGTAAAGGCTCTCTATGCGCCTCACACTTTAATTTCATGTATCGTCTGTCTCTATTTAATAAAATAACGGTTTCCTGCATCACTGTCTGCTCTTTCTCTGACTATGTAGGTCAACCGGTGCTTTACCGCCTTTACCTGTATTTATTTCTTCCATATTTTCATGTCTGTTGGGTTCAGTGTCTTGACCAGGTGACCAATGTGGAGCTTGCTGCTGAAGGCACCGCTATCTCTTGCAGGTAGCGGACCAAGTTTCTCCACCAAAGACATTTTCATCCTGTGTCTGAGACTTCTCACTCTGGGCTCATTCCACAGGCCTCCATGTGTTTTTTAGACTTCAGTACAGGCTCCTTCTTGCTTTTACACTGGGACAGGACACATATAAAAGGATGCAAGTCCACTGTAGAGTTCCTATGCCATCACGATCACAGATATCAAACAGTACACTCACGGCTCAGATATTCCCTTCCACGATGGCTACAGCTGCCTCCACATCCCGAGCATCTTAGGCCGATCCATAGTACAGGAAGGATGGCCTCTCCTGTTCATCGACAAAACCAGGGCAGTTTCTGTGCCGGACTTAAGCTTGTGGAGGGGCTGGAGATCTCAGGACTGTCTGGGTGATGCAGAGAAGGAGGCAGGACTTCCTCAGCCTCATGTGATGCTGGGATGCAGAGGCTTGGAGGAGCGGAGGAGAGAGGAGAGGAGGCAGGAGTTGCAGGATCTGGTCCAGCGCTGTGCCTTCAATGACCTCCCGAGAATGACTCAACTAGTTAAAACCATATTCCAGAGTATTGCAGAATGTAAATTAGTAAGAGGTGGCCATGCAGACTTTATATGATTCCACTGTTGTATCAACAATACTAACATGTCGAACTGTTTTCCTTGCAGAATGATGATGTATATATTTGTTTTATTTCAGATTTCAAGGGTCTCTAATGCAACCCTCAAGAAGTTTGGTGTGAGGCTCTTCAAGCCTACCAAGTCTAGTTTTCCTAGTTGATGGACCCGGCCTCACTCCTTGAAGGGTGAAGCTCCTCTCTGCTAAAACACTGACACTGAGAAAGTTATATATAATGAAACTAGTTCAAAATTAGTTATTACTACAACATTTGGCCTCCCTTTGGTGGGCCGTATAGACTCTGAGGTGGTTCTGACTGGACATGGGCTCGACACTCTGGCTGTGATCAGGCCACAGGACTCTGGTGCTCCTTCCGTAGAGATTAACCTCCCTCGATCTCTTCCCTATCTGGAACTTAGTTCAAGCGCGGGTGACACATGGCTGGGACGACATTCGCTCTGGGAGGCGTCAAAGATCTTTTCTGCGTAAGCTGGTGCAGGCGCCACCAGTGCGGCGGGAGGACAGCCCTGTCAGCTGGGCGCTAGCCGCAGGGGAAGGGCAAGCCGCATCATCAAGGCTTCATCCCAGGCGGCAGGGTTAGCACCACCGGTGGCGCTCCTAGGGTTTGAGGTCTCAGGCTGGCATGGGCTAACTTAGAAAGATGCTGGCGCCTCAGAAGCTCATCCCAGCCACACAGTGTCACCAGCAGGTGGGGCAGAAACTATCACGGAGGCAACCCAACTGAATGAAGAGCTGTGAGGGGTCTCGCGGCTGACTGCAACCAGAGTGTCGGCTCGCTCCGTCAGGCCACCCTCAAGGCTCTATCTGACCACCGGCGGGGCAGCAATCACGGGCAATTTTGGAACTGTATAACTTTCTCCAGTGTCAGTGTTTGAGGAAAACTTCACCCACAACGGAAGGGTGGGCGAGGCCAGCCAGCGAAGAGGCTAACTAACGGGGTTGCATTAAGTTCTTTGAAACAAACAAATATATTCTCTGGAAAACAGTCTTGTTTGTTAAGCTGTGCTGATACGGCTGATGAGTCATGATGCGTGCACACCGCGGTGCCCATTCTTAAATGCCTGGAACGTGGTTTAGTCGGCTGAGCTTCGTCTCGGGGGTGAAGGGCACGGCGGACAGATCTCTGCCTCCCTCATCTCCTCCTGCTCCTTTCAGGCAACTCAACATGAGCTAATCCTGCTCCTTCTGCATCACCTCCAGACGATCGGGGTCTCAGCTCCTCCTGGCGACCAATCACTGCCCGTGTTCAGGCAGGCTGTCGCTTCACAGTGAACCAGGCCGGCAATGCCGGGTGTGGAAAGGCGAAATATCTTTGGGCGGCTGTAACTCGGCCCCGGCTATCTGCTGTAATGAGAACTTCCGGTGAACAGCATCACTATACAATGGCCTGCCAAGCCCACCAATCTGCTGCAGCAAACATGAATAGCTGTGATAATCTCGGGCTGAGAGATAATGCTGGTGGAAAGGCTTGGTCACTGCCGAGGCAACGGTGCCCTCAAACTCCATGTCAGGCTGCCAATTGTAACAGGCTGTAATGTAACACAGGTGAGTTGCAAGGTCTTCGGTTGACCGTAGTCAGGAGGAAGGCAGACAGTGATGCAGGCTCTGACTGGGTGGAGGCAGACGATACGTGAGGAATGGCGTGGAGGCACGTGAGGGAAACCTTTTGAAATGAGATGGTTTAATTTGAACAGGCACATCATTCGACTTGCCAACCGGCTGATCACCACTCGTTCTCCTCCGGCCTTCTCTGACAGCTTTCGGTGGTATATTCAAAATGAGTCCATCGGGCATATGGCGGGTACGGGTGGGCGTGCTACTGAAATGTGCTGAGTCAGGCTGTGTTGAAGTTTCTCGGCGGCACCGCAAGGTGGTGACTGTTTTCGTTGGGCTGGAAGAAGTGTGATTCAGGCCCTCTTTGTCGTGTTCATTATGTTCCCTCGAACGGTCTGGACGGTTTGCGCTTCTGCGCCCGGTGTTGGCACAGCCAGGTTGTCTTTCGTCAGACGATTCTTTAACGATGAATGGATGACCAGCGATAGTGGTGTGACGGGTTAAGATGACGACGAAGTCGAACTTCGCTTTCACAGTGTTCTTCGAAGACGAAATCATTACCGGTAACGGATCGTCTTCAAACGCACCGAGCTCGTTGAAGTCGAGTGAGAGCAAGGTGTGCTGTTCAGGACGTTGAGGCTACGTGTGTACACGCTGAACACTGTTGGGGAACGCCATGCTAACTGCTGATTTTGCTCTGAACGACCTCGAGTCTTCGTGGCCTCTGCAGTTCTGCTCCGTGTGTGGTGCATCACTGCAGCAGACTGGTTGATTTCGGACTGTTGAGCGCAAGTTCAGTTGATCCGTGGATGCTGTTGATCAAATTCGTCGGACCGGTCACATTTTCTGACCGTGGTTCCTGGTTATTCTGTTTAGGTTATGTTCTGGTGACCTGCGGAGGCTCGCGAAGGACCATGAGTTGTTGTTAAGGCGTTGATTATAAAAACGGTGATGACTTCCGGAAAATCCCGTGGTTTCGCGTAGAATGTATGAACGAGCGAATTGATCAGGTTTATCGCTATATATGACGAATTGTGCGTTGCTTATGGGCGCATGTGAAGACCGATTCGCTGGTGGTGATGACCTGGTGTGGCCGTGCGGGCGTGAGCATGTAACGTTGAAAGGCGGGTTCGGTTATATCGGTCTTTTCAGTAATCTGTGACTACGGTTTTTCAGTGAAATGTGTAAAATGAACTCGACAAAGGCTCGCTCGGTAGAGATCATGTTTGTTACTGCTGTGAATGCTGTGGTGATATGTGCAACTCTCGGACTCCGCGGAACTGGTGAAACAGTGCCACTGGGGGTTTCACGGGACTTTGTGCTCAGTCGAAGTCTGTTCTGTTGACATTCACCAATAAACGAATCTTGTCAGTAACAACGGCAGTTGATGATTTCTCCTCCTTTCTACGGCTGGCGTGAAAGGGAGAAGTGGCTCTCTCCACGGGCCTCAGGCGCGACCAAACTGACCAATCATTCAACGCAGACGTCTCGTCATGACCGCTCGCGTTGACCTTATTCCGGGACGGTGGCACCGTTCGCAACAGACCCCGATCAGCTTCGTCGAAGTGCGGCTGGAGATAACGTGAACTTTAAAGTTGAGCGAAGGGACTGGTTGGTACAATCGATCTTGACTCAGTGGCTCTGCACGAAGTCATCTCATGTTTACGAAATTTTCCGGTTGATGTGTTTCTGCGGGGGCTGCCACCGCTGACTGAATATTTTGCATGCCTCTTCTTCAGCCAGTGGTGTTGGCAAAAGCTCGCGAGCGTCTTGAGAAAATACTCAAATGCTGCATTTGATGGGTTCGTAGTCACCGGAAACGTCGGTTGACGCGGCAGATGACAACTGAAATAGCGAGGTTGAATTCGCTGTGAAGTGCGGCGGCCTCAGGCTGAATGGTTGTGAGGCTTATTTTTCGTGCTGGCTGGCGTTGACGGTACAGATTTTCTTTGAGCTGGCGTTCGGCAATCGAAGATCATCGGTAAAGCGACTCCAGCGATAACCGATGTGTTCAGCGGGTTGGCTGCGGGTAAGCCGCAACCGAACAGACACATGACCCGCCTTTGTTGGCCAATGACGCGAATGACTCTTACGTGTTTTACGGTTTAATACTGATGGGCTGAGGGACTCGCTGATGATCCGGAAACTTAAATGAACGCGGGCAATAGCTGTGTCGACAACGAGGACGGCACGGCTGCTCGGCACGGAAACTTAATCTCTGGCTGGCTGGCCGCAAACCGCTCATAGCACTCCTCCGATAACTGATTGTTAAGTCAACAGATGTTCTTTGCGGTTCGTCTGAATTCGGCGTTTTGTTCCCGGAAAAGCGTGCTTTCTTCCTCTGCGGGCTGTTCGGTGTCGCAACCGCCGTGCTGTGCGGCCAGATAGATCGACAGACTGGTCTGGTGTTGGTTGCGTGGTGGTGCTGATGGATGCGGTGCGCGGCATGCTGGTTCTGGCCTCAGAGAATGGTTTATTGTTCAATGATTTGGGCGGTGAGATCGACTGCGGAGGGCGATGACGAATGAAGACACGAAGGTCGACTCGGCAGACCGCGATGCTGATTTCATCATTCTCTCGGTGTCTATACTGAGTTGCGTTGCGATAAGGAATGGATGTGCTAGTGCCCTCGGACATACGACGGAAGTGGTGGAACTACTCACGTCTTTTTTGGCATCAGTATCGGCCTGTAATGAAAATACTCGATTAAATGAGGTCGCAGCAAATCAACGCGGGCGAAAATGACGGCAAATACGTAATGGCGATGACGTTCAATGTTGTCGAACGACCGCGCTGGCTGCGGCATGTTTATTCATGTTTAAAGCGATCTCAAAGAAACAATTAGAAGACTGTGAAATGAGTAGTGGAGTATAAGCGTAAAATGAAAATGAGCCAGTCGATAATGCAGAACCGTTGCTCGGTATGATGAGTAATAACCCAGTGCTCTCACCGCTGGTGCTGCCAATGAAGTGAAAGATGATTATCAATCGGTGCTGTGACCAATTTAAATGAGCTGGCCACGATCGGGTGAGTGGATCTGGCTGTTTAACAAAGGCGTGAACTGACCGGATGATGGTGACGTGATTACTGCGGGCGCATTTTTTCATGCTCGCCATTCGAACATCTGTAACCGACATCGAAACCGCTGTGCTCATCACCGCTTCCCAATGAGGCTGGCAGCGACGCGCCAGGCGATTAAAGGCTAAATAAGTGCTGACGCTGAACCGCAGCGAATGCTGCTGGTGGTCGTTTTATCTGGCATGTTATACTAACGGTATGCGTATGAAGCGACTCTGGGATCATGTGAGCTCTGTTGATGGACGACCGGTGACGCTGCCTGCTGCTCTGTCGCTAACGGTATCATGTGTCTTGAAGCAGGGGCAACGGCTGTTTACGTGAACGACTCCCACCCGGGCTGACAATGAGCCCTCTGGGCCTGAAATGTTTGTCTTGCTGAGCTGTGATACAGTGGTCAAATAAATGGTTTCATGAGGACAGAAACATTGATATTTCATTTCGGCGAGACACGCGGGCGTTCGTTAACTCTACGTCGTCGCTGGAACCAGCGATGGAAGTGCGGACGAGATACTGAAATGTTGCGTGGAGCACGGTGCGGGTGTGACTCTTCACGCCAGTTTCTTGGCCAACGCTGAAGAAAGAATCTTCCATCTACATAAACTGTGCTGGCTGCATATTGAATCGGCGAGATGAATACCGTAATTGAACGCAGGCGGATAACTCGCTGTGGAGTTGCAAGCGAATGATAACAAACCGGCGGTAACGAACTGTTGCCTGAAGTCGCCAGTGCGGTTGTACAGTCGCGGGTATTGTCTATTGTAAACAGATTGATCGCTGAAATGAGAATGAAACGGCGGCAACGGCGGCTGGCAATGATAACGTTCGTAGCTTCCAGCTCGATGAGATGTCCGCAACGGCTACTGTCGTGTTAACAATACAAACGGCATCGTGAGCTCGGTAAGCTGCAATCATTACAAATATTAAACTTGTCCTCTTGACTCACTATAAATGAAACCTTGTCGATCCTGATCGTCTTTCGGGGCATGGTGCGATGAAGCGGGACGCAGATTCATTGTCTGTTGTTATGATGAAGAGCATCATGTTTTCAGCCAGAAGTATTGATTGTGTGAGCGATAACGGCCGTTTGATCACCAGCCGCCGGCGCAGCTCGGGCGTGTTTGGTGATCCTGACGGACCTCGCGACAGACTGAGCTCGGCGGGGTCCTGAGGAAGGCGGCGAGATGTTTGAGATATTGTGGGCGATGCGGGTCATGCGTGAGCGGGGAACAAAGAGCGGCAGAAAGAGGAGGAGGGGCTGAGATGAGGAGGCTGATGGAAGGCATTGAAGGAACTGGTCTGACGCTGCTGCGACATCTTCATGCGTGAGATATTCAGGACATGCGGTCGCTGGGCAAGGGGCAATGACTGGGCTCAAGCGCTGTACCTGGCTGGCTTGTTGTGCGAATGAAACTTCATATATGTAGATTTCCACGGACCAACACCTGCTGAATGCGTCGTGTATCTAATCGGTTCCTGGTTACGTAATAAGAGTGATGTTCAGGAAAACAACTGGCGACGCCTCGAGTGTGTCTGCCCCTGTCGTCTCATCTGGCGTGGCAACCAGGCAGGGAGGGTGAAATGTTTTCTCTGTCTGCAAACGACTGCTGACAGTGACAACAATCTCGCGGAGTGAGCCAGGCTACTGTTACTGTCTTGCGGTCTGAATGCTGCGCTGCTGCGGGCGCTGCTGGGCACTCTGCCACGGAGGTCATCACTGCTGGAAAGACAGATCTTGTTGACCGGCGTGTTTGGAAGCTTAGCTCGGAAGATCGTCTCGGGCGCTTGAAGTTGCTGCATGCTGACAGGCTGTTCGCAGCCGAAATACTGTCGGCGCTTGCGGTTGTCGTTGTTTGTTGCTCTGGTCGGGTAAACGCGAGGGCACGTGTTGCTCGATCCTGCTCTGGAACTGAAGCAGAGGACACACGGCAGAGGACAACTGCGAACTGTGTCTGTCGTTGCTGTTTTGAGCAGATGAAACCATTTTCTTTCTTTTATAACAGCATTTTGAAAGAGCGTTGGCACCGAATGGTTGACGCGAGCAAGCCGCTGTCGGGAGGTGAATCGGGTGATGGTCATCAGCCAGCGGAACAGACAGAGGCATTTGGTGTTGTAATGTGGGGCGGCAGTGGCGCATTCTTGCGATTATGTAAATCCGGGTTTGTTTTGATGTAATGATTTCTGTCGGCCTCAGCGGGCACGAGAGCCGTCTGGTCGCTGACGCAAACCGACTAACTTTCGCTGTGGACTGGCCCTCCGGGTGAACGCTGGGGCTGAGACGCTGAAAAGGCAATCCCGGCCTCGAAGTTGCTACGAATGCTCGATGAGACCGGCGCAACGCGTTGCTGCAACGGCTGCAGCCTGTGATGTGATTATTATGCCTGGTGAAAGGAAGGGCGGTGGTTTAAATAATTGAGAATGTGATTCGTGTCTTCGCACGCAATGTTTCTCGTACGCTATGGCTGGAACACAATAACAATGCTCACATACAATCATGTTTAGTGTATCAACAGGCCAGGGCGAAAATTGACTGGCTAACTGTATCTTCTTTCTTTCATAAATCGAACTGAGCAGATGCTGATGGTTGATGAAACCGTCTGAACGCCTGATTTCAATAATATTGGTTCTTGACTTTGGTCGAACCAATATTCAGCTCGGCTCGCTGATAAACAATGCAGGTAATGGATGGTACACCGGATACTGTTGTGATGACAGATTAGTGCGTGTTGAAGGAATCGCTTAACCCGTCGGTTGACCAGAGATGAGGGTGGTATGCTCGTGGCCGTGTCTGACGCCGCGCAGGTCGCGCTCTGTAAAGGCCGGATCGCCGGAGGCCGGCGAGCTCGGCTGTCGACAGATGGAGGACTGCGTGGTGGTGGTGTCTGGTCTGCGTTGCTCGTGGTGAAACCTGTTCTCCCCTCGAACCGAAACCGCAACCGCTACATCGGACACTGCAGGCCAGGCACATGATGTGGTGGCGTGTTCAATGCCCTGTGCGGTTGCTCAGATGTTTGAATTGAACTCGCTCGGGCTAACGTGCGTGGCGCTATGCTTTCTGGACACTTCGCGGTGTCGCTGATCCTGCAACCTTATTGTATTTTTAACCCACATCTCGACCCTACGCACGCCTGTCACCAACTACCATCTTCTGTAATCTACACTGGTGTCGTTGACCGCCGTGGTTGTTCTTGTGCGGCAATTGACTGACCAGGCTGCGGCTTCGCACGAATAGCGGACGTGTGAATCGTGATGAGAATCATGGGCCATTGTCACCCGAGGGTTACGGGCTTCGCATTCGAATCGAATTGAGACACCTGCGGTACTCTGACGCGGGTGGTGGCACAGCGGCATTGCGATCAGTTCTCCGACCGGGTGCGATTGAGGTAAAACTGGCTGTGGAGACAAAAACGGGCGTCACAAATGAAACTCATCCAGGCTGCGAGTCCTAGCTATGTTGTGTTCCTGTCAGAATCTGTTGACTCTGTGATGACAGAGGGACATGCCGTCGAGAAATAAATCGGCGCTGCGTATGTTCACATTCATCTTCTCGCTGCGTGGGCTGACTGACAACCGTTAGTATTATGTTGAAGGTAACCGCCAGAAGGAGAAACTGGAAGGCGTTCCGGGGTTTTATCTGGCCTAACTGAACTGAAGAAACTGTGTCATGTCGAAGGCCAACGCAAGCCGGCTGACTGGCGTTCCAGTAACTGAAGATATTTTAAGATTGAATGGGAGCTCATGGAGGCCCCGGTATAGGCCTGCGAGCTCGTGTCTGTGCAATCGCGATGGCGCACCGCAGTCAAGACCAAGCAAGCCCCGGGGACGAGATGTGCGACCTCCGTGTGATCCTGTGGTCTGGAACTCGGGTCGAGGCCCGGCGGGCGGGGCAGAGGTGGGTGAGAACAGTGAGGCAGAATGGGGCAGGCAATGAGGTGAGCAGTGGCGTGGGCTCAGGAATACAGTGCCATGCTGACTGAATGGTGTGCTGAACTGAGTTCACCGGGCAACAGAAACAGCGTGGGGCGCTGCGGTGAGCGGCTGAGGCCATCTGCGATACGGCAACGGGCGTCGTATCGGAGTTCTTGCCGTTTAAATGAGTTACCAGGTGGGCGTAGTTCACTGTGTTTGTCGATAGCCGACTCACGAGCGCCTCGACGAACTGCTGAGCGCGGCAATCCACGAGGGCTGAGAGACATCGGATGGCTGAAAAATGGTGCAATGGGCAGGTGCAGAGAGGACAAAGGAGTGAAATGTGAGGTAACAGAACACAGGCGATGAATATAAACGTGTGATGTAATTCACGTTCAAAGTGCAGTGTTAACAGGCTCAGCCGCCGTCACTTTCTGTTACATTCATGAAGCCTCTTTGAGATGTGAGGCCTGCAATGCAACCGGTGTTTGTGACCTCCGGCAGGCTGAAATGTGGCGGATCTGAGGCGCACGCGAAATCGCAATAACCGTGAAGTGCGGTTTTCAAGGCGGAGAAAGGCGGCGTACTGTGATCTTTCGCCCATGACTGCAATGGCGTGTGTCAATGACAATGACGATGTGGAGAAAGAGGTCAGGCAAACGCTCGAAGGAATGAGCGGGTAAAATAGTAGCAACTTTCTCGCAGGTAAACGTAGTGGATGTACGAACATGTGCTGTGCGCGGCAATGTGGCGCGCCATTCACAGGTGACCCTGTCCTGAGTTGAGTTGACCTGGTACCGTCGGTGGTCTTGGTCGACCTGGTGAGCCGAGCGCCTCACTGAGCCCACATCTCTGAGTAAGCGTGCGTTGAACCTGGCTGTACTGATTCTTTTCTTTGTATAAACGAGATGAACAAAGATGTGCAAGGCTCAGTGCTGGGCTCGAGATGATTATGAATCGTGTGCGGCGTTTCTTGTGATCGAGATCAGGCTGACCGGGGGCGGTTTTGAGGCCGGCGATGAGCCAGGAACGTGACGTGAGACAGGCTTTTGTCACGACGCAGTGCTCAGGCGGTCGGAGACGCCGGGACTGCGGCAGTGGTTGGTTACAGGAGACAGATTTTGCGTTTTCAGATCTGACACGGAAGGGTTCGGTGCAGAAGGGCAGTAAATGTTTCAACGGGTGTGAATGATCGGTGAAACGGTGAAGATCACCTCCGAGGCACCGCCATCTGTCCATCTCCCGGCTTGACCTCGCCAATGAAAGTTGGACCAACGAGGCTCAGTTTGATTTGGCTGGAAATGGAGATATGGGCCGGGAGTCTCCATCCGTTTCAACAACGCCTCGGGAAACTCAAGGCAAATCACGGAAGACGATGGTCTATAACGTGGAGGATTAAGATAATGCTACTCCTCGTACGAGTGACGGAAGACAAACGGCCCCGGAAGAAGGCAAAGGACTACTATGGATAATGACAAGGAGCTGTTGTTTGATGGGAACTCAAACATGCGCTGTTATGTGAAATGATGATCCCAACTGAATCCGCATAACTCGCCGGTGGCTGGATCGAACCACAGCAAGTATTTTTTGCAAAGATACTGGTGGTTGAACCAATGATTGGATCGGGTGATATCGTTGGTGGTGGTATGACGATGAAGCCGCATTTGTTCAAGTATTTTACATACAGGGTGACCTTACAACTTTGCGCGAGCATTCCATTCGTGCTGAGGTGCTTGTTGTTCAAGTGTGTAAACCATTTGATGATATGTTGTACACTGTAAATGCTGAAATGAGGACCTGAAATAAAGAATGACGCGTAAACCGAACGGTTACCAGCGTAAACGCGATTTGGTGTGGTCATTGATCTCGTGCGTCGCCAGGCAAACTCGCCGAGCTGATGGTGGTGCGACGGTGTCTTGAACTAACGCCATTCTGTTGAAGCCGCTGTATAAATAATTGGTGAACTGGGATTACTGTTGAGACTGGCTGGCTGTCAACTAAAGGCGTATGTCTGAAGCGGGCTGCGTCAGAAATAATGTTCTGTCTGATATGATCATTCAGGCTGGTGGCGGCGTCATTATGTGATATCATGCCATCGCAGACGATTCGCCATTGGTAATAACTCGAAAATGTTGATTCCATCTGAAAAAGATTGCATCATTTTCAACTGTTAAAAAATCGTTGAGGCTGCTCTGGACTGATGCCTGTTTAAATGAACTTTGGTGGAGGCTTCAGATGAGGTTTGAAAGTGAGACCCACAATGAGACATGCAGGCTGATGCTGCTGCCAAAATCTCTGGCAAATATTGTCTTATCTTGGTCGATGCTGTTGTTTGCGCTTCTCACTGAAGCGCATGTGCGATGTCGCGATGGGCGCAGTGTGTTTCAGGTGACAATGTCCCACCTGCGGCGCGCGTGAAGGCATGTCTGCACCCTCGGCCGCAGGCAGATCTCGCGTCGCAGTAAGCGGCTGAGGCGCGTGAGCGGCTGCCTGCCTCGGAGTGAGGCGGCTGCCATGCTCGGCTGACAAAACGAAATGATTATCTGTTTCTACAGCCGCAACATTTTGCATGCGGACTAATAACTGACTGAACGGTGAAAACAGTCTTGTTCATATTCTGGTCGACAAATGTGGAGTCTCTCTCGGCTCTGTATTTCCGGTAGCAGAGCAGATTTGTCATGTTTCAATCGCTGTGGGCGGGCCATTTGAGCCCTCATTCGTACGGGCATATGTGCGCGACGCATGCCAGGGCGGGGTTGACCGTAGCTGCTCAGCAGACTGGTTGTCGGGGCGCTGCGGCTCGGCTACGCGGTATCGTTCTCCGTCGTTGTACGGCTGTGCGGCACCACCCGTCTGCTGACGAAGATGTGCGGCGTCGGGGCGGGGTGGGGAGCCGTTGCGCCCCACTTATTGCCTGATGGTCAGCGATCATGGCTGCTGATCTGGCGCAATCGTCGGTCCTGGTGTCGAATAAAATAAACGACAGGCACATACCAAAAGCAACTCCCCGCAACCTCGGCTAATAACTGTGTTTAGTGTAATTAACTGGAAATGTTAACGTGCTCGAGCTAGATGATGAGCATGTCCTGCGTGATGGCCATCTGCGTGCTGGTGTGCTGTGGGTCAAATACGGATTATTCACTCGCTCTAACGCCACGAGCAATAAAATATGCAACGTAATACTGACCAATAAGGGCTCGGATGGTGGTTTGATCACCATCGTTGGTCGCTCGGCAAACTCACCCGGTTCCCAAAAGCTGGATGAATAAATGTTCCGTCCGGTGCGGCGATCTTGACATCAGTTGACGCTCGCGAACGGAGGGCGCGCGGCCCGTCGACGGTGTCTTCTGACGAAATGAGGGGCGTTGATGGTCGCAGTGATTCGATGTACAGGACATGTGCGCGCTCTGTACGCTGGTGTGGGGAGAAAACGAAACGAAGCGGGCTCAGGCGTTCTTTGTTTGAGTGGATGGCGTTAATGATGCACAGGGTGGTTTGACGAAACGGTTGAATCGTATTCCGTCTCCGCTGATCCTGCGCCTCAGCCGACCTCGGCACCTTGCGCTGGTGTCCTGGCAGATGAGAAAGCGATACGAACAATCCCCCGCGGACATCGAACACTCGGTCAATGATTCAGCGATGGTCGCGCTGAGGTGTGCTCTGGGGTGCCACCGTCGGCTAAACATCAACCGGATCATTGACCGCTGGGCGAATGAAGGCCATGGTCTGAAACGGTGGTGGTGAGACACGTTTTGGGTCTGCATTTCCTCTTGGATCTTGACAGTTTGTGACAATGAGAATGATGTCCTTGTTTGGTGTGTGTTCGGCAACTCCTCGTCACTCACAGAGGAGGCTGTTTGTTTGGATTTTTCGACGCTCATGACTAGCGCCCGCTCCTGGTCTGTCGCTGGGCCCGTGGGACTGAACACAGTGACGGCAACGCTGTTTGGCGGCGTGAGCTGGGGCTATCGACCAGTGACCATAATCTGAAGCTGCAGGTGATTGATGTGGGAAGGCGTGCGTCGCATCCTGAATCCCGTGTGTGCCTCGGCTGTCAGCGTTCGAGAACGACGGATCGGTGAAACCGAACCTGCGTCTTCAGGGCTGTTGGTACGGCTCGGTTGCTGTTCTTGACGCGGTCTGTGCGCCAGTGACCGTTGCAATACGCAGTGTGCGTGTTTGAGGCAATGAAAGGTGGACGGTTAGAAAAAGAAGACGCTGCTGCAGTAATTCAAGGAAGGACAGTTGACTCAAACCTCCGCGAGGGCGTGGCGACGAAGAGGAAAAGGCGGAAATGGACGGCGTTCCGTTATGACTGATAAACTATCGGAGGGCTGGCTGCCGCAGGTTGATTTTTGTATGCGGCGTGATCTGCGTATCGGCATGGGCACGCTCGTGGCGCAAGATATTCCACTGGCGGCTGACCGTCTCGCGCTGTCACGTCGGCTACGGGCGGCTGGGCCATTCTGTTTGACGGCAACTCTTTCAGGGGTTCAGTGACGGTTTCTTCTGTCGGATCTTCGTTATTTCTACGGTGTGGTTGTTCTGTGAAATGAGAGGAAAGTTGACCAACAGGACCCAGGCAAATGGCGTTTTCTGGGCTGTTGCTTTGTTACTGTTGGGTTTAGTTCTGGCGGCGCTGCGAAGAATGATGATTGTTCTTCAGGCTGGGGAAAGTAAACCGGGGAATAAACTGTTTCTTTCAGATGAAGGTGAATGCTGCGTGTTGAAACTGGAAGGGCGAAGCAAGTGACGTCTTGACTTTCAGCTATAAGCAGGGTGATGTGATCATTCCAGTGGCATCACGCTGGCTGGACGTCATTGCGTGCACACTGCTGGGGTGACGGTGCGGTTCGCGCTGAACTGTTGCGCATTCTGGCAACGGTCACTTCTGCAGAATACCGGCCGCGGTCGGTCTGCGGCGCGGCGGAGGGACGGCAGATGGTGAGGTGGTGGATGGACAAGTGAGTCGGATGTGCGACGCCTCTGTCACGCTGATCACCCGCTCTTCATGGTATACACGCATCGGGCGGCTTCACGGGCAACCAATGACTGACGCGTCTCTGAATGGGGAATCAAGTCATAATAGCACATAATATAACTGCGTGAACTGTCAAAAGTTTGAAAGGAAGCCAGACGGTCTTCAAAGAAATGGATAACGGTGTTGATCTTCCGGCTCACAAGCCATATAACAGCATTGCTGTTGACTGGCGCGCTGATTACGAAAATATCTGCTCTGAAAGGCAATTTGCGCAAAGGAGGAAAGGACTCGCTATTCTTTATCTGATTATGGTGTCGTCGCTATTTCGTTATGTCTTTCCCGGATGTCAGTTCGTCAAACGCCTCGACCCGCACGGAAGACGAAACGGCAAATCGACATCTTTATGAGCCTAAGCAAAGATGCCGGCGTGGGCATTCCATCGACCAACTCTCAACTCATTTTTGAATGCGGAGGACTGCCAACGAGCATCCGCTCAGGGTTCGTTGTTTTGCGGAGACAATCTCGGAGGGCGAGGCCAGACGGATGTGAGGCATAAAGATTGTATGGAAGGGGGTCTCGGGTAATATTGACGGAAAATGAGGATGCTGATGGTGCGATCTGGGTCGGTCAGCTGGTCTGGTCGACCGGGCTGTCGCGATAGGTCGAATGCGCCTGTGAAACAGATCGAAGATGATGAGTTTCGTTGCTGTTGTGGTTTGAACGTTTCTGAAAGGACCCATGGGGAAATAACAGGTGGTACGGCCGCACCGGACTGTATGGAACAGATGACCAAATAATGTCCGGAATTGGCATTGACTCACCGCTCTTTGTTTTCGTATATTTACCCTCTCTGTCAGGGGCATGATCGGAAGGATCGTTTGGATGACTGAGGGACGACTGAGCGGCTGGAAATGGCGGAATGTCGGTGATTTCGAGCCGGGCGGGAACCCTCCAGCCACGGCAGAGGGCTGTGACATCGGCAGCCGTGTCAGACTTTGATTATTGCGCTCTAGAATAACTACGACGCTGCAACCAACGAGGGTCCGGGTGCCAACACTAGAGAATGACGTCAACGTGCGGAAAAATATGACTCGGTGAAGCTTCTCGAAGGCAATCGCGACGTCGGCAAAGAGGAGAGGCAACAGTCAGATAAATAATAATTATTCAAGTTAGACGGGCACAGCTCTGGCTCTGTGGGCGGGTGCGGTAACAGTGTGAAATGATAGCAATCATTGACGGACTAAATACTTGATTTTGGTGCTCTGACGATGAGAAATAATCCTCAGTTAACACCAGAGCAAAATGGAGCCTACTCGGCAAAAGCAATGACCCTGCAGATGCTCTGTATGCAAATGTGAGAGCGGACTAACATCTCGTGAACAATGCCAAATACAGCGGCGACCGATGACTGTTCATCATTTCGACAGGGGTGAAGTCCTGAGCCGAGCCCGTTTCAGGCCAGTTTGCGAACTGGTGCGGAGAAATGAGCCACGTGGAACCTCGTCTATCAAAAGGGAATCGTTGCTGGGCTGGCTATTTTGCCTTGAGAACGACTCGAATCGTTTGATGATTCGCTGACGCGATAGGGTGAACCTTCTCCTGCTCCCGTACCTGCTCTTCAACGCAACGGTGGTGCCGATCTGGTGACGGTCGGTAAGCTGCTGAATTGGTCGAAAAACCGCTAAAACGTGCTTCGGAGCATGAATAAGTTAAGACGGAAGGTCGTTAAAGCCGGCGTGCGATAATCGGCTGGCGAACCCAGCAACGGTTTGACAATGACCACGGCGACGGCACTCTGCTCGAAGCCGCGATCATCGGGGAATCAGCCACGCTGTGTTTCATTGCAATGATCAGGGACTTCGCGATCCGAGAACATTCTGGCGTTGATGGTGATTTTCTGTTTTCTTCGTGACTGCGAAACGCTGTTGCTCTGCAATTACATTTTGCTTTAATGAATAGATGAAACGGCAATGTGTGGGCATGATTGAGGTACAACTCAGGGGACACAGACTCAGGCTCTTGTTGAATTGTGCTCAGATGTTGCAAACAGAGGGCACATGTCCAGTCATGCAGGCTGCTGCCCGTGACTGATGCGGACTGTGACATGCGCTGATGAATGTTGAACGTTCCCCAGAATGGTTCTTCAGTGTTTCTCGACCGTTTCCGTTGTCAAAAGCGACCGATGATGAATTGACTACGAACGTTCACCGGATCGAGTCTTTCAGACGCACGATTCGAAAATACTCCGGTGACTCGACTGCTGCTGTGAAGACGACCACCGCCGCCATGTATCGGATAATGACGAGAACAGAGGAGGAGAAGACCTCAGAATGATTGTGGGCATCTTCCTGGTGGTGAAGAAAAATGGGGAGGAGGAAGGAGGAGAGGAGGAAGAGGTGAAGATAACGGAGAGGACTGTATTGGAGAAGGTGAAATTGAGCGCGCTGTTGCAACACTGGCGATGACGAAAGGCTGCCGTCAGCGAAAAACCAGATGAAGACGACAACAGCACTGAAAATTACCGTGAAATGGGCAACGAAGACAGTGGAACAGGAGATACTCACTGAAATCCGTTTACCTCTGCTCGGGACGTCAGGCGATGAATCACGTTCTGCGCTCAAGATGACGACTATCATCATCACTCGCTCGACCAGCTCTGCGGCCGCTGGCAGACTGGATCTTGGTCGTGGTTTGTCTTTTTTCTTTTTCTTTTGGAATCGACTTTCAGGCGGAGGAACGTTATGGTTGATGTGTTCCTCTGTTGTGCCGGTGACCTGGACGGCTGGGGTGCTGTTCGGCTCGTTGAGGTATCGCGGTGGGTGGTGCGGGGCTGATGCTCGCTCGGCGGCAGGCCAGGTCTGCCTCTGCGAAAGTGGTTGCCTGCGCATGAGATCCGCAGCCGCCGCGCCCGGCACAGGAAGCAATCGCGGAGCAGGTGGAGCTTTCGTATGATTGATTGCCGCAACAAACCGGTGGTCTGCCGGTCTGACTGCGGTGATTGTTCTGCAGGCTGGTGATGACAACAAACGAAAGGCAAAATATGCAAAAGGCTCAGTGATTTGATCCTGACAGCGATTATTGCAAATGATAACCGTCGCGCCAGTGCGTGGACTATTCTTTGATAACGGTGTTAACGATAATCTGTTATGTTGCGGAAGCCACGGTCAATCATATTTCGGCGTGAGAAGGAAGTTTCTAGCGCATCTGGAGAGCTGCTGAAAACTGCTGAGCCGTGTTGCCGTCTGACGACGAGAACAAAGAAGGTGAGTTGAAATAATGATGGCTTCGGCGTTCTGAACCGCCTGATGTGGGCGTCATCAAATATTGATGGCATGGGCAGTCTGTGCGGCATCAATCGGTATACATCTTGGCCTCACAATGGTGTGTCTGCCTCCATTTTTTATTACAAGTGTTTGTTGTTTGTGCTACTGGTGGCGTGAGGCACGGCGGTGAACTGAATGCCTCGGCGGCTGACCAGACAATTTGCCGTGTTTCGGGCTGTCCTGAATAGCTGAAAGCTTTGATTTCATTCGATCCAGATGAGTTTATGATAAATACAAAATGACGTCCATCGGCCGGGCGCTGTTGAAACTGATAAACGATGTGGCCTGTCTGTATGTTTGCCTGATGACCGACCGCGATATCGGGAATGTCGTTTGGCTCCCGCTATCATGTTTCTCTTCGCCTCGCCAGCTCTAATAAAGTCAGATGCGGCTGTTTGTGTGCTGCTGTTTCAGACCAGCTGAATGACAGGACAGACAGATGCGGGTTGGGAGCGTGCCTGAGCCGGTGTGTCTGGCTGGATGGTCTCGCCTCGAGAGCGGGCTGAACTCTCCGCGTCACGGAGAGAGGAGACAGGTGTGATTTCATTGAAATTCTGCCGTGGTGTGCTGAGAACGGCCGCTGTGTGGTGCGGGAGGCTCTGAGGCGTTTGTTCCGCAGGCGGCTGCAGGTGATTGCTCATGCTGCGGGCGGGCTGTGTTCAACACTCGTGCTGCTGGCGGGCTGGTTGACCTGGCTCTGCAAAAACAGGCGCTGGGCCTGTGGCAGCCAGTCCCCATGCACAAGGCTGTTCACAAACCAGACACCAAATGCTCAACCTTCGATTTATTTATCGGGGAAATATTTTGAATAGCTGGGTGGGGAGACACTGTCAGTGGCAAAATGTTCATTGTGTTCTCTGATAATAACTGAAGACAGAATAAGTTGCTGGTAGCAAGTGCGAAACTCCAGCCTGATCTGCGCTGTTTGAACACTGCTGCTCGGCCTCCCAATCAGGCAACGGTGACAGTGTCGTCAGTTAGCTCAAACAGAGAGGAAATAGATAATGAAGATGTGGTGAGACGAGGAGGCAAGAGAAACAGAGGCCAATGACAGATAAACGGAGGAGACGGCGCATTCAATTTTCTGGCTGCGTCATATTCTGACTCTCAGTAACCTTGAATGCGACGTCGATATCAAGGTGGAGGCTATTAAGTTGATCGCAAACTATTGATAGTTTGTCCTCTTTAACGCCCGGAAAATGACGGCAATGAGTTTTGCTGTTCTTTATTGGCTGGCGGCATGCGCAGCGTTGCAATCGCTAAAAGCCTGTGGCACTCACTGTGATTTGCGAGCAATGATGACGGAAGGTGACCGGTGGCGTCCTCTTACTCCCGTGAAACCGACCTCCTCCAGCAGAGGAGTACTACCAGTTCAGGAAAACGATGACGGCGCTGCCAACTGAACCTGCGATTCCCAATAACACACATTAAACCACAAGTAATGAGTTGTTTCATGTTGATAACTGCACCTGTGTCAGTGGTTGGTGTGTCGGGAAGTGAGGCTCTGGTCCTGGCTCGTCACAGTTGCCAACTGAGCCGTTATGCCTTAAGGCCAGTGTGACCCTGTGCAGAGAGGGTTGATCTGACAATGTTTGAGTGGTGTTGCTGTGGTGTGTTATCAAATGAATCGGGGAACGGGACTCCCAGCAGGCGTGCATTGGCTCGGCAGACGATCGGCTGTCATTCGCTGCCTGGCCAGTGACGGTTTTTCGTCTTTAGTAACAAACCACTGTGACGGTCTTGTGCTGTGTATGAACTTATGCGACGCCAATGCGCCGGTACGTAAATATGAACAACACATCATACTATGGGCGGTTGATATGCTTTCTCCCACGACAACGATCCGTCTGCGCCTCAAATAATGCTGTGGGCTGTGAGGTAGTTCGGCTGTGATCTGAATGAGGTAAACTGAAATGATGCTGAGAACTGTCGGGGAAAACGGGGCTGAAAGGCGGTACGAAACGTCGCGAGTGCGCTTAACCTGCTGGCTCGCATCAGCACTACTGCGCATTTCAGCATCGTCGTCGTCGCTGATGACGATGATGACGCGTGGTGGTGACGAGGTGATGAGGAAGGAAGGACGAAATGAACAGATAAGTTAACTGAGTAATGTGGTTAAAATGTGATGTTTTTGGTTGTCGATCGCGGTACGGACAAACTGTTATCCGTTGCAAATGGTGGCCTGGTGCGCTCCGGCTAAATGTTGAGCGCGGTGGCACCTCGAGGCTGAGCGGGTGCCTGCAATGGTTGATAAAGGGACGTTATTTTCGCAATGGTATGGAAGCGAAGCAGGTTTACAGGCTCATTGAATTACGGATTGAAGGTTGGCGATCTGATGTCGTCTGACATGCAGAAGACACGCAGAGCGGCTGTCTGAGGAATGACCGGTTTGATAGGTGGGCGGTTTGTCTCCTCGTTGTGACCGGCATGTTCTGGCTTTGCGGCAACAGACGGCCTGACCCCTGCTCATTTGCTGACGAACAGCGCGAACCCCATGCCTGTCGAGAAAGATGTCTGTTCTCCTGTTACGTTAACTCTGATGGGCAAAGGAGGTCAGTGCGGCAGATGACGGGGACTACAGGCAACTGCTGGAGCTATACGGAGGCAGATTGACCAACCGTGTTATGTTCATAATTTCAGTTAACAGCTGTTGATTGAATGAGGTCGTGGCGTGATAACCGCTGAAAGCAGTGATGATATGCGCCAGTTATGAGCCGTAAGATCGTTCGTTACGGAATGTTGTAAATTGAGACATCAAGAATGTTTGGCGGTGGCAGGACTCTGATAACGGCATCGAAGGCTCACGCTGTGATGGATTTTCCGGAGGGTGATCAATACTTCCGCGACTGTGCATACTGATTCTGTCTGAAACGGACTGGTTCTCTTTAAATCAGGGTTATTCAAACAAACGTAACGGATCGGAGATGTTTGTCGTCTGCCGCAGCACCAGTGCTTTTGCTGATTTCGGTGTGTGCTGGGTGATTCAAAAACAACTGATTGGGCGAGGCGTGAACGGGCCTGAAAACAGCAGATACGAAAGTCACCAAATCGCAGGAGGCGAACAACCGCAAAAAGACAGCCGCTGTGGTGTTGTATCTGTTCGATCTGATTTCAACTCGTTGATCTTGTAGATCTTTCGTCACGAGACGGACTGATGTCATAATCCATCCGTGCGAAAATGACCGGTGCTGAATCGCACCATGCGAAGACCATGAAGGATGAATGAAAATCTTCTTGTCAAAGATTGGACCATGAGAACGATGCTCGTGTGATATGGACGAATGACGGTTTTGTGTTTGTTTTAATGATCCGAGATGGAACCGTTGGGATCTCCCAACTGGTGGAATCGGTTATGGGCAGACAGAGACACGAACACGCGAACGACCGACCTCGGCTATCGTACAGGGGCTGCTGGCTCTTTGCTGCTCTGGTCGGTTCATGATGATGAGGTGACGAAATCCGGTGGACGATGCGTAATGACGTGGCGGTTGAAACTACAACATCACGTGGGTGTTTCTTCCCCACGTGACTGCTGTAACGGTCCTGGTGCCGCGAAGCGACCGACGATAACACCGCAGTGCCATCGTTCCCCAGAAGGACTTGATCGAACTGTGCGATCTCTTTCATGCAGCTCCTTCACTGTCGCTGCCCTGTACTGGTCTGGCGCGACGGCCAGACAACCTGGCTTACAAACGATCGTGGTGGGTTATTACAATATCGCGCCGATCGGCGTTGTAAATATTGACGCCGAGAATGACGCTGCGCTGCTCAGCCAGGTGTTGAGGAGAAACCCTCACTGAGAAACATCGACTCTGCGCTTTGGGCTGTGAACGTGCAAATATGACATTGGCTGATCCTCGGACATTGTTTGAGCCGACTGATGAGTATTGTGACCTGGACACCTGTCTGTCTGGCAACGGATGTCGCGGTCTGAATATGTACGCTGAATCGATGTGCCGGTGGGCTGGGGGTTCTTTGAGCCGATGCCGGGCGGTCTGGGCTGCCGTTTGATGGTCTTGGCGCAGCGTATTTCCGGATGTGATGACTGGTGTTAACGGCAAAAGATGCCCAAAACTGCCAGATGTGCGGCCAGAGATTGTATGGGCAGGCGAATTCAACAGATGACTGTGGCAAATGGTATCCGAATCTCAGGCATGCATTTTGAACCATTTCGCGCGGACGAAAAACCGCAGCCACTGGCTGGCTTTGTTTTCGGTGGTGACTCTGCGGTGATCTGGTTTTATCGACTCCCCAACTGTTGACGGTGATGAAACCTGAATGGACACGCGACCACAACCTGTTCAACACATTGAGCGACGGCATAAATGACCAGACGTTTGTTTCTTGCGTTCGACGTGGTAACTGCGGCTGGTGAGCGGAGAGGGCTTCTGATTGAAGTCGCGGCTTCGCTGATGTTTATTTTCACCAACTTTCCAGTGCGCTGACCAGGCGACCGGGTGCCAGGAAAAAATGCAGGTATTGTAATGAGGAAAGAATCGCGTGTTAACTTTGCTGTAGCTGTGTTGTGTTAACTGTCATCCCGGCCATTAATTCGGCATCGGTCAATTCTGCTGATGAACTGTCTCAACTGTGGCTTCGCTGCTTCCGCGGT
Organism: Lates japonicus; assembly: GCA_033238685.1. Taxonomy (NCBI): domain Eukaryota; kingdom Metazoa; phylum Chordata; class Actinopteri; family Centropomidae; genus Lates; species Lates japonicus. The sequence continues at coordinate 2,284,821 of BRZM01000039.1, read as the reverse complement.
GGCGCAGCTCGCGCCACTGGCAAACACGCCTGTGCAATCTGCAGATGAACTCTTGTCGCAGCGCAATGCTCGTGGCCTCGGCTCGGTGGTGAGCAATGAGCAGCTCTGACCAAAATCCGGGACGCGGCTGAGATTCAGGGCTCTCGGCGAGGCGGCGGGAAGTCACTGCTGAGGCCTCTCCCACCTTACACACAGCAACTCGCTGCACTGCACAGAGGACATGAAATGAAAGCGGCAAAGAGGTGAGCAAAATGTCACGGGCTTGCTATTTTGTAAAATGCGTAAGGCAACGCGTATGCATCTCTCATCCCGCGTTGAGACAGTTGTCTGGCGCGTGGAGCCCGGGCGTGTTGAACTCGCTGCCAGTGGTCGTCGAGGTGTTCAGCCGGTTTCTATCTTATGAAACCAGGTGGCTGCATGTTCTGGCCGTGCGCAGTTCTGATGAGGCGTGCGATGACGAGCTTGCAGTGCCTGACTGGTGCGCGACGGGCGACACTGCGAACACGGCGTGATGTGACCTGTGCTGTTCATCTTTCCGTGCGGCGACAACACGCAGTGTGACTTTATAGCTGTGCATTTGGTCTGAGGTGGTATTTTAATGCCAATTTTGAAACCTCCAAATCGAGGCACAATGCGTTGGACGGACTATTGACGCTCAAAACGAATGGCGCACTACGGTGAAACAGCGTGTTCAAAATAAAACGGCATTTTTTTATCGCTCAACGTGGCATTATGATTATGAGCAATAAATGAGACCAGAAGATATTGATTTACATTTCTTCCTAAAACCCTTTATTTTAATACGCTTTGCACACACGCAGCGCAATAACTGTTTTAAATCAATGAGAGAATCGACAGTGACAATTGTGTATAAACCTGTTAACCTGGTTCTGTTACTGTTGTCGCCACTGTGTTTGATGGCGGCATAACGCTGGTTCCGCCATTTATTGAACGTTCGAGGCATCGCGGAACGGAGGTCGGAAATGCGACTGCAAACATCAATGATTCGCTTCGGTGCACGCTGAAACACGCACGGGCATTCGCATTTCGCCGCTAAAGTGAAATTTCACGTCGGTGTCGATGATCGAGAGGCGTGTTGTGTTTTCGACGCGTCGCGACGCTGAGCGATGCAAGTGGCGGCGTCCGAATGTTTCGCGTGCTCGGTTGTTGTAATCTCCGTGAGATGCGGACGCGATAGTGTGTGTTGCGTAATCGCAGTTTGTGACTTCATGTGACTCGCGATCGCTGAGCACCGCGGCGTGAACACGCGCTGAGCGAGCAGCGCGCACGGTTTACTGCGTCTTTCGCGGGTGCTGGAAGAAGACGACAACTTTCTTTGAACGTGTCGGGCTTTAACCGATTGTTGACTTCTAATCGACCGCTGTCCTCGCTCTTTTCAGGTATCGTGAACGTGAACTCTTTGATATGTGACGTAACTGCCTGATAGTCGTCTGGCGTCGCCAGTCAGGGGCGTAGTGCTGACTCCGTATTATGGTCATTATTTCTAGGTCTTAATGTCGTGTAACTATTGCTGACTGAATAACTGTTGTTGGTTAATCCATTGTTGAATATTTTCATTGAGGCAATTGAAAAATGCTGTGCCCTCGTTTCTGCGGTTACAATCGTTGACGCCCGCGATAAATAGAAATTGTCTTTTGACAAAACGCAACGGTGTGCGTGCAGGCGTGCGTTTGCAGATACTGATCAGGCATTGTGTTGATTGTGTTGTGTTGATGAGTACATGATGTTGTTGTCCTGTTGATTTTGTGCGCGCAATATTGTTGTCTGTATGTGAACTGGGCTGTGACTGTTTTTCATTGATCGGTGTTAATCTATGAACTGAAGGTGGTTGATCCGCGGTCGAACGCTGTTGAGCCAGTATCAAAACTTCTGAATGTTCGGTTGTGTTTGGCGGTCGACCGGCCAGTACTCAGCGTGATCGTCATCGGTTGCTGTTTCACGGCGATCTTTCCGCCTCTAAAACGACACAGGGCGGGCGTTGATGATCTGCGGTGGTCGGACGCAGGCGCAGGCCAGACGGTGCATGTTCACGTGCTGATTGAGACTGGTCGTGGTGGATGTGCTTCCGGCTGTTCGATGACACGCTGTTTGGTGGCCGTAATTACTACAGATGAGCAATGGTCAGACTAAATCGTAGCACCATGTGCCTCTGCGGTCGCGGGGTTCGGTTCGCCAGGCGGCGGCATGATATTTCTGGCGGTGTTCCCGTACGAGGATGATCACGTGCTCACCGTCGACAAGGTTGGTCAATGACGTTCTGGTCTGTGATTTGAGTCTGGTGTTTTAACCGGGCGGAGATGGTGCGAAAGGCGACGCCTGTGCCGGTTTTGACCGTAACCGACCAGTGATGCGTCTTTGCCGGGTCGTGTCGATATTCTGTTGGGTGAACACATGCTGGATCGGATCGATGTCACGGTGGCCCAGACTGAAACCAGCTATGGGAACCAGATAATTGGGTTTAGGTTGCTGACTGGCAATCTGCAAAAGCTACGGCATGTCGGTTTCGTCCGAAGATGTCTGAACTTATTTGCGTATAAAGGCTAACCTAATGACGCTGTCTGGAGAAGCCTGTGGATAATCTGGTCAGGACTGTTCGGTTTTCGGTTCAGAAGCTTTCTAAGGGCCGGTTATGTGGTAATCGTCAGGCTGTGGTTTCACGCAATGGTGCCTGACAAACGCTTCGGGCACGAACTCTTGGCGATAAATCTCAAACTGTCTGCGTGAATATGACGTTCGTGATGACGTTTATGCGGCAAATTGCGGGCCGATTGACGCGGTAAACGGGGTAGGTGAGTGAGACTGCTGGCGTGTTTGCTCAGTTCGTGAACAAAGATGTCGGAGAAGGGCGCCTCTTCGCGTCGAAATAACGATGTATCGTTCTGCGCTACCGCCGCAATAACGCTTCTTTCAGGCTTGTCGGTGCGCTCGTGAGACTCGACAGAAGACGAATGATGACGGCAGGCTCGTCTCGAAATCGGCCGCCTGAAGCTGAACGATCGCGTGTTATTCGGGTGCTGAATCGCTATCGTCGGTCACCAGCCAGATCACCGTGGTGCATCGCTGAGGCGGGTAAAGGCGGGAATCGGTGGTTGCGAGACGAAAGCAATTTGTGCCACGAAAGAAGTGATGGTAACAAATGATTGGCTGTGTGTGAGTGGAGATTAAACAACTTTGGTGGTAAACTGATGATGAAATCATCGTGTTTTCTGTGTTTGATGCTGGCTGCTCAGGCTGCTGAGACGGCGGCTGATTGATGACGCGTGATCATCTCGGCTGATACCGGGCTGGATGAGCTTGAAAGCAAAGAAGCATCAGTGGAGGGTTTTATTACCGCCGTACGTGACTCGACGGTTGGCTGACAATGAAACTCGCCGCGGGTCTTTGCCGTCTCGGCTTTATCATGGTGACGACGGACAGTACGATGCGTCGATATTCGCAACGCGATACTTCGGGTCTGGTGAGGCGCCCACAATTGAGCAGAGTTCAGCGCAGTCAGCGTTAATCTGCGGGGCCGCGGCCGCATGGCTGCGCAGGTCATCAGGTTACCTATTGAGAAGCCGCGCGCAGCGGGAATTCTGTCTTTGTTCTCGCACTGTGATGATTGGTGTTTTCCTGGGCAAATAAGCGTAGGCCCGGCCAGGCTGATGACGAGTGCTGACTGCTGCGTGGACTGTTTCGATGCGGGAACTTCTTTCGCTGCTGCCGGTGTTTTCCGCGCAACCGCTGGTTTCAGCATAGTGTGCGTAAAATCGCCAATATGGGCCACCTCTTCTGATTGACTCCTCTTACGCGGCGTCAGCTGCTCGCGTGGGCATCTGTGAGGCATGCTGGCTGGTCGTGAGCGCCGATGATATGGAGTCTCTGCAAGACTTCCGTTGATGATGCCGCCGACGTCATCTATTTCCATGGGCGCGCAGACGAACATGTCGTCGCGGCGTCTGGTCCGCCCAGGCGAACGTGTGCTCCGGGGGAGGTGACGGGGGTGTGTGCGGGTGCCCACGTGAGTGAGAAGAATGCCTTGCCTGCACACACACACCTGCTGCACGTAGGGTGCACAGACACATGGGGACACTGATGGCGCATCGCGGCCTGCGTGCATCCTGAACTCTCACATGCTGCCGCTTCAGTGATTAGAAATGGGTCAGGTTTCTTTCACGAAGAAAAACAAAATCTGAAATGAACTGGCTCGGCTGCAGCGCTGGCGCCACGGTGGGCATGGTTATAATCGGCGAAATCGAAGTAATGACAAATGGCCAGGCGCGCGTTGAAGGCTCAGGGCAGACAGTGTTGTCGTGATGCTGACGCGTGAGGCTTTATGACCAGCGATGCTGCTCATCGACGAACTCCTCGGAAACCAGTCAGTGTCGTCACTTTCATTGTTTGATGGTAACACGTATTGATATCGGAATCGGTTATCGGCTTCAAATGATTGCGAGGGCTGAAATGGTGCACGTCGTGTTATGTTCTGCGATGCTGCTATGCTTCCTCGGCTGTGACGCGACGATCGGTGTGAGCAAGGGAACAAACGAAAGGCATGTTGCTGTTTGGATCGAAATTCGCCGTGAGCCAACAGGCATGCTGTAATCTGCGGTGGGTGTGTTCGGCCGGGTCGGGGCGGCATATCTCCCGTCATTCGCACTGCAACGCTCGGCAGCTCTTGTGACATTGCGCGATCTCGACCTGACAATGGAAACCCGACCTGATCACTCACCGGATCATCCTAATGCTCGTCCTCGCGAGGACGGTGGAGGGTGAATGGTGGGCACGGCTGTCGATCGTTGCCAGTGCGAGTTCGCTGCGGCTGGCCTGCCTCGAAGGGGCGGAAGAAAAGCGAGCTGATGAAATGATGAAACGGGAAGGAGTGAAGGTGCCAGATCTTGTGTGCTCTGCCTGGTACTATTCAATTTCTGCGCAACTGTGCCGACATTAAAAATACCACTAATACACCAGTTTAATCAACTGCAGATGGACTCTGCCCTTCTTCCAGATGGTGGCATTGTGCTGCTCACCTTTGTCTTTTCACAAGTCAGAGATTTTTCTCATACTTCTGTAAAATGTTTTTCACTCACAAACTGTATTCATCTTAGTTTAAAACCCATTTTTAAACTTAGGAAATGAGAAAACTTATTGGGAAAACCGCCAGACTCTGTGGTGAACGAATTAAAAGAAATCAACAGTTAATGTTTCTACCTTGCTCATGGGGTAGTTGTTCGTCTTCGCTAGTTATGCGGAAAATCCCTCAGTTTCAACCTTCCTCCATGTGAAGACTTCTTGCCATCATGACTCAGATTTTCCTCTCTTTTCGCTGGACTTCCATAAACACACTTGTCACATTTCAGGTTTTCCAGCTCTCTGTAGTAGTCTCTGCTCCTCCTGCTGATTCAACAACATGCATTTTTTTTTTTGCTTTTTATCCCCTCAGCCTGGGAGAACAGAGAGATTTAGGGAGAACAGATCCGTTCAACGTGTGAGTTCCTGGGGATGCTTGACCTGCCTGTGCCTCAATGCTTTTCTAAGGCCTCCAGAAGCTGGAAGACAGGGTGTCATTGACAGGTAAGGGAGCCTTGAGGACAAAATGTGGTTTAAATTTAACAAATGAGAACTCTTGAACTTTTTGGCTGCTCCTTATTATGTGAAACAGGACCTACCATCTTTTCTCCTCGACCTTGAAGTTTGATTTTATGCAAACGTTTGGATTACTGCAGGAATTTCTTCACTCACAAGCTTCCAGTTGAGATCAAACATGTTTTCTTTCTCTCTTCAAAGAGCCATTTCTGGTTTGAGACTTTAATTGATGTAAATATTTGCATGCCACACACATAGTAGTGTGCATCCCATAATGGGAATGTTAACACATTACTGCTGCGTGGGAGTTAGCACAGATCTTAATCATGGATAGGGTTTTGCTGTAATTCCAGAGCTGGAGGCGTAACCTCAATCTCTTTGGCATTATACAGTAAATCAGAGTGTGGCTAAGTCGGCCCCTGCCAGCTCAATAACAGCCATCCCATTTCTGTGGATTTATGACGAGACTTACTAGGAGTAGTTATTTCAGCACCTACAGAGGTCTCTCTCTCCTCCTCTCTTCATTTGTGTCTAAACTAATGAAGCACCCCCTGCCAAGCACTGAGTTTTATTTCTGAGGTTCAGAGATTGCTTTTGTGCCATGGTGGATTATTATTTGAAGTAAGGGACCAAATGGCCGGCTGAATGAGGCCGGGTTTTAGCTGCAGGCCCAGTGGGAGTAGATGTCCCGCACGAGAGGCAGAACGGATAATTGATGGATGGCTCAGCTTGTTGGTTCCTGGTCCCAGACGTGAGCCGCTGTTATGAACATAGAAGGAGTGCAGGCTGACAGAACCGTGGAGAGACGTGTAGCTCAGCCTGTGATGGATGACACCCGTTGGTATCCACTATAGATACAGATAAACTACAACTGTGGCCTCTTAGAGCTACCAGAATTCTGCCTCCACACGGTACCCTAAATGTTTTGGTGTATCTCTGTAGAATAATAAACTTTCATGATTGGAAAGTATAAACCAGAAACCACCAGGACAGATGTACCCAACGTTACTGCAAGGCCACACTGGAATTGTTTGTTTTAACTGGTGTTTTACTTTAATTTCCCTCATGGTTTCTTCCCTTGGCTATCGGGTATTGCAGTGCTGAAGCCACAGAGTCGTCATATCTAGGGTTTACCAAATATAAGTTTAAGACTTTTAAGACCTTATAATACCACAGAGAATGCTATTTAATATACTTTTCGTGAGCCCTGCTGATCAAAGAATGACAGAGAGGCTGAAGGACAATAAAGCTAAAAATTATATTGGATATATGGATTTATTGATGTTTCCATCACAATTTTGTCAGTACTTTCCAGCTGTATGTAGTAGCAATTCCAATTATATAATTAATCAGTTAATATGATCTGGACCCAAATAAGCACCAACAAAGGACAAATTAAGAAGTAATGAAACTATTAAAGTTCATTTTGTTTTGTCTGTTGTGAGCTGGTGGGGTTTGTGGTTGCAGAACAGCTCCCAAATTTCAGAAAGACTTTGTAAATTTAAATGTAAGACTTTGAACACCCTTTTACCCTTTTTTTTGAGGGACCTGAATTCAATGCTTTTCAAGACTTTTCAAGACCTGCTCATACCAGATTTACCTGCTGCTTGACCTGTAAATCAACTCCTCAAAAGAGTTGACTATACTTGCCCCCCAGCCTATAAAGAGGTAGTGTTAATGGTAGCACTACAGAGGATTTGTAGCCTGGCCCTTTATCCCAGTGCTGGTGGCCCCAGGCTGCTGGGATTGATGGGTGTTTGTCGTCCAATCTCGGCTCCAGCTTTGGCTGCAGCAGGACAGGGCTTTACAGGCTCTTGTGGCACATTCAATGCCCTCCAGACCTCCCATTAAGACGTGACCGGGAATGACCTTGAACTCCCTGCTCAGCCTCGCCCGAAGGACAAACTTGCTGCCTACCAGTGTGACCCAGTTATAGGAGCAGGGAGAGAGGGAGTTGAACAGAGAAAGGGAGAGAGGGACAGATCTGTGTTTGTGTGTGTGTGTAAGGCGGTGGCAGGGCATAGCCTACTTCACGTACCCCACTTTACCCGTCCCTTCATCTGGGAGCTGAGCAGCTGAGCTCCGACTGCACCATCTCGTCCTGTTGTTTCTTTTTTTTTTTTTTTTCATTTATTTTGGCCAGATGGTGGATTACAGGTCAAGCCAAAGGCTGAATGCTGCCACTGTCTCAGGAGAATAAACTTCTGGAAGCTGGCCGGCTAGTTACTCAGGATGTTAGAGTCCCTGCTTTTGCAATCCTTAAAGCTGCACTAATCAATATTTTCCTATTAACAACAGATCAAGTAACTACATGTAATATGAATGGTGTAATATGAACCTACGGAGAACTGTCACTCGAATCTGCAGTTTCCCCCAGCTCTTTGGAGTGTCTTTAGCATCTTTGAGCTCATTGTTTTGGGTTTCTGGCCCACAGCTTTACCATTTTGCTTCACTTTCACTGCTCTCAATGACCTTAATTTCCAGCAGCAGGTGGCCAGAAAGATGCAGCATAGGAACGTGCACAATTAGTCGACTAAACAATTAAACGTACCCTCGCAAATACTAGTCGCTTAAACTAATTATTATTTAATAATGTATAACATAGGTTAACTGTTGTGTTGAAGATGATGCACAGCCATCTGCTAAAAGGCAGACTGCAGCCCCCCTCTCCCTGAATAAGCAAGGTGGGAAGTGTGTGACATCTTATAAAACCAGCACAGTTTGGCAGTATTTTGATCTAGAAAATTAAAATAAGGTTGTATGCGGGCTGGCATGTAACCACTCGACTGGAGCAATGTGTAACCACATTCAACTCAGGCGTGCAAACTTTAACCTGGCTGCTGATGTTAGCGCTGCTAATGTTAGCCACACTCTGCAAACCAATATGACATCAATATCTGGCACATGCCAGCGCAAATTGTGCTCAAGTTCGACCGCTTTCTGGTTGTTTTCTCACTTTGAGACAAGTCGGAAATCTGATATCTTAAGAAGTATAACTTAAAGCTTCCATGATGCTCATTATATCCTTAACTCTTGTAATTCTGGGATCAGACATAGACATGCAGTTATTATGTACATATAGTATGTCTTAAATCCAGCTGCCTTCTGAAATGTGTCTTCTGTTTCAATGAATATCAGTGCTGACCTTTGATAGGTTCACCTCGTTAATTCACAGTGACGCCTTGTTTAATTAATCATTTGTTCCCTAATTAACTTTCATTCTTTTTTTGAGCTTTAGTGTCTGTGTGACAGATGAGAAGCAGGATTGCAGCACGTACAGATTGATAAAGATGCTGATTTTACACTCCCTTATTATGGTGCTTACATCTGTAAACTCCTACACAAGTTCCCACCAGTTTCACCCCTCTCCTATATTGCTGAATCTCTACACTTTCAAGCTTTTTTCTTCCTCTTTTCACTCACATCATCTTTAGTTCTTAGTCTTTAATGCACTTGGATGAAAACTGATCTGTAGCAAATCCAGACTTTTTAAAGAAGAGATGATATCCTCTTGCAGTTCCACTTTCTTTATACTCGCCTTTCTGCTTGAAATGGGCAGGGAGAGCAAAATGGTCTTTAACTGACAGCCTGCCTTTTCCCTGGCTTTCCATTTTCTCCCTCCTTTCTTTTCTTTTTACAGCCTGACAAAGGCAGTAGAGGACTTTGCAGAGAGCAGTTTCTTTGGTCAAAGGAAATGGTAGAGGAGGAGTGGAGCAGGGAGAGAGGAGGTGTATCTGTCAGAGTGAGGCTGGACTGAGAGGAAGGGTGGGGGGGGGTGGGGGGGGCAAAAAAGGAGGGGGGCACAAGGGAGAGGAAAGGAGAGGAAGGGGAGGGGACTGTGCTCCCATTCACATTGGCGGCATTTGGCTTGAGAATAAGCTGCTTTTTTTTTCTTGGGTAAGAGAAGTTTTCCTCTGGAGGGTTGGTCAGAAACGAAGCCAGGAGAACAGGAACATACTGAGCACTGGAGCCGACTTAAACCTGAGACGCTGAAGGAGCTGAGGCTGGATGATAAGGAGGAGCAGGGCAGCAATGCAGGGAACAAACTGGGGTAAGAAGCTCGGAGGGAAGTTGACTTTATTACTTTGGCACTCAAGGTGACGGGGATGTTGGGTGATAGCAGTTTCTGTTTCATTCACTGTTTGTCACTGTAAAATAATTATTTCCATCATAAAGACGTGTAAATGAGGTTTATTCCACCATAGTTGTGAAGAGAAATGTTCACATTATTGATTAGTCAGTTAGCTGATCATCTGAAACTGACCTGTTTTGTTAATCAGTCATTTTTCAAGCAAAAATGCCAACAGTTCTCTGCTGCCAGCTCCTAAAATGTGACCGTTTGCTGGTTTTTTTTGTTTTGTTTTTTTTGTCATATATGATTGCTGAAGTCTGCTTCTGTTGATCACTGCACTGTTACTGCTCATTGAAATGAAACAAAAACAGTGACAAGCTGAGGACATTAATCCACAAGTGTGTGAGAAGAGGCCTGTGCTCTCTTTCAGTGCTGTATAATCATTGACAGCATTTAGTGCATCATTCAAACAAACCTGCATGTCCTCATGAGAAATGCCTGTATTGTTAACTGGTTCACTTGTGTACGAGTTGCCACTTCTATTTCTCCAGTGGGACTGCTTAGTCTATAAATGTCTGTGCACTTAATGAGCAAAGAGTTAAGTGTTTTTCAATGTATTTAGCCATCATTTAACCAGGAAAGTAACTGGGAATAAAAATTCTGTCCAAGAAAGGACGATAAAACACCAAATATTTTTCGTTACCACTTTTTTTTGACAGCTTCTTCTCTCTGCCTTATTTTTGCATAAACTGAATGTCTTTGGATTTTCAGACTGTCAGTTGGATAAATGCAATTTTAAGATGTCACCTCATGTGCTTGACACTATTTCAGACATATAATCGACTTAACAGTTAATCAACAGTGAAATAATTGTTGGGAATATTAACTTTTGACACGGTGACTGTGGTGCCTGCGAGGTGTCTGCCTGTGGAAAGGTAGGTTGTCTACAAAACTAAAATAGCGTTGTCACACTTTCCCTCTATGTTCCAGTTTCCAGAGAGAAAGAGAGAGAGATGGAGGAAGAATAAGGAGATGGGGGGGGGGTGTTAGAGAGTGGGATTCAGATTCTGAAGTGTGGGCACAGAGAGATGGAGAGTGGAGGAGGGGATCTCCAGACTCATTTGTTTGTGCCCTCCTGCAGACGCTCCCTGCTGAAAACCGAAACACCCTCTCCTTTACTTTACTTCTTTCTCTCCACATCATCCTTGTGTCAGAAGTGGAGTTGCTCTCAGATGAGGGCCAGTGTAACACTGCTTACTGTTTTTCTTTTTCTTCATCCCCAGAGCCTACACATGACGTGGTGTGGGGAATATTTTTAGACTCTCACCTCTGTGGCTGTGAATGTGTGTTTATGGCGTGGTACTAACAAAGACGGATTTAGAGCAGGCTCTTTCAGTTTGTCTCAAAGCAGGTTTGTGTGACGTTGCAGTCTTGCAGGGCAGGACCAGTAAACCTCGTATACTGTATCTTTGTAATATGGCCTCCATAAAAAAACAACAACAGGCATTTATACAGTTTGTTTTTTTAATTGCCAATCTCAGATGCAGCCAGACGAAAGGTTTCCCCCGCATGCCAATGAATGTCATCGTATCTAGACTTACTGCTGTATGTGTAATGAATACACCACTGTGATTGGACTGACCTGACTGCCGGTCTGAGTGGGCTGTTTCGGAGCAGACTGCAGACTCTGTTTCACATTTCATACCCAGTCAGTTCTGATGATGTGGTAGACTGGAATCTCAGCAAGAATTTTTAGATGTATTGATCTCTGCGTATAGATTTCTCATCCCTGTTAACGGCTCCTGTTTTACAGAAGAAATAAGACCTCACAGTCTCAAAGCAAAGGTGGAGGTCTGATAGCTGTTTAAAGTTTAAAGCAGAATTAAAATATGTGGATTTTTATTAGATTTGATTTCCTTTCTCCTGGCAAAGGAAGTTATTTAGCTTAATAGCAAATGCATAAACAGTTGGAGCTGTAGTTCTTAAAATGTCTTAAAAAGTTAGTTCTTAAATATTAGGTCATTAACAACTTCTTTTATTTAATGGTTGAAAATGTAATCCAAATAGACTTCAGACTCAACAATTCTGATAACTGATCAATCACTAGTTATTTTTTTTAAGCAAAAATGCCTGTACTGTAGGTCAGGCAAAAATTTACTGAACACTTGATCAGTTAAACAAGTAAATAAATGGCGGATCAATTGATGATTAAAAAGAATCACTTGTTGCAGCCCTAATTTGATCAAAAGCAGATTTGTTCAGCAATAAACAGAATATGCTCCTTATTTGTAATTACACACCAAATTACACAAACAATGGGGCCCACAGGTGATTTTTTCCCAGTGGTTCCTCACAGCAGTTACCCTGCCAGCAAAATTTGAGTCAAGTCAGTTTTATTTATATAGCCCAATATCACAAATCACCGATACAGCATGTCCTCCATCCTTAAACCTTTGATTTGGATAAGGAAAACCTCAGGAAGTGCAATCAGAGGAAGGATCCCTCTTCCAGGACAGACAGACATACAATAGATGTGATGTGTACAGAAAAGACCAACACATGAAAATTTTTTATGGACAACCAGGACGACAAAATTATAGATAGATTGTAAACAAATACGAAGAATGTAAGTTACAGTCAGTTAAAACAAACTATGGTTTTAATCCACACAGTTTTATTCAGAATGATCAGTTGCAGATTTGCTCTATGCTGCTTCTTTTACCTCTAAAAGTATTTCGAGCCTGGAGATAAAACCTGAAGCTTTGGTGTGAGAGTAGATCCTCAGAGCAGCAAAATGGTCGATGATGCAGGAAAAATATTACTTGAAATTACCTCCCCCGAGCTGTGGCATGTGAATGATGAGACATCAGAAAAACTGTGGCTGTAGAATCACACACTGACCAGTGCTCATTGTGCCCATGTTTACACTGAACTCTCATTAGCTGGTGTGCCTGCACATTCCTCCGGCTGGAGGAGTGACCGACCGACCGAGTCTGTCCGTCTGCTGCCCGGCCGAGGGCAGAGACATTAAGACCTTGAAGGGTTTTCCCAGACAAAAACAGTCTGCTCACAGTCAGTCAGCTGACACTGTAGACGATATCATTTACATGCTGGGCAGTGTAGTTTTTATTGTGCATAAGTGATGTACATGTATTATTGTTGCAGTATATCAGTCCTGAAGTGATTCGTTTATTATTTCTGTTGAGAGAAAAGAGCAAAGTTACTGTCACTTTAACATTGGCCATTCACTGTTTTTCTTTCAGTATGAACCAGCACAGAGCCAGAAATGGATAAACACACAAAAACTCATTTATCAAGTAAAAATTTAATCTAAAACATTGGCCATTCACTACATGTCTTTATCTAATACTATAGAAAATTGATGGACAGTGGATTGTTGGTCAGCCAAAACAATTGATTTGAAGTCATTTTGGGAAGTTGCAATATGCATTTTTAAAGATTTTCTGACATTTTATTGACCATTATTAATTATTAATTAAGCAAATCATCAAAATCACATCGATCAATCATCAGAAAATACTCAGCAGATCAATTTATGATGAAAATAGTGACTTGCAGCCATAACGTTGTCATGGATCCATCCACCAGTCGTTAGTTGTTAATGCCCATTTATCTCCTATTAGGAGAACTGGGAGCGTATGGAAGTTTGTCAGAGCTATAGAACCAATGAAGGCTTTAACATGCTAAGGAGGGGTCCTGGCCTCCCTGTCAGCCCTCTGACCCACCCCTCCTCCCCTCTTTTTCTGTCCTCCCCTCTTTTTCCCTCCTCCCCTTTGCAGTGTTTGAGGGGCCCGGTCACTATGGCAACAAAGGGGAAACTAGGACTGCATGAACATGACGGGGGGCTTTTAAAAACAGTATGAGACCCCCATGCTTTCCTTAATAAGATTCCCTGCATAGTTTCAGTCATCTTGAGTCCAGAGGGATTAGAGCTTATTCACTTATCTGGAGAGAGTTAGAGGGCAACAGAGGGACTTCCCCTGACCAGAAACACTGATCTGAGCAAAGCAAGCGCAAGGACAGAAACTTAAGACACTCAGAGAAGGTACAAGGTGTAATTTACATAAACTAACTTATAAATATTTTGGTTAGTTTTTACAAGAACCAGAAGTTAGTGTAGTTCCTTGTGGCACACTATACGTTCAAATGTGTAGAAAAACATGAAAAACATGAACTTAAACCAAGAGTGTCTAAGCGTTTGCTTTTAGAGGACCAAGAGTATGAGTATATAGCCCATCAAGCATACACCCCTTTATGTTAGTCTGAAGACAATTTAGGGCTGCAACTAACAATTATCTACATTACCGATTCATTTGACAGTTATTTTACACATCATAACTTCTCAGAGTCTTAAAATGTCGTGTATTGTTTCACCAATTGTGCAAAACCTCCAGATATTCCATTTACAACAATACATGGCAAAGAAAACCAGCACATTCTCTCAATTCAGAGCCTGGAACTAGAGGTATTTTTCATATTTGCTTGAAAAATGACTAAAATTAGTTATTAAAATAGTTGCAGGTTATTTTTATATTAAACTAACCAGAAGGAAACTTAATCACTCAAATCACTGGCAGAGTTTGGTTGGATCTTCTGTGGTTTCAGACTTTTTGTGTAATATAGAAATATCATTTTGAGAATGAGGATTTTCTCTGACAGCTGCAGTTTGTAACAAACTCCAGACGTTCGCATCATCAGTCTCATTCCTCTGCCATTCAGACAGGATTATGTGTAATAAATATCGTCATGGACTAATTAGCTTTTCTCAGTGCATAGAGAAATCACATAAGATTAATCTCTTTGGAACCGTTAAGTCTGCCTCCCCAACACCACATGTTGCTCCTGCTGCCATTAACTTAAGTTTTCCTCAGACCAACACTGATGCAGTGATCAAAGTATGCAGTATGAATCTTTTAAAGGCACACTGACACACATTTTAAACTCCATTACAAACTGCATTAGCAGACTTAAGAGAATCAATGGACAGAGCATTTCTGGTCTCAGAAACTGCAGAAAATTATAATCTAAAATCCATTTGCTCACTCTCTCGTGGGAGAGGAAGGGAGCAAATGGATTTTAGATTATAAATTTTCTGCAGTACATTTGTTTGACTTTCTGATAATAGTGCAGTAATGCATCAGTGCTGAGATGAATACTTTTTTCTTAAAGCTGTACCACCTCTGACAAAAAGCATGCTATTTAAAAAAAGTATCTAGATAAAAGAGAAGGTGCTGATCACAGCAGAGCAGCTGTTAATTCCTTTGTAATTTCACAGCTTTTATCACAACAACATATTGCAGTACCAGATTTGTCCTGCTCAGAGAGTCTAAGCAGGGCTCAGCCAGAGTTTGAGGGTGCTAATTAACGTGTGTTAATCACAGTTAAATCGCAGTTGTAGCCTTGTAGGCTCAGTAAACTTGGCAGGTTGGAAAATGACTTGGCATGGCCCTGTCCTGGCCGGTGGAGGCTAGAAATGTGTCTGGCCAGCGTGCCTGCTGTCAGCTCTCTTTCACCTTATTAGCCATCCTCCCCTAATAACTGCCAACATGGACAGTCATCTTCGCCCTCTTTCTCAGGTCTGTTCATCTTCAGTGAGTCAATAGGGAGGTTTGGAAGGTTACAGAGTAGGTGAATTAAGAGGGAAAATCCTGGATCTAACTTTTAATAATTACACTTAATTAGTCTGTAAAGTGCCAACTTGTGAGTGAGCAATCAGACACATTTAACAACTGACATCCTCCTACTAACAGCCAGGTGTAAAAATATCTTTTAAGAGCTCTCGCAAGTGATTTATGCTCATTGTCCATCCTTTTAAGAAATCCTTACAGTTTATTAACATGAACAACAATTTAACATATTTATAATGTATAAATGAATATATAATTGGGGTGAAATAAAAGGAAAGTGGTGAAATAGAAACTAAATTCTGCTGGGAGACATCCTGCTATTGGTAGATGAGGTACATCAGAGAAATCACATGATAAGAATTTAGCACCACACTTACAGCTAAGATGCTTTGACAGATAAAAGTAATGCCAGATTTATTCTTGTTTTCGCACCTGATAAATGTCAAGAGAAAAGAAAAAGTGGTGTGACATCCTATCAAATGTTAAATAATCAACAAAAACTCTTCTGTTATTAACTGTACTGTTAGCTGAGACCCACTCAGTTCAGCTCCTGTACTACAGTCGTCAAGGTTCTACTTTTAACCAACGTAAGAGACCTCTCTTTCATTTAAAAGCATTTTTAAGTTGTCCGCAAGAACCGCAGTCTTGCCATACTTTAAATCCCTCATTCACATCCTCTTGACTTGCTGGACAAGCCTGAAACTCAAGACGAGGACACGCCCGTCAGTCGGATATCCTCATACTCTCTTGACTCACCATGATGATGTTTTTAGAGCACAACTGGCTCTGCTGTTAGTGTTGGTGTCACTGCACCATGACTTCATCATCATGCGTCCTGTTGTTCCATTGTTCTCCACACACTCAGCACTCAACTATTCACCATCCACGGGGACAAAGTGCTGATATCATAGTGTGCCAGTTTTAGTGTCAATATTTACCATCCGTCCTGTGAGAGAGAGAGTGGAAAAGTATGTATGTCAGTTCTTGTGCCTCCTACGCTGTTACTTTATTTCTCGCAACTATATATTTTTGTGTACTATTGGAGTTATTTGGCAACTTTCAACACCAATGGCTAAAGTACCACAGCAAGTTCAGCCTGTCTCCTCTCCTCTGTGCTTCTCCTTTTGGGTATTATATCCACTGTTATGAACTGTTAGTTATTTCTAAGGCTGATAAGATCTGTGGAGACAGTAGCCTTTGTCGCTGTCAGGAAAAATACCAGCATGTTAGAAGCCATTTTACATCTCAAATGAAAAGAGACCCTTTTCTTCTGTTGCCTCATGCCTCGCAAGCCGAATGCCTCCGGTCCTGTTTGTGCTGCTTGAATGGGTTTAATGAATGGCCTGTTCTGGTTCTCTGTGTGTGGGCCACCGTGGACTTGTGGGATATTTGTATGCTTCAGTCTACTGTATATCATTTTTGGTTTGCCTCTGTCATTGTCACGGAGTGTGTTTTTGACATAAAAAATTCCTTGAAAGCACTCTCCTGCTGAGATTTAAAAGCTAGGATCTGGCCTTATCAGCATCTTGAAACATACCAATTCAACTGGTATTTAGTGTCCTAGATAAGGTGAGCAAAGACACAGGTCTTTGTGTCAGCCATGTTGAAACACTGTTAACACTGCTTTGACAGGAAAGTGTTCAAATACCATGTAGTTTTAATTGTCAGCATTCAAAGACAAAGTAGTTTGCACATGAATATGCGTAACTTCACTTGTCCTCAAGGACCTGAGACTTTTTAAGACTTGAAACTTTTCTTTGAATTGTCTTGTCAAATAACTTGACACTCGTCTTAAGATTTGTCCTTAAGGACTTGAGTCTTGGTATTAGAAAATTTAAGACTTGACTTGGGCTTGTCCCAAATGACTTGAAATTTGACTTTAGACTTGTTATTGCAAGACTAGACATGGAATCATGAAGGACTTGAGACTTTAAAAATCATTAAAAGACTAGAACTTGTTTGTAAGGACTTGAGACTTATGATGATGATATTGCTTGATACTTGAGTTGGACTTTTCCAAACGACTTGAGACTTGACTTTAGTCTTGTTATTGCAAGACATAAGACTAGACATGGAATCTTTAAGGACTTGAAATTTTTAGCTTGACTTGTCTGAAATGATTTGAGACCTGACTAAAGACTAGCTTGAACAAGACCTGAGACTGAACTTGGATTTGTTCTTTGGAATTGGAATTCCAAAGAATTGTCTCGAATGACTCAGACCTGCTATTACAAGACTTAAAACTCAACTTTAACTCGTTCTGAGGGACTCAGACCAGGACCCACAAGACTAATAAGTAAGAGAGAGTACCAGTGTAAACATGCATTGAAATATCTTTGTTATTTTTCTCTCTCAGATCAAGTGACCCCTCTGAGCTGCCACCATGGCCCTGGTTCAGGCTCTGCCCATATCTGCTGAGCCCCACAACCCAGGCCTCAGTGGAGGAGCTCGTAGACGACACCACTCTGGCCCCTCACCCCCCATCAACGCCCCACCACCCTCCACTCTGGATCACATGGGCTCTGTCGGCAGCCTCATAGCTGCGCGGCCAGGCCCCTATGTGGACCACCGCTCTGGTGTTGAGCTGGGAGCAAGAGGACGACGGCCCACGCCGGGGGCTTCTTGTCTGGGCAGTGAGTCCCCCCAGGACCCTTTACTGCGGAACATCCCACCACTAAAGAAACAGAGCTCCACAACGTCCAACAGGGGGCTTGAGAAGGAGAGCGGGAATGGAAACTACACCTATCTGAACGAGGACTACATAGGTGACTGGAATGAGAACCATGTGACACCTGCCAGCCCGGGGAGCGATGCAGACGAGATTAAAGAAGGATCAGGGCTGAATGGGAATATGGGGGGACCGCCTCCAAAACTGATCCCTGTGTCAGGAAAACTTGAGAAGGTGGTGAACAAATTACTTTAAGTTTACTGATAAATAACTGTATTATAATAATGTAATTTTATATAGGAATATCTGTCTACTCCGAGACATAGTATATTTTTTAGAAATTCTATTGAGAAGCTGCCCACAGTACTAATCCTACAGTACTCACTAATGTGCAACCTTGCCCACAGGAATCTAAGATGGTATATTTATATTTAACAATATTTATTAAGTATTTCTGTTGTACATCAGAGGAGATATTTTATCTGATTTTTTTGGTCACATTGCCCAGCCCAACCTGCCTCTCAACACTGGTCCTGTCCTGTTTTCCTTCTCTAGAACATGGAGAAAACAGTGCTGCGGCCCACTGCCTTCAAACCTGTCATTCCGAAGAGCCGCACCTCCATGCAGTACCTCTCCCCTCGCCATTGTGCCAACGTATCAGAAAGCCAAAACAACCTGAACCTGCTCAGCCCCACCCACAGAGAGGTGTCGCCCTCCTGCTCTGAGAAACGCAGCTCATACAGCGGGGCCCGTAACAGTGGCGCTGGCGGTAGCAGCCAGTCCTGCTCCCTGTCCGACTCTGGACGCAACTCCCTCTCCAGCCTGCCGCCTTACAGCGGCGCCGGCTACAGCCTGGCGTCAGGAGAGGCCTCTGCTGGCCACCTGGAGCCCCTGAAGAGCGCGCCACCGGTCAGTGCACATGGACACTCCAACTCAGACAGCGGGCGCTCATCGTCCAGTAAGAGTACAGGCTCCGGATCGATAAGTGGCCGGGGGCAGCCTCTATCCGACAGCGGGTCCAGCGGGCGTTCCCCCGGCCCCGTGGAAGGTTACGAAGGGGTGGTGAGAGACCTGGAGGACAAACTGAGGGAGAGAGAGCTGGAGCTGCAGCAACTCAGAGACAACCTGGATGAGAATGAAGCTGCAATTTGTCAGGTGGGGTGAAAAGAACAGAAAAACATCTTTTATTGACTTGACATTTGGGTTTGTACTGTAAATTCTAATGGATTTACACTTCGTCATTCTCTCTTGTCTTGCAGGTGTATGAGGAGAAGCAGAAGCGCTTTGAACTGGAGCTGGAGGAGCTGAGGCAGGGCTGTGCCACCAGGATGCAGGTAGCCTCGCAAAAGGCCCAGCGCGCCCAGCAGGTGCTTCAGTTGCAGGTGAGAACATCTGACAAAAGGCCTATTTGTTTTCCTACAAACACGCAGTGACCGCTAACCAGAACATACTGATAATCAGCCCTGCAAACAAAGCATCAGTTACTAGCCAGACAATCTTACTTAAGAAGTCGAGAAAGCAACTGAGAATAAGCTCTTAAAATGTTAAATAAATAGACATTTGAACATCTGCAATTCCAAAACAACGGGCAGATATTATCTGTTAAGGAAGGTCGATTGAAACCTCTAGAACAGCTGCTTATGGACCTTTTGTGACTGTTTTGCTAACTGCTGTTTCCAAGCTCAAGAATTAACTTTAAGCACCAGTGCCAGACAAAGGCCTAACAGCTTTTGTGTGTATAATATATTTAAGTACATAATATTATTTGCATGGGTTAAATTTTGATTCCTATTTTTTCAGTTTTTATTATTTACCTTTGTATC
Source organism: Lates japonicus (assembly GCA_033238685.1). Classification (NCBI taxonomy): domain Eukaryota; kingdom Metazoa; phylum Chordata; class Actinopteri; family Centropomidae; genus Lates; species Lates japonicus. The sequence continues at coordinate 2,265,024 of BRZM01000039.1, read as the reverse complement.
TTCAAGTGGTTACACAGTGTAGTTGACTTAACTCAACTAGCCTGTGCTGACTTAATGTTAAGTAGTTTGTTTCTACATGATAACATTACAACCAGTATGACTAGTTAGTGGCTAAAATTAGAAATGCACCAATCTGACTTTCTTTCTCCAGATACAGATTCTGATGTAAAGCCTGCATACTCCATCATCTTTTTTTTGTCTTTTTTTGTTTTGTTCTGTTTGGTAAAATGTTTTCAGGTTTATCAGCTCCAGCAGGAGAAGAAGAAGCTGCAGGAGGACTTTGCTCAGCTTCTGAAGGAGAGGGAGCAATTAGAGGAGCGCTGCACCTCCTATGAGCACGAGAAGATCCAGCTGGGGCCTCGGCTGGAGGAGACTAAGTGGGAGGTGAGCAGCACTACAGGGCTTTCTTAAAACTGATGCTGACATTTTATAGGTAAATTAATTACCACGATAAAAAGAAAGGGTTTGGGCTGTCTGTTGTTTGGAAATAATTACTGAGGAATAATTTCAACTAGTCTAAAGATTTTAGGTGCTCAGTGTTTTCGATGCCTGAGACTGGCTGGCTGATCATTGTTGTCTTTTTCATACAAGGGGGATAAGAGTTTCACCTCAGCTCCTTTAATTATTCAGCTGTTGTTACGGGCTCCGGCCGACAAGAGAAACATGATCACTATGATGCAAACATCTTTGGTTACTGTGTTAAATTCAAATACTGACACATCAACCAGAGTGTAAGGCAGTGATCATCAACTGAAGCTCTGGCTGACCACCTCCAGCCCACCAGAGCTTCCCCTCGGACCCAAAGAATAATAATGAATTCAGTAAATGTACAGTGGCCCTGAAGGTCAAAGGCCTGTCAATAAAATGTCTGTCGATAAATTAATCAATTAATTTGTTAAAATGTTTGCTTTACTTACAGTGAACAGCACCATTTCTCTCTCCTCAGGTCTGTCAGAAGTCGGGGGAAATCTCGTTGCTGAAGCAGCAGCTGAAGGAGGTGCAGGGAGAGTTGGCTCAGCGTGTGGGGGAGATCGTTTCACTGCGGGGTCAGCTCAGAGAGACTCGTGGTGAGCTGACAAACACCCAGGTCCTGCTCCAGGAGGCTCATGGCACAACCCGCACACGGACCCTGGAGCTGGAGGTATGTGAAAACGAGCTCCAGCGTCGCAAGAGCGAAGCGGAGCTGCTCAGAGAAAAGGTAGGACGCCTGGAGGGGGAGTTGGTTCATCTAAGAGATGCTATGGCCAATCAGGGCCCAGGAAATAGACAGTGTCAGGTGTTCCAGGAAGCAGAGGAGCACCTGCTCGCCTATGAGAGCGACGAAGCGAAGGCCCAGCGGCAGAGCAGCACCGAGGCCATGCAGAACATGAAGGCGCAGATGGACAGGATGAGGGCGGAGTTGGCCTTCGAGCGTCAGCGGGCCGAGCAGCAAATGGGAAGCTTCGAGGAGGAGCGCAGGATATGGCAGGAGGAGAAGGACAAAGTAATCCGCTACCAGAAGCAGCTGCAGCAGAACTATGTGCAGATGTATCGCAGGAACCGAGAGCTGGAACAGCTCCTGCAGGATCTGAGTCATGAACTGGAGAGCAGAGAGGAGGACGAGGGCAGTGGCAACGAGATAAACTTCGACGAGATCGCAGCCACAGAAATCTGACCCTCGTGTCTCTCCCATCTTTTGATTTGCACTACTGTCGGCTAAATCTTTTTTTTTTTTTCACCTACACGTCACAGATCTGGTCTCTTTGTGCTGTCTAGATGGAAACAGACTGCTGAGATGACAAACAAGCAGGTCAGTATCACAAATGTAAAAACAAAAACACATGCAGTGTAAAATCAGCCACCCTTTAGTTCTGCCTCTGTCTATTCTCTAAGGAGCCAGTGATCTCTATATCGGTCATTAGTAGGCCACCTCAGTCCTCTGCCCCCCCATGTTTATGTCTGTGTTAGTGTTTGCACTAACTAGACATCAGCGTCCTGGTCCTCCCTCACAGTTTTAGACATTTGTGGGAGATTTGTTGTGTATGAGTAACTTCACCAACCTTTCACTATCCTCCTCCTGTGCTGATTATGACTCCTCCTCCCCTGCTGGGTTTAGCACTCCACTCCCACTCTGTGTTAGCAGCCAGCTCTCATTAGTACTGATAATTTAGATGGAGCCCACGCTGTTGTCAGTATGACGGTGAACGTGGGATACCACACATTCAGCATGTCATGAGAGTGAGTGAATCAGATTGAGGTGCTAATGACGGTGGCTTCACTCTGAGTGATGAGGAGAACTGCTCAAGCATCTATGTAAACTGCAGCACGACCAACATGTAAACAGTAGATGTTTCCAAAATATATCTACTTCCTTAGTTGGGACAAACAACAAAAACAAAAAATTCTAATTTTCCAGCCATATATGGCACAAATTTGATGTTTTCACAACACAGTGGAAATTCTATCATTAACATCTGTACAGTCGAATGTAATTAAACACCGTAACACCTTACATCCAGTGCACAAGTCAGCTTTTCTCTCTGAGTCACCTTTAAAACAAGCTTTGATTGGATTACATCACTTTTCCTTATGTGTAGGAGTGGGCGATTAAAAACTTCTTTAATGATAAACATACAGTCATTTTTAAGTGTTATACCGTTCGTCTTGATAAAGTAAATGTTCTGGAAAATAAATAGGCCTTTTTCATGGCACTTATTTTGAGCATAAAGTTGAATAAGTTTTGTGGTATTTCTGTTTCATGTAATTGAAAGTCGGAAGTTAGTTCTGTCTGAGAAAATGATTTTAGCCCAAATTTGCCTTCAAAAGTACTTTTCCTGACATGAAAAAGTAAGAATTATACAGGAAGTGATGAACAATGTTGCAAGTTTTTATGAGACAGGGATTAGTTTTTTGGACTCAGCACCTGGACAAGAAAGATGCGTGTGTTTTGTGCACTGACATAAAGAAGTTCTGCTCATTGATTTAGTCCACACTGGCCTCATATACCCAGACATATTAAAGAGATAACATCTGCTGTATAGACAACATGATAAAACCTAATCTTTGATACTTTATATTGTCTCATGGTGTACAGTACATCCTCACATCGCCCTCCTCCTCCTATGATTTAAATTCACTCCTGGTAATATGATGACATAAGTACTTAAATTCAAACTATTTTTCCAGTGAAACAGAAATGTACATACAATTAGTACTAAAGCACACCCACATTGGCTCCTATATCTGATAATTAAAGAAAATACTTCAGCACCACTCTCTCAATGAGGTGGTCAAAAACTGATTGCTCTGTGTGGGTGATTTGTGTCACTGAATTAGGGAAATCATGCACTGAATGATGGGTGTTTTGGTGTAAAGTCAAACTACTTGGACCCTGACGTGACAACCTTTTAAAAAGTAGAGGATCTGTTTCATGTATATTTACTTCCCTACGCTACAAGAGGACATTTTTTGTTCCTCTGTCACTGCTGATTAATGTGTCCTCTGTAAATAACCCTGACAAATCACTAAGTATAAAGTTTTCTTCCAGAGATGTCTGTCCATCTCAAATAAATAAAAACATAGCCACTGTGAATAGACCAAAGCAATGTCACACACATTCTATTTTGCTCCTACAGTACAGATACAGTTGCCTGTATATTAATGTTTGTGTGGATGTTTAGTTCCTCAGTATAATTTTATAATCCACAATATTTGTATGAAGACATTAAATGTATATTTTCATGCTGTACATTTCTTGAACAAACCTACTATGTTTTTCATTAAAAAAAGACTAAATTTAATCGCTGTCTGTGGTACATGGAGATTTGTTCAACTCAATACAACTTCCTCTCAAGTCAGCAAGTCACACAGCTCACACCTGCCCTCTGCAGGTCAGACATCTCATTGCAAGCCAATTCAACAACATGGAGTTCAGACTATTTTACTTGCTCAGTCCACAGGGGCTTTTTAAAGGCACTCAAGTTACAGTTTGTCATTCTGTATATTTAAAAATTCAGGAGCACAGACATACACTGCTGATGCATGACACATCTACTTATGTAATTTTTGACAGTTTTTACACTGGTGGATGTTAAAACAACAAACTGTAAAAAGAAAATCATGTTCTTGACAGGCATTGGCTCCTGGGTTGTGATAAAGTGACACATTAAGGCATCAGGAGCATTTTTCACGATTCAGGCTTTGTGGAAATGTCTTACGCTTCAACTGTCTTTCCTCTCATATAGTCATGGTCTTAATTTGCTGAAACTTCCTGGAGTCCCATGACCTGATGCCTTAGTCCATTTTTGTTTTTCAGCTCAAAAATGTCGTCAGTCCCAGCATCAACATAAGTGGCAATAAAATCGCATACCTGACCTCAGAGCCCAGTCAGTCCTCCTGTGTCCGTGTTAAATCCCAGAGGCGTTGTTAGTTATCTAAAGTCACAATGATGAGCATCTCTGTCAGTCTTAAATGTTTTTGGGGACTTTGACCACAAACACCATGGGGTCTCTGGCCTTGTTGCTGAAGGCTTTTCGGATGATATCGACAGCATGCTGATGGGTGACTCCTTGCAGGGAGACTCCGTCCACAGACACCAACTCAAACCCAGCCTGGAGACAAAAGAGGGAAAGGGTTATTGGTCAGATACGGTAAAATGTATAAAACAAATTCAGAGAGACAGGCCCAACACTTGAAGTATCAGCAGAGTATCTGCAGGTCTTGAAAACAATTTAGGTTCCTTTAGAAGGTATTAAAAAGTCTTTCACAGAAGTCTTAAATATTTACTCTTACTTGCCAAAAGCAGTGAGGTTTTATATCTGATTGTGGGCTGTGATGTGGGATGTGAGGATTGTTGTGACCTTGGATTTCAATCATCATCATCAGACCTGTAGCAAACACTGACATTACTTCTGCTACAGCAGCTTACAAGCTCATCTGATAAATGAAGAATATTGATTTTGGCAAAGACTTGGAACTTAGATTAGATTAAATTGATTTTTAATTGGCTTATACAGCCATACATTTCCTGTGTTAATTTCATTATTATATCATGAATAATTTTTGTGCACTGCTGGGAAGAAACTGGTATTAAATTGGTCTTAAATTGAACTTAGTGACAAATCTCTAATCAGTGACTGTTCTGTTACCTTGAGCACTTCGCAGGTGGAGGCGGCTCCTCCAGGAAAGATCTTCTCGATCTTCACCACAGGCTGAATCTTCGACTCCATCCCACCAGATATACTGATGCCTGCAGTATCAAAACAACAGGAGTGTGAGTCAGTTTCCGGTTTGGGAAAACAACAGTCAAGTGTAAGAATATTTTTTAATATGTCTGATTGCACAGACATTAAATCAGACCTGACTGAACATATTTACCCAGTGACTGCTTGGTCTTAGAGATGCTGACAGTTTTGAGCTCGTACTCCTGTTCACGGTCGGAGCCACCGAGTCCGTTCTCAGAGGACGCCTGGTGGCCGTTCATCTGTTCACCCCTGACTTGCTGATCTGGACTAGAACCAAACACCTGCGACAACAATGGCCGACTCCTGCGAGCAGCACTCTGCAGCGTGAACACAGTGTCTTTACTCCTGTCTCCACTCTTCTCCTTTCTGACTTTAGAGTGGCTGTTCCTGAACGGGGACCGTCCTCTTTCCGTGTCCACCCTGCCTGAAGTCGAGTGCAGCGAAACCTCGTCAAAGTGCACGGAGCGAATGGTGCCGATGTCCGTTCGGAGAGGGGGGCGGGGGTCACTGCTGCGGGCCAGCAGCCAGTTAGGGAGCATGGGACTGGCAGAGGGGGGCCTGAGGTCTCTGGACTCTGAGCTGTATCCGTCTACTGGTATGTCCAGCAGCGGGGTGAAGGATCTGGAGGTGTGGGGCCTCTCCCTGGATGCACGTGGTCCAGACAGACTGAGCTTCTCCAGCTCCTCCAGTAGGTGGCTCTCCTTCTCCACCTCCTCAGCACTGTGCAGCTCAAAACCTCCTCTGTAATCTGGAGGGAAAAATGTGTTTGTGAAAAATGTGGTTTCAGGATCTTTTTAAAAAGTTCTCTGCAGTTTTAACTCAGACAGGAACAGGAAATTCTTAGAAGCAATATACTGAGGGAAATACACTAATTTTCAATCATCACCACCTTTTAAAGCAATAACAAACGGCCACCCATGAAGATTAGATCTATGAAACTGATACAGTGGAGGTGAAAGTCACCAACCTGGGATGGGAGTGATGAGGCGTCGTTTGGGTGCTCGACCAGACATGGGAGAGCGAAGAGGAGGAGTTCGAACTGAAATTGAAAGCATGAGAGAGATGCTGATTTTACAGACACTGCAGAAGATAAGAAGATCAGGAAGGAAACACACTTAAGATTCAGTTTTTGAAAATCACAATTATATTTAATGTGCCAAAGCAAATGAGAAAAACGGTAAAGTTGCTGCAACAAATACTGTACAAATTCAGCATGTATCAGACGCACGTGAACGGTACTTGAGGATATCGTAGGCGTCGACTTCAATAGGAGTCACCGTGTTATTGAATACACTCAGGTCAGAAGGAGGGAGCAGCATTCTGGGAAACAAGACAACAGGAGATGAAAAACACAGCCGTATTTTTTCACATCGTGTTATATTACAAACACAATTTTTAGCTGGCCTCCAGTGTCTCGTTGTGAAACAGTTGGATTTGAGATGATTATCCTCAAATAACTTTAATCCTCTCCTGGTGGTATTTGTAATACCAATGTTTGTCTGGCTGGATTTACACATGAAGTGGAGGATAAAAATCTTTATTTAGTGAAGAGAGTTCGTCCATATTTATTATATACAGGCATAAAGAAAACATATGTGAGGGAAATTCCCTTTTTATGTCCATCTTACCTGACTTCTCTCAGCAGCAGCAGCTTTTCAGGCCGGTCCAGCACGGCCAGCAGGTGGCCTATCAAGTTCTCCACTGACCGCTCTGCTATGTACTGCAGTGTGACAATCACATCATGTGTTGTAAAAGAACTGTGTGGTTAACACTGAAAACACAAACAAACTCTTTCTTGGGCAGTCCAAAGGTCAGCACATCTAAAACCTATGGTCCCAGACCGTCTACGACTGTGAACAAAGCCTCTTACCCGTCGGCACGTCTTCATCACAGCAGCCACCTCCTCCTCAGTCAGCAGCCTACGGGCCATGTCCTCCACCACTCCGAGCATCTCTGAATTTGGCATTGCACTGTGCTGTCGTCCTTCTGCAAACAACAGAACGATACCAGTATGATCAGGTCATGTAATGTATGTCTACTGGAGAATAAAGACCCCTCTGCAGTCCACTGACTTTATGTTTGATATAATATATATAATATAATAATCAATATAAAGATTTATTCCACAGAATAACATGATAACAGTCTAAGTAAATCAGATCTATTGCATTAAAGGTGCTCAGAATAAAGCCTATATAGACACTTGTGCTTGTTTGGGTTGCTGAGCAAAAAAAAGGAACATATCACCATTCACATAAAGTATGTGAACCTAAATATTCTCCTTTTCAACATGGTGCAGGATTCTCAGGACACTGCAAAGTATATCTCACTGTTTTACTTTTCACAAAAACACAGCTACCTTTGCTGGCCCTGTCTGTGGCCGGGGACTTGGAGCGCCCCCTGGAAGTGTCCCTCTTGCGTCCACCCTTGAACAGCAAGTTAACGAAGGTCTTTGAGCGCTGAAGGGTGCTCTTCTCCTCTGGGTCCTTCCCCTTCTGCTTCTTCTCTTTCTTCTGCTTGATCTCTATGATGGGATAGCAACAGTAGGTCATTTACGTGGTACATCCTTTCCACCTCTTAAAAAAAAAATCCTGCCTCACCTGCCACGGTGACTTGGCTCTGAGACCTGCTGATTGGCCGGCTCGGCCTGCTGAGAGCCAGCAGCATGGCGGTTTTGGGTGACTCTTTCTTCCCCCCGTCGTCTTCTCTGCGAATCATGGTGTCTTTGAGCAGAGTGGTGGGTCCCAGGCTGCGAGTGGTGTCTGCACCCGTCCTCTGAGAGGGGAGGTCCGTCTGGATGGCGGTCTCAGTTCGCTCGGACTCAGACCTGGACATAAGAACTACTCTGATCATGTCTGGTCTGGTCTGTATAGATACACATGTTGCTTTTTTGATGATTTAAAAAGCTGGAGTAAAATGTTATGTAAAATTGTTTAGGTCTAGTATTTGCGGTGTATTTAAAGTTGATGTGGGGATGTGAAAATGAAAATAAATGAGACGACCCTGACCTCTGGTCTTCAGTGGAGATGCAGACATCCACCATATCTGAGCCAAACTGCAGGCTGGGGGGGAACATAACCTGAGACAGGCCGCTCAGAGAGCTGACCGGAGTCCCGGACGACAGAGAGGAGGCTGAGGAGTTGGACTCTGAACCCTGGGAGGAAGATTTCTGAGTACCATTGGCCACTAGGGAAGAGAACAAGAGATTATTTCAATCAAATTAATCTATTGTGGCTTCCTAGATAATACACTGGTGTTGACATGGGAGGAAAACCCAAACAGATACATACGCTTATTGAGCCATCTATATTCTGCCACCATCTCCTTATAAGCAGGGTATCGTCCTGCTTCCTGTGAAGATATGGCCACAGATATGCAAATGAGATACAGTAGAGACCTTGAAACTTTTATGGGATCGCTATATTTGATAAAGAGTAACCCTAGAACCACATGGAAACCCAAAAACATACACCTCATCCTCTTCTAAGAGAAGCACATTTCCCTTCTTGACTTTCTAGTAACCTTTGATAGTTAGGATGCTTTCTAACTCTCGTGCCCGTTCCAGTTTCAGTGTGACAAAGCGGGATCCCGGAACAAAACTTGCACAAAACACAGGCTCCACGCTTTGATCAGCACCTGATCCCGGCTGCCTGGTGAATAATGCACACGGCCCGGCTATTTTTCACAGTGCGAAACCCAAGCTCCGACAAGTAAAGTGAGCGAGGAATATTACGACTGCATGCCAGCTGTCGGCCTCACCACACACACCACCCGCTGCTACATATCCACTGTGTAGCCACGCGACTCATGTAGTTTTGTGTTCGGTTTTCATGTGCGGGAGAATTAAAGATGAAAGGCAAGGAACGGGTCAGAAAGTTAATGCATGTCGGGTCATTTAATCGAGGCAGTAATGAAAGGACCGATGTTCTTTCTAATAACAAAGAGTCACTATGGAATGTGATACAGCCTCTCCAGCTTGTCGTTCACACCAAACATCCCCACATTCAACTGAGACCAGTGTACGTCTACATCTCAACAGTGTTAGACAAGACAAAGGCTCACACCTCTTGTAAACAAACTGTCTATGACTCACACCTTATCCATTAGAATTTAACAAGGTATCAAAGGACTCAACACATCGGATCTTCTGTTATTTTTCTATCAAACTGGACAACCTTTATCTTTTGGAAAGCAGCATATGTTAATTATAATTTTTAACCAATCATCATTTTAAAAACTGGTTTAAATAAAAACCTGCCTCTTCAGACACGGTGCCATAAGGATGTGTCCTGGAGGCTTAAATTTGTTCATTTTAAAGACAAGATAAAACTGCAGACAGTTCAGATTACACACAAAGCATTTCTCTTCAAACTTCTCCCTTCTTAGTGCGGTTGAAAGACATCAGATGTGCATAAATATTTGAGATACTGGCTCTGGCATTACATTAACAGAAGCTTGACTTTAGTCTTGGACTTAAGATGATATTTTTTTATCTTTTCTGCACAAGGACTTCTGGGGCTCTGTAGTTTTCTCATATCATCTGCTATGAATTCAGGAACAACCAATGTGGTGTTCTGCACTGGAAATGGCCAAATGTTGTACTGTACATCACCATCGTTCTCACCTTGATGGTCAACATGATGTGTGTGTGGCTCTTCAGCACCTCCACAGCGCTACTGTGGCTGATGTCCTCAAAGCTCACTCCATTGGCAGCCAGGATCTGATCCCCCATCTTTATTCCATTCTGCTCAGCCAGACCACCAGGATCCAGTCTTAAGACAATGAGACAGGAAGTGAAAGAGAGCTGAGAGTTGATCCAACATCAAGCATGCAAATCCAGAGAATACACATAAATAATCATTAGTTGGAGCCGTGAAGTGAATATAAACAGCTCAATAAATGTAGCCAAGAGGCTGTTAAATGATTACATTTTAAATTTAAAAGGAAAACCACAAAACAATAGTCTAGAAGACCTTATCAAATTTAAAATAAGGTCCTAAACTCTGACATCCAGGCATGTTTCCTGCCTCTCTCCCTGGTAGAGGTACCTACTTGGAGACGTAGATGCCCAGACCAAACTCCTTTCCCCCACGGATGTTAAAGCCGAGGCAGTAGTCATCTGAGGTGGTGTACAGGTGGACAATCCTTTGAAGGGCGCTGCCTGAGCTGGCATCTGAGGGTGTCCTCCCGCTCTCCTCCACCACCATACGCCTGTGTATCAAGTCCACCCTGAAAAATAAACAGGACACAGCACTGATTATCCAGTCGGCCAGAACCACATTCAGTCAGAACATAAAATTCTTGTGAGTTAATATCAAAAAGTAATATTCCTGTAATCACCAGGTAGTCTTCTCCTTGGAGTAGCGAATGCCAGGGACTTTGCCAACACGTCTCACCACCATCCTCAGCCGGTTGTTTCCTGTCAGGACCTTCACAGCGCTGCTCATGGTGATGCTCTCCAGGCTGATGCCATTCACCTCCACTAGTTTATCACCTACGAGCAGGCCTGCTTCCTCTATGGACAAACAGAGGAGTGAAAACATGATAAAGTGCCTTAAATTTGATCAAATCTGTGGCTGTATCTCTTTATTTCCATCCTGAAGTTACTCATCTTACCTGCTGTGCTGTCATCCTCCACCTTACTGACAAAGATGCTGAGGCCATGCTCTGAGCCCCCACGCACGCTGAAGCCGAGCTTCCCGTCCACACTCTTATCCACTGTGATCGTGTGGAGGTCCTCGCTGTCATCTCCACCTAAGTATCACATGGATGCTGAGTCAATGAGCCATTCATGGTCTCCAATCTTGGTACAGATTCCTTCATTGTTAGGGTAATATCAGACAAGCTTAAATCTAACACCTCCGTCTTATTTGTTCCCTTGGAGCAGCACCCCCATCAGGAGTCTTTAATTTATTTTAGAGGGTTGTCAGAGGGTTGCTGTGAAACAGCATCTAAGCACAGAAGATGCTCTATGTTGTATAGACTAAATAGTCCTTACAGGAAATATTTCATCTGTGATTTTCGGGTTAAACAAATAAAGCTGTCTTGACTTGATACACTTTCTTACAAACATCATCATGTAAATATCTTCTCTAATTTCTTTGTTCTTTGTTTCTGATACACTGAATGATATAGATATATTTATAGGTCTTTAGTTCTTTCTTCTTCTGATGACCAAAATGACACATTTGTGGCTTGTGAGACATCACTTTAATGTCAAATTGAATTGTTGTCTAACACACACCTGGTATATAAGTACATCACAGAATTCTCCTGGCACTACCACTAATGCCACTAGAAAATCAACAGCTAAAAACTAAACACAATAAGCTTCTTCAAGGGCGTAACTTCCACAGAATCCAGATAACGGGACAGAGAAGGGTTGTGGGTTGTTAGTGTCGTATGCAGCCTTAGAGCAAAGCTGCAGTTATTACTAACAACAGCCTGTATTTGTGGGGGGTTAAAAGAAATTTAATCTGTATTTTTATCTTAGCAGTTTATATTCTCTCAAAAAGACAACAGAGTTGAACATCCATCAAAAAATAAGGCAGGAAAGATGGAAATAAAAATGGAAATACAGCAGACTCTATCAAGGAAACTAAAAGCGATCTTAAGTTGGGTTACTGCTTTAGTAATTAAGCAATTTACATAATGTTTGTTTTTGAAGGACTTTTGACCTCCTTACATTAGGTTTCTAATGTATTCTTTGGATATTTACGTACACGGTCTCATTTTACAGAGATTTTATCAGTGATTAATGCTGTTATTGTCTCTGATTTTTGTGATTTGTTGTCATTTTTTATTGGTTGTTACTATCTCAGACTTGTGTATAAATATGCTGTTGTTCCATTTTGTGACTTTACTGCTTACTTCCAATCTTTGACCAAAACACTGCTTTTTCAGCTTTGTACAGGGTCTCACTGCCTTCTTTTTCAAAGTTATCGTGAGACAAAAAGGGTTGGAGACCACCGATCAGGTCAGTATAATCCAGTCTCTAAAATAGTAAAGGTGCCTTTCACCCTTACCAAATATGATGGTGGATCTAAATTTCAAAACAGACTCTTGACAGTTGTTTGTCTGCCAGACTTATAAACCAGACTAAACCAGTGTTTTGTCTACAGGAGGTTGTAATATGTACTACATGAGCAGCCGGCACAGCTGCTCCTTACCATCCACAGGAGAGTTGATGAGGATGACCCGGCCCATGGGTGAGGAGGATCGGATTCCACGCCGGCGCTGCTCCTTCTTCCGCAAGAGGTTGCGCGTAGCCGTATGTGACCCCTGGGTCCCGGGGGTCTTCTCCCTGCGGGACGGGTCTGACGAATGAGCCATGGAGGCTGGCGGGGTCCCCTTTCACACACACACACACTCCACCAGGGGGGCTCAGCTCCAGGTGGAGGAGTCTACGGCAGCATACAGCAGAAGGAAGGGGATCCTCAGGCAACTTGTCCTCTGTGTTCCCTGCATACTGAAACTATATTACGTTCACACTCGGATGAATAGAGGATCGCGATTACATGAGCTATTTTCAGCAGGCTGCTGGTAGATAATCCAACTCACCGGTGCAGGTTGCTTTTTGACATGGTAGCTGACTCTTTGGCTTCCAGGAGTCACAGTCTGGTCCATTCCTGCCCATGGTGCATCTCTCTCACCTGTCTGAGTCTCAAACAGTTTGTGTGTAAACAAACACATCAAGTACACAAGTACGTGAATGCATAAAGCACAAAAAACTCTGCACTGTAGAGTATCCAGTGTCTTAATCTTAATCAAGTTCTCCGCAAATCAACTCACATCACAGGGCATAAACAGAAAGGCCAACAAATACACTGCTGCAGGTGAGGTTAGAAACAGGATTTAATGGGTTTATTCAGCTCGGACTTGACCCACTTAAGAGTCGGGATGTCACATGGTGTCGATACCATGGTTACATGTCACTAAACTTAGCCCGAGATAGCAGTAAGTCCTCATGGCGTCATCTTGGGGTTCCCCCAGCCGTACCGTCAAGTGCATCAGCGCCCGGGACAGAGCCGCTAAAGAGCGTGCAAAGTTGCGGCAGCACCAAAAGGCACATTTTTACAGCCAGCGTCGAAATATATGTGATAAAACGCATTAAATTAGGTTTGTTTGCGTCCAATTTAACACGCAAATGTGCTACTACTGGTTCAATATTAATTCTGCGACAATACCTCTAACCTGCGACAACAAAGACAGACTTTCTGTACAGTGTGTTGTCTGAAATAACAAATAAAATACTTACCACACATTTTAAGCTTCGAGCCGAGAACACCGCGGATAATATGTCACTTAATGACTATTACACTACCCGACAACAGATACTGAAAGGAGAGGGCAAATAACTTAGAGGAAAATGTCCCACGTATCCTTTTAATTCATCCCATGTTCTGTAAACTAACTCAGCTAATTAGCCTACCTGAGTCCATGTTGTGCAAAACGACTCCACATACCTGACTGGAGCGTTTCTCTCGATGACATAGACCCCGCCCTCAGACAACGCGGATTGGCTGGAATGAAGTTTGTTGAGAGTATTTGATTGGACAATTAATTTGCCAATCAATTCACAATGTCAAATTTTTTTAAGTAGTGCAACAGAAAACATGCAAAAACTATTTAATTCAGTACAATAATACTCAGACAAATGCAATTTACACTTATTAAATGACAGTTGACATGAACAAATCCACTTTTTAAAGTATTTATCATATTTATCGTGCGTTTTATTTGAACATGGTGGTTTTGTGTTGGTTTTCAGCATCAGGTCTGCCTCCCCAGTGGTTTAGACACAGACTGTCATGAAGAAACATTAACACTTTATCTGACAAAATCTCACTTATAAAAAAAAGTGTAAATATAAGCACCAATGGAATCCCTGTTACCCCTATGGTGTGACTTAAATCATTAAATCAGTTTATTGACTTTTATTAATTTTCTTTGCAGCTTCCAGGACAGAGGAAAGATCAGCTTTGTCTCCAAACTCCTTCTCCTTGTGCTCCAGCAGTATACCCTGTGTAAAAAGAAAGACACTGATGCTTTTTAAGGCCAAAACAGACACATTTTCTTTCAATTATGAGACCAGGAACTCTGATTGGTGAGCACAAACAACTGAGTATGAATTGCAAATAATAATGATAATAATAATGAGTTTTATTGATTTGACTCTTTTTAATTACCTGTTTTCCTGCTCCAGTGACGTACAAGCCACCAAGAATGAAACCTTCCCCCTCTCTGTTGCCCTGGTAGCCCCTCCTCTGAATTTGGATCAAGTTTCGTAAAACCCCCAGACGAACAAGACCCAGACCCACACCCATTCTTCTTGGTTTAGGACCATAGAAAACCTGCTGCAAATTTTAAAAAGAGCATAACGTAAAGGAAAGAAAAAGTAAAGAGAAGAGATAAGAAACTGAGGGCAGAAACTAGTTGAAACCTTGTGTACAAGTACCTTGTGATCCACAAAGATCTCCCCCTTGAAGTACGGTCTGAAGTTCTGGACCTCAGTGCCAACGTCCTCCTTCACCACGGCGTACAGAGGGACCCCGAGCTCATCCAGCTGGGGTTTCAGAGAGGACAGCTCTGCAGCCTCCTGGAGAGAGATGAAACAGACATTTGGAGGTGTCACCCTTTTAAACATCACTAATTCATTACCAAATTAGACCATGTTTGAGACTAGTGTTAAGTGAATAACACTGGCAGAGAGAACAGATGATAACAGATGTATCCTGTTTTTAAGTATTAGCCTGTCTACTGCTGCCAAAATGTCTATTATGGCGTCTTTTTCTGCTTTGAAGCACCTCAACCTAGTGCATTGTTTCACTTGTAGCAGCCCCAGAGACGAGATTTAAAAAATATGGTGATGTGTATTATATCTTCCACTCTTATGAATACTGTACCTCTCTGCACAAGGCTCATCCAGGGCGCCTCACAACCAGAATCACTGCTCCACTCCTCTCCCACAAAGTCAGACCTTTCACTGTTTTCCCATCTGCAGAGTCACACAAACTGAATATGATTTCCATGGTCAAACTAACTCTGAACTACAGTCAGCATACTGTATATGATTTATTTCTGTTTTTTTTGTTTTTTTTCACCTCCTGTTGTTGTCTGGAGCTCAGCACTAGCCAGTTCATCCAGAGAGGCAGGAGCTGACTTTATTAGGAAGAAGTCAGTGTTGGCAAGGACCACTGCAACCACCAGTGCAGCCACAGCTACCAGAGCCACATACCACAGGCTAAACAGCTCCCCCCTCAGGACAGAGGGAAGCGCTGGAAAGAGGTAAGAAAGTGCATGAATCTTAACCAGTTGTGTAAACATACAGTCAGTGACCTTATATTAAAATTTTAACAATACCCTGCACTGTAATACAAGTTAAATGCCATATATATATATATATATAAAGTACCCCTGCTGACCTGAGACTGACCCCAGCAGCTCTGTAACCACTTTTCCTCTGTTTTATATTGCAAGAGAGCTGCTTTGGGAGAGCAATGAAATCTTTTGGCAAACAGGCAAGAAAATATTAGTTAGGGCCTTTTGTCCAGAGTGATTCAAATCAACACTATTTTCACTCACAAGTGCAGTGACTCATTTCCCTCAGTAGAGAAAACATCAGTTAATGTAGTGGCTTGATAAGGTAACTGACTGTATCCCACATGATAAAGTGAGACTTATGATTAAGAGCTGCCACTGTCACCACAGTGATGGTTAAAAAATAATAGTAAATGCAAAAACTAGTGTATTCTGACAGTAGCACAAGTACAGAAGAGTTTGTTACATAACATCAGCCACAATAAGGTCATACCAGACCAAGTAAGGATGCAGCTGGAAAACCCCCAGTGTGTTGAACTGAGTAAGGAAGGGAGTGTTTTATTGCTAATGAGTTCAGTATTTCATTTTAAACACAAAGAAATGTGTCGTGTCCTCTATTAAAAGTTACACAAAAGTTAACACTTTGGTGCAGAAAGAAAATCTTTTTCTTTCTCTCTCTCTCTTTTTAAATTTAAACTAACTTGGCTCAAGGTAATAAGATAAAATGTGCTACATTTGCAGTTAGTTTTGGTAATTTCAGTTGAGATACAGTATTTGAAGGTCTACGCCCTTCATGTGAGAAACATTAGGAAGAGGAACAGTTCTGTACTTTAAAACCTCCTTGATACAAAGCCTTAGTGTTTTCCCAAAAAATACAAAAACAAAATCTCAAAGTTTAAACAGCAACACATCCTGCACTGCACTCCCACTGCTAAACACATTCTAAAACAAGGTAAAATAAGACAAACCTGCTTCCATGGCTGTTTCAAATGTATCAACAAATATCCAGTAAGAGATGTAGTTTATTAATGCTGAGGTCAAACTGTACTTTTGATCCTCCCTTAATGCAGCATGAAGGCACAGAAAATAGCCTGGTTGTCTTCGTGTGAGTGGGCGGGGTGGGTAAACGAGAGAGAAACCACAGGAAACCAGACCAATCTTGCATGATGATATTGGCTCAGGAACAACAGCCCCACACCCTGCCTAGTGGAATCTTTTGCTCCGGAAGTTCACATTAGATTCTTCCATGCACTGAATAATGGTAAAAAACGAACTGTACAACATAAAGGCATGTTTTATTAGTCATAGGTCACGGTCTCTTGGCTCCCATGGTAACACAGCGGTATCACAGACTAATAAAAGGAAACTGAGTGTTGGATATCAAGTCTGCTTGCTCCGTCAAGTTTAAAGACAGACCATCATTAACACACTCAGAGTCTTTTAAACACCGTCATACCCCAAAATGCATCCTGGTTTCCCTGAGGCCGCTACACCAACAAACTTACAAGCCTCGTGTGCACTTTACAAATATGCTTTTCCTCACACACTGTAAACTTTACATCACAAGACTCTCTAAATTCAAACATTTGTCAATGATCATTTGCATAACTGTATATCATTTATGTGGTTCTAAAGATGTTGGACTGTCACACTGATTTACTGCTCAAGAAGGTGATTTTGACAGATATGAGATTTTTATCCATCAGTGTTAAACACAAAGCATTATTTCTTCTCTATTGGCAGAAGTTCCTGTGCTATTCTTCTGGCAGCTTGGATGACATCTTCAATGTTGACTTTATCCCCAAACTCAATCTCTCTGTGCTCCATAAGAATTCCCTGCAGAGAAATAAAAACAGTGAGGCGTTTTCCTCTTACATAAAAAACATTTGTAAGCTCTTCATCTTATTCCTCTTTGACCTGAAACACACATTTTACTGAGGTCAACTTTTACCTGCTGTCCTCGTCCAATAACAAAGACCCCACCGAGGACGAAGCCCTCTCCAAACACGTTTCCCATGAAGCCCTTCTTAAAGGCCCTGAGGCCATTCATCCACACCCCAACACGAAGGAATGCCAGGAGACCCATCTTCCGCTCACGGGGTCCATAAAACCGCCTCTGCACACAAACCAGAACCCTCAAATCATTCATGCTCATCTGGACCAATTTTTCACAGATCCTGAATGACTTCAGTGTATTTACAAGACGTGATGCTGTAAGACTGGCTGAATCTGGTTTCAAGAAACTGACCACACAATATACCCATTCAGAGAAAACAAATAAATAAATTTTAAAAAGTCCACCTTTTCATCCAAGAAGATCTCCCCCTTGAAGTACGGTCTGAAGTTCTGGACCTCGGTGCCGACGTCCTCCTTCACCACGGCGTACAGAGGGACCCCGAGCTCATCCAGCTGGGGTTTCAGAGAGGACAGCTCTGCAGCCTCCTGCAGCCAAAACACAACAAAAACTGATACTGTACAAGAAACAAAACCACAAGGCACACTTTAACTAAGCAAGGTCTTGTTATTGGTACATCACTTATGATTGGTCTTTTATTACAGTAAGTGAACGACTGTATGTGTTTGTATGTGTACAAATGGAAGGCAGGGTTTAAATGCTTCATTTTAAAATCAAGAGAGAATGCAAGTAGGATGTAGGATGAGTGTAATCATCTTTATACAGTGGCTTCAATACACAAAATCTATGGAGGAGGTAATAAAGGGGAAATACATGGAAAAAGTAATATTAAAAGGGACACATATCTTTTCATGACACATTACCTCTCTGCACAAAAATCATCCAGGCCGCCGCACCGCCATGATGACAGCTCCAGTCTTCTCCCACAAAGACTTGGCCTTCACGGTTTTGATCTCTGAGTGACGAAATGAGGCAAAGTGGTAAAAGAATGGAGTAACAGACTAAACACAGAGCCATCAGTTAAAGAACAATAATCAACAATGTTGCTATCACATTAATATCTCGCAGTTCTGACTCACCTCCTTTCAAAGTTTTAAGTTCAGTTTCCTCCAGATGTGCGATGGTGGCCTTCAGCGGGGCTGTCAGAAACATGTCGGTGAAAAGGTTCATCACACCAGTGATGAGGCCGCCGACAGTGGCCACGAGGTTGACAACGAGCTCCATCGCCGTTTCTCCTCTCTGTGCGTTTCTCATTTAAAACATCTCAGCTTCTCAGCTGCCTCCTGAACGACAACAGCTCTGTGGCTACAGCGCGGCTTAAAGCGCCTTTAAATTCCAGCTAAGATTAATCCTCACAGTGTTTCCCAAACCCTGTGTGTTTTTTGGACCGAGAGACTGATCAGACGACTTGATTCAACACAGCTGTGTCTGATCAAGGACGCCGTCACCGAGTCTGCAGCGTGAAGATAACGCCGAAGAATTAAATACAAGACAGTCACTATGTGCCAACGCTGGCCCTCCTCCTACAGCTCAAAGGTCACTGAGGAAACTGCATCGTCATTATTACCAAAATGTCAGACATGGCAGCTACAGTGGTGCAGGCTTACACAATAAAAGCATTGCCAAAGCAGAATGGATTTCTACAAGCTGAATTAAAAGACTGGTTTGCTGAGAACGTTACAATCCTACCACTACTATAATCCACTGTACCACCCCCTGTGCTGATGAGCTGTTTTTACATTTACCTTCAGAAGATGAGGAAGGTGAACCTGTGCTCACCTTAAATCTCAGTTTAAGACATATAATTTTAACAAACAGATTCTGGATTTTTCAGTGGGGGAGAAGGCATAGATGTTGATGATTAGATGATTTAATCATTTTTAACTAGGAAACTGAACTTTTTGTAGAAAAAATGTACAAGATGCTAAAATAGACTGAATAAATAATACATGATTGAGGAAAAAAAAATATTTATTTCATACTTGTATATTTTATATTTGCATACACATATCCACTAAACATACTTTTGTAACTTATATAAAAGATGGATCAGTGGTTGGTGGATCGTCAACATTGACTTGATCATGTTTGATCTGCCTCTTTTTCTTCCTCCTGAAAAGAAACACAGTTCACAGTTACATATTATTCACTGCTAAAAACTACTACTAAACTATAAGACTACAGGGTATGAACCCATTCTTCCAGGCCCCTTTGACATTTGAAACAGGTCATAAATCACTGGGGATTTTCACCCGTTGCCTACAGAGTCTACCTTCTCCTTCTCTTTGGAGTCTTCCTTGTCGTGTTCCCCTTGTGAAGTCTCTGGTCTGTCACTCAACATCGTCCGCTCTGCTGTTACATCAGGCTCAGCTGGAGCCAAGCTATCAGTGGTTTCACTTGTGTGTTGCTCGTCTGCCTCCTGAGATGAGGTTGTCAGAACAGCTCTGGTTAAGCATTAAATCAATGTGTCTTGTATTTCCCCTGTGTTGCTAACTGGTTGTCTGTCTACAGCTGCTGTCTACACAGCTGCCTCCTCTGGATCTGCTTTTCTCACTAAATAGAGAAATACTCATTTTACACAAGAGAATGTATTTATGTAAATACCAAGTTGAGTCAGTAGATTGAATGAGATCAGCCACCTTTTCCTGCTCCTGAGTAGGAGGAGAACTTGATCTGTGTGTCTCCTGTTCCTCAGTTTTTGTCATCTGTTCTTCAGTAGAAACTGTCTCCTCTGGTTTGGGATCTTCACTCTGTGGGGCTGAGGTTGACTCAACTCGGATTGAGCCTGCAGGTTCATCAGTTTTGTCTTCATTAACCTTCTGGTGAAAATGGTGTGATGCAGGAAATTAGTAGATTAGATAATGAACAACATTCAAAAATAATCCTGTCATTCTGCATTTGCTCAGCCTGAAACCTGTGGTCTAGATCTTTCTGTCTCCTGTCCCTCGTCTGGCCTGTTAACTTTCACCTGTCGTCAGCTCTCTTTCCTTCAAGTCTTCTTAATCACTCTGCTCATCTTTCCTTGCTCCTGCATCTCTTGCATTCTAAATCTGTATACAAGGCAACCTGAATCCTCATGCTGGGTACACAATAATAAAATCAGCAGCACATTACTTGTTCACAGAAGCAGCATCACCTTCTCTGGGTCTTGAGGCTCAGGGGAACGGGGGCTTTGTTTGTCGTGTGGCTCCTCTGTTTTGTCTGTTTTTAAATCATCAGCGTTTTGGCTGTCGAGTGTCGAGTGTGGTGCAGTCTGCTCAGGGTCAGTGGTGTGGGCCTGATCAACCACCTGCAGAGCAGTCGTGAGACAGAATAATATGGAATTGAACTATTTTAGCATCACATTGAAAAATAAGCAGATGTTTAATATCTCCTCTCAGTGTGAATTTAATGTCATGATATAAACCATCCAGGTAAACAGTTATACAGCAGGGGTCTGATCACCTTATCCTCATCTTGGACTTTCTCCTCTACATGATTGTCACTCGGCTCCTCCTCCGTTTTCTCTTCTGCTTGATCACTTCTCGGCTCCACTTCAGTTTTTTCAGTAGGTATCTCTGTAGAGTCCTCTTTCACCTCTGTGCTGAGGGTCTCAGAGGGAGAAGAGCTAGCCTCCTCCACAGGTTTCCTCTCAGCAGACTTTGGTCTGGTTACATTATCTGTAACCTTCACCTGGCAGACACATCATCTTCTTAAAGCATTTGAAGTCAGTCATCTGATGGGTATTTCCACAACACACAAGGTGAATCAGGCACAGGTGTATCAGAATGAACGTAGAACCCCACCACCACCACCACCACAAATACCTCAGCAAAGGTCATAAATCGAAAGATCACAGAAGAGACCAAATTTAAGAGGAAACTGCAAATGCCCCATCACCAGAAGCACACAGATTTGAGATCTGCTTTTTATCACCTCCTGTTCAGTGTCATTTTCCTTAGCTTCAGGTTGGTTTTCATCTGTGACCTCCTGGTTTTCAGGACGAGGAGTGTTTGGTTTCTCTTCTGTCACAGGTTTGTTGTCCTTAGCAGCTTCCGTTGTGGCTGGTATGGGTGCATCAGACCCTGCAGGCTCTTTCTCAGAGAGCTGTTGATATGTTAATCATTCTCTTGTATGCTCTACCATGTTTCATTCTTTTCCTGTTTTAAGATTGACTTGAGATCCTTTAGATCTTGCCTTTGCAAGAATATGACAAAACAAAGTAGCACAGACTTACCTCAGGAAATGAAAACAAAAGTAACTAACCAGTAACTCCTACAGGATGTTAAAACTTCTTTGTAAGGGGGGCATAGATGTATAAGGGAGCTGGAGTTAATGGTAGTTTTTATATCTCCAGGTTTAGTGAGCTACTCACTCTTTTTTTTTTTTTTTGAAAAATTCAAAAAACACAAATTGGAAACATCACAGAGACTTTGTCATTTTGTCACACAACATACTTTTTTAGACTCTTCCAAGGCCTCACTGATCTTTTGCTCCTCCTCCATCAGTTTCTCCTGGTGCAACGCCTCCTCCCTGGCTTTCGCCCGCTCCTGCTCCAGGACAGCCAAATGGGCCTTTTTCTGCAAATTATTAGAAAGGTGGCAAAAGAACAAGGATTGTAACTGAGGAAAAGGACTATTTTACACCTCTGGACAACTTTAAATGCTTCTAAGGGGCTTGGCTCTCTTGTCTGTTACTTCTTATGAGCCTGAGACAGCGATAGATCTCCATGCATGCAGGACTCTGTAAGCAGTTTCTCAATCTAAGCTAAAGGTAAAAGGTGACTGGGTTTTTACTGGAACGGCCCCTGTAAGCTTAATAGCTTACAGCAGTCTGGGGAGCTTAGACTGTCTAAGTCTCTGTCATCCTTTACCACAACTCTCAAAACCTATTTGAAGATGAGCGCCTTGAGGTAGTAGTAGTGGCAGTACTAGCAGTGTTACAGCTAGTATCAGTGTTTCCCGGGGGTTAGGGGTTAGGCACTGCATTCACAAGATAACCTCTGATTATTTTTCCATCCTGCTGCTGATGGGATGTAATGACTTCATAAAGAATAGTCCATTAAAAGTAAAAGTCTTGTATTCAAACTTGACTTAAGTGAAAATATTCTAAGTATTGTTAACAAATCTGGTTAAACCTGCTTTAACTTATTTATACCTAAAAAAAAATACTAAGTCATTATTTCAGGTAGGTTTCTTATTACAATGTCTCACGGGGGCCTTTTTTCATCACACTGGTGGAAAAAGGCTTCCATGACAGAGTAATAACTGGTCCCTGGATGCTTGAGGAAACTACCAATACACTTTACATGTATAGTAGGGGCCAGCAGAGGTTCGACAACAAATGTTTACACCAGGATCCCCTAGGAGTTTAAATCCGTCACCATTTATATGTTAAACACGTTTTTCATACAGACGTAAAAGGCCAAAACGAGTAAAAAAAAGTGCCACAGTAAACCGTGTATGCAAGACTGTATACACTGTATGTTGTGTAATGCTTCCCCCCACTGGAAAGGAAACTAAACAGCAGCTTACCTCTGCCTCATATTCAACATTTGCGTTGTACTTGTGAAGCCAGTGGGCCAGATAAAGGATTGGATTCACAGGACGCTGCTCGGCCACTTCAGCCAGTCCGTCTGCCAGACATTTTCCAAGATGTCTTTTTATATAGTCAGAGTCCATGTTTTCTTTTTTCTGCATGAATAGTTAAAACACAGCTCGAGTTAAAAACCTTGTAACATGTAAACGTAGAGTATACTACTGGAGAAAAGGCTGATTTTACTTCTGCTCCCCAGAAAGCAGGTTTTATTGGCTTTTTTACGTTAATGTTTAGCTACACAGGCTACACAGTCAGTAGTACTATTCACTGTGTCTTATATCTATCGTAAACTAAATGTAAAACCTTATTTACCAATTTAGCCATCAAAAAGAAGAGTGAAAAACACAAAACAAACCGTTTTCACTCAGCGTCCGGATGTAGCAATTGTGTGTCTATGGTAACGGTGTTGCGTCCTTAATACTTCCCTCAATCCCTTCTAAATAGTTCCTACTTACTACCATTTCAACCAGCAGGCGATATGTGGGGGGTGGGGTGTCATTTTGTTAGCAAAATGACCAAAATGCATCTTTCTGTTAATCTGTCACCCTTCACGTACACACATACGATATCAGACACTACTCTGGTGCCGCAAAGATATTGTACAACGTCAAGACCACCGACTTGCCCACCTGAGCACCGGCTCCATTGCTTGTGTGTCGGCGGGTCGAGTGAACTATTTTGTCGTTTCTTCAAAATTTTTACTCAACACAGTATTTTGTTTTTTTTTAACATGTCAACAAACCAGACAGCAAGCTGACTCCGCTCAGGTGTGACGCAGGTAACTAGAGAACTTTGCTAGCCAGCACTAACTTAATTAGCTAGTTAGCTAACATTAATTCCATCACCCACTGTCAGACTGATAAACTTTAAAGTTGAAATGCTTTCGTTTCAGTTCAGTTTGTGTAAAGGGTTGAAATGAATGTTAAAATGAGGTGCACCTGTATATTTTTATTTTCATTGTAAGAGGAAGCAGGTAACATTTACATGTAAATTTCAATTGACCCTGTGTTCACAGATGAATCTGAAAAGAGTCCTGTGGGAGGAGCACAGATACAGGACAAGATGCGGAGACTGAGAGAAGAAGAGAGAAGAGCAGGTATGATAGGATTAGCTTTATGAAGCTATTGAAACAGCATATTCATTGAGACTGACGTAGCCTATGATTTCCAGTAAAAACAAAAACTCTCTACCCTCCAAATATGAGCAAAACTACAATATTATCAGAAAAGACCATGTAATATTTCAAGCATGCATTCACTGTATCTGAAGAAGCTCTTGAATCCAGTAAGACTAATAAAAATAGGCACCAAAGTTAAAACAAATATCTGTAAGTTGCACAAGTAGGCAATGGAACACTTTACTTTCATATCTCTCATTAGTGAGAAAACCTGGGCCATATTTTTTCAGTAGTTGGTATAATTTTATGAGCCCCACCTCCTGAAACTGGGGCAGTTTGCTCACATGGGAGAAGAGTAGGTGGGGAAAATTGCAGCAGGCTCCATTTCCAAGAAACAGACGACACCCAGTTAACATTTGTAATCACAGATATCATTTTCCTTGTATAATCATACTACGCACCTTTCAGCCAAATATAGCCTTCACATTGACAGGAGGACTCACCCCATCAGACTGTATGAAGTCCTGTCCCTCTCACTGCATTTGCAGAGGTTATTTAAAAAATCAGATACTTTTTCCAGGTGAATTATGTGTAGTGTAAAATTTAACAGCTACACTCCAGTGTCATTTGTGAGCAAAGACATCATATATTGGTCCTTAAGCAAATACTGGCCTGCATATGGACCCTGTGAATAAGTGTCAGTCTCCATCTGGTCATTATTTCTAAAAGGACTGTGGAGTGTTTACATTCTAGTACTGTTTCCACTTATTTTTGAGGACTTAGTTTTGCTTTAAAGCGTTAGAGTGGCAACAACAGAGCAGCATACAGTATGTCTGGATTAAATAACTTGAAGTGAAATAGAAAGTAATCATGCTGCCCTCTTGTGGTTGCAGAGACTTCTCTTTGTTGCGGAGGGACTACAAAACAATTTCTTAAATCTCGTATTACTTCATACTAGTATTGGGCTTTTCTGACAAGTTTATTTTCAACTTTATTTGAGCAGATACCTTTGTTGCAGGCCCGACTTACAATTGAATTTATTCAAAATCACACCTGTTCATATAGACTTATTTATCAGAAATCGTGGAACAAACAAGGATCCTGTCAGGATTTTTCATGTCCTGACAGAGAAAGAAAGACTGTCATACTTCCACATAAATTCGCCTCATGTTCCTCCACTCCTTTCTGAAACAGAAAGAAAAAATTGCTGCCAACCATGAAAACATCTTCAATCCTCAACTGTCAAAAAATGTTCGAATCTGCTTATTGGCTGCAGCAAGAACATAGCTGCTTCATCAGCGTGTGTACAATTTCTGATGTATACAGTAAATACTTAGGTTTCTATCAGCCTGTGTATGAGTTAGGAAAGTTTAAGACTTTATAATAATACTACACAATTTATCAGTAATTCATAGATTGATAAACACACGACTCAGCATGAATATTTAATGCATGAAACAGTATGAGCTCTCGGGTCCACGCAAATGAATGAAGTGACAACTGGAAAATTTCATAAAACAGAATCTTCATTTCAGTAATTTTATAATCTGCGGGAACAAATTGGAAATCAAATCTCGCAGGCGGATTAAATCAGTAAAACACTAAGTTGAGAGGAATCAGCGCTCAGAGATCCAGCAGCAGCAGCGGCAGCAGCAGGCTGCACCATCCCTCGGACGTTTCCTTTGCGCTGCAGCAGAGACACCGGCTTCACACTTTGAGACGAGAAAAGATCCTAAATGCGCTTGACCGACGGAAACGCGTGCAGGAGCGACCAGCTGTGTGGGAACGGGAAGCGGTTCCGTTGCCGAAGTGTCAAAGGTCTGATCTGATCCTACCTGGAGCGACTCCTCCGGTTTCACTGCAGGACACCACACTGCGTCAGCAACAGCTGTCCCGCAGCCCCGCGCTGGCTGCCAGAAGGGGAGAATTACGTCCTCAGAGTAAGGCTTGACGGAAGACTTGATTTTTTTTTTTCAAGTTTCTTGGATTCTGTGGGAATATTTGCTTTACCGCTGCAAGGTAAAACCCGCCACCTGCCTTCTGTTGTCTTCCATGAGTAGTTGAGCCGAGAGATGACTCCTGCATGAGCCTCGGAATAGAAAAGTTTTTTCAAGCTGTCAAGCTGCAGGTTGAGGGGTTTTACTTACGTTTTGGTGCTATTTCATGTCCCCACCAGTTGTTTTACTTTTATCCGTCCCTTTCTACGGATGAAACTGACTACTTTGGCATCTTTCTGGTTTTAAGACAAGAGAGTTGTGGTTGGGTTATTTTGTGCAATGGTTTGATTTTCCCTCCTCCTCATTTGGACCATGGTGAAATGTACTTATAACAATTTAGCTGTTGTCTAATGAAGAACAGTTTTCATTTGAAAGTTAGAAAATGGTTTTACATTGTTAATGAAGCAAACTGTTTTCTCTTTGCACTCAAATAATTAGTTGCACTGCCAAATAAATCAAATGCAGTTTTAATATGAGCGCCTTTGTTCTAATAATAAACACGGACCTGTAATTGAGCTTCGGTCAAATTTAGAATTGGTAGATTTATGGCTTCATAGCAGTGTTTGTGTTGTGAAGGTGCACGCACATGGCAGTGCCTAACTAGTGTTTTACTTACTATGCTACAGTATCTACAGTATTAGAGAGAAAAGTGCGCATGAGCATCATGGCAGGCCCATGTCTTCACCTGCCAGGTGAATATCTCCCTCGAGGCACATGGCTGCAATGTCCGGTGTGGACACTTTGCAACCTTCTCAATCCCCACTATGCCTCCTCCCACAGGGACAACGTTTTATTTTTAGCCCATGTCTTCATGGCAGATGGGCAAGATACTGTGATGCTGTGGATGCTCATACCACACCATTTCTCTGCCGTTAATCCATGTTGCCCAAATCAGAGGCGCGGGACTATGGAGACAGCCTGGCCCCATGCAGGCAAAGCAGATCTGTGGACACACAGGGGGAAGACACGGAGACTGATGTTCATGTTAGATCCCGTCAGCAGTGCACCCGCAACCCTTATGTAACAAATAGTGGAGCTCCAGCAGTAGGGCCAATGCAGATTTCAGCATGGATGGAGACCATCAGCTGGTGTTTTTAAGTCCTTAGAGTGAGTTTTGTTTGCATATTGCAGCATTTGTCTTAAATATTTTTAATTTATAGCTCGAGGTGAATCTCTTTTGTGCAGCATTCACCTCTGACTTTCTTAACCTGTGTTATCCTACATGTGTTAGTTGGCATAAAATACATATTTACCTAGCTTTCAACATGTATAATGCGTAAAGGTGTATCTGTAGTCTTCCTTCCTGCCTGAATGTGTTTGTGTGTCTCGCATCACATGTTCTTGGACGCAGAAGGTGTCGGTTTTGAGTTTCTTTCACCAACTGAGCCCATGTGACTCCTTGGCCGGGCCTCTGTATTTTCCAGAGTATTCAAAAGGTGAAATAAGGTTAAAGAAAAGTAAAAAAAAAAGAAATTTACCACTTCATTTGTTCAGTTCCCCAAGTCAAAATAATTGTGTACGTCATAGAGTTTTGTTGTCTCCCCATAGGAATATTGTATTAATATTATTTGTTAATATTTTCTTTTAAATAGACCATTTGAACATGAGCAGTTCCTTCATGAACGTCTGTGTTTTTTATGGACTCAATCGGTGTTATGAATATGATAATAGCTCCCCCTGGTCCCTCACAAGCTGGATGGAATATTCTCCATATCACCTCCACATGTAATCTACTCAGATTTCTGTGCAGCAAGTGCAAAGGCCAAATGGGTCAGTCAGTTTGAGATAGCAGAAATCTGTTTAGAAAGCTGTATTACAACAATACATCAAAGAATTATATTATTCCTGGTGATGGGAAAAAGTTAATCTTACATTTATGGTTCATTCCAAAACAGCTTCTTTATTAGTCATCTACAAGTTTAGACTCAAGAACTGTTTATTAGTGCTCTGAAGGCTCGTGTTCTGTTAGTAACAGCATATTATTATGCTCTCAAGACCAAGATGGATGTGGTGAAACGTTTACTTGGCCTTGTTTGGCTGCATCCTCCAATAAAGGTCTGAATTTATAAATCAGTTGCCCCATACGTCTGTCAGCCACCTGACCATCTGGCTGCAGCAGGGAGATTACACTAGGTCTTCACAGCTCCTCGGTATGCAGCGACAGAAGCATGCTGTGAACGACAGCAGCTGTCCTCTTAGCATCAGCATAATGCATATAGAGATATAGTGCAGCTAAGTCTCCTGTGTGCACATCTGATAAAGACATCAAAATAAGAGTCAAAGACTCAGAGGGCTTGACCCTGAGTTGTTACCAAGGCCGTGAACATGCTGATCATTTTTAGTGCAGTTTGACTGAGCATGCAACTATGATGTTGAAGTGCAAAATATATACAATGACACGTTGGGAAGCAGAGACAGGTGGGGAGGTCTGTTTTAATGTGGCTCCCTATAGGGTTTGAAATACAAGGTTAACTGGTGGGTGACAGGGTGTTGAGGCAATGCCGGGAGAGCTAACCACAGTGCTGCGATTTGACCCCGTGAGAAAACAGGAGGGAAGAGGAGCACGGCAAATGTCAAAGGACGTGTGGATAAAAGCCCTTGTTTGCTCTGTAGATCTGTCGTTTACAACTTAACCACATTCCAGGAGTGGTAAGGGCTGTATAATGAGGGGACCGAGACATTTGCCAATGCTGCCACAGGACTTGTCTTTGAACTCCTGGCATCCTCAGGGCACCGGAGTCAAGCCAACAAGTCATTAAAATTGATTAAATGTGTTCTCTGATAAAATCACAGCTGTAATAGTGCTACTACTATAGAGGAAAGTTTCTGTCTGAGTCAACCAGGGAATGGTCTCAATATATTTCATACGAGTATGCTTGGATTTTAACAGGATGTACAAAAATTCAACAGCAATTCTTATGTTTCACTGATCACATTGGGAGATCTGAATGCTTTGTACTCAAAACCCTTGAAATCTAGTGAACTAAACATCTTTACTGTTCCTGAGAAGACAGCACAACCTCTTTTTCCTGCTTGAACTCAAGCTGCCCTTTTGACAAAAGCCAAAAGCTAGTTCGGTTGGTTTCCGGAGGTGAATATTGGCATTCGCATTCCGCAGCCGGCTAGTGTAACGAAGAGGTGTCTACATTACCCCGTCTATATCCTCAGCTGGAATGTCACAGGTCACATGGCCTTCACTGACATGCAAGGTGATATATATATTACTGTCGGGGAAGGCCTCTGAAATCTAACATTCCTTTCCCTCTTCCTCGGTTTGCCACCTGTCCACAGCGCAACTGTACGAGCATGGTCATTTAATGAGCTGATTGTCTTCAACTTCAGCTCGACTCTTAAAATCAAACCAGTGGTGGAAAGTATCTAAGTAGATTTACCCAAGAACTGTACATAAGTAAAATTTTGAGGTTACATAATCAATAGGTGGACCCGCATCTGTAGTAAAAGACAATTTCATCTGGACCCTGAGCAAAATTTCAATGCAATCCGATCTGGACTGCTCACGAGTGACCCACTTCTATCACATCACCTCACTTGTCATTTTTTTCAGCTAGTAGCTGCATTTAGCAAGCTCAGTGTCAGGGGTTGGAGCCCACGTTGAAAAAGATGAAAGGCATGTTTAAAACTATCCATTTAAAGAAAAGAGGTTGATCATGAAAACTTATCTGCAGTGAGCACAGAGAAACAGTTAGCCACTGTGAAGAGTGGTTATATGCTATTTTTAACAAAACTGCTCCCTGAGTACAAAACTGAACCATCTAAAAACATTTTATTGAGCCAGCAGCAGAGTAATTGTACAATTGGACAATAAGACTGGGCAGTGGGTCAGCATCTGTTACACAACACAGGTTAATACACAAACATGTTTTCATGTACACTGTTCTGGAGCTTTTAGACTGCAATTATGAACTGTGACCTTTATGACTTGTATTTGAGTACCCTGCTTTATACTTTTACCCCACTTTACTACATTTCAAAGGTGAAATATTGTACGTTTAACTGCACTGTATTTATTTGACACATCTAGTCACTAGTTACTTTACAGATGAAGATTTTAGATCAAGAATAAACCAGTGGTTCCCAAACATTTGGCCTATGACATTAAAAAAAGAGTGTCTTATTTGAGCACTTTGCCAACACACACACAAAAGAAACAAAGATTAGAAATAATAAAGTAATAATAAAATAATAAAATAAAATAATAAAATCTTTCCTGTCCCATTAATCACCTCAGAACCCCTTAGATTTATCTGGTGACCGTTTGGAGGGGCACAACCCCTAAGTTGGGTTTGATTTTAAATGCAGGACTTTTATATTTATGGAGCATTTCTACATTTTTGTATCAGTCCTTTTGCTTAACTGAAGGATCTGACCCCTTCTTCCACCAGTGAGGCGAACGCTGGCCTGTAGCTTGTACTTTAAACCTTTTGCTTTTGCTCTCAGACTCATAAATTCAGACAGGGCTGTGTTTTATGGACAGGTTTAATGACAAGATTAAGCGAGATATACATAATCTATTTTGACTGATACCAAATATCCTAGTCTTGCCTGCACTCTTGGCTCTTTCGTGTGCAGCCGCTGATAAATGTAGCTACAAAACTTAACATGGTGCCAAAAGGTATTATTTACCTAAGTGACATGAGAGACAAGGCCAACGACCTCTTCGAGAAGACTTTTTTGAGGTTGGCAGGCTTTCAATTGAAGGACCTGGCTTTTTTTTTAAAAAGGACACTTGATGGCTTCAGCAGTAACAGTGTGATGTAATGCAATCAGGAAACGTTTCCCATAAGCCACAGAGAAACACATCCATTCTCAGGATGGGTATTTTAAGGTTGGCTCACGGTCGAGGGCAGCGGGGCCCACGGCTCGCAGAACGGGGGTTTTGAAATGGGATGATGAGGGGGGAAACTAGGGCCTGGAGGGGAGTGTGAGGGGAGTAGTTGGTAGGTGTAGAGCTGCATTGGTTGTCTTGGGACTGAATGACCCTGAGAAACTCTGGTGATATTGGTGATAACTCTTGGTAGGATAAAGGAAATACTGATCCATGTAGTACTATTCAGGAGAGGATATCAGGAGCACAGAGATGGTGTCTGATGTGTGTTTGAGTTATTAGGGATGGAAGCTTTGATGAGTGATACAGCTGCGATGGAATGATTGAAGTCTGCGTTGTATGAAAGAGGGATTTAGAGCCTCAAGTGTCATGTAGCAGGATGGTGGGGGGGCTTGTAAAGTGCTGGTAAGGGTGCAGAGGCGGAAGCTCAGTGTCTTTGGTGGGGGCCCCATGTAAAATAGAAGGTAGTGGAGAGAGGAGTCAGCTCGGTAAGATAAGTTGGCATGCTGTCCTGTTTATCGGAGGGATGTGAGGCGCAGAGCAAAGGCTCAGCCAGGAAGGAATGAGCAGAGTCATCGGGCTTCTGTAACACGACGCTCCGTCTTGATTGCCCGTAGCAGCTGGGCAGCCACCGTATCTGTGCGAGCGTGTGCATCTCCTCGCATGTGTGTGAATGCATAATTTTCTGTTGAAGCGAGGGCGGTTTGAGTGGGTATTAATACGTCTGATCAGAGGCTTTCGGTGTCACTGTCCATCCCGTCATGCTGATACCTCAGTCTGCCTCTGCGTCTTTACATGTGTGAAGTCAGGAACTCTTCTCTTTTTGACAGCCTGTTACCAGCTTGTTTGTGTGTTTTGGCAAATAATGCTGTCTGTATTCTCTGTGTAGTGTTTCAGAAAATAAGTTTAAATTAGTTTAAGAGACATTATAGCAAGTGGTGATTCTGAGAGGTCTTGGCTGTGTATTTAAGCAACTTTTCTTGGATCAATTTTCATGTTTGGTAAAGGCCATTTTATAATTATGTTGTATAGGGTTAGGCTAAAGTTAATTATAAAACATGTGCCCTTTGAACCCATTTAAGTCAAAATTTACACACACACTCATGTACAAGTGGTTGTAAAATTGCATAATAGTAAACAACTATTGCATATGGGGAAGCAGAGATTTCTTTTGTTTTATATTATAGGGTCCTAAGAATGTTTGAACTATTCCAAAGCGTATAACAAAGGTTAGAAAATCTCGTACATTATTTTGTCCCTGACAGCAGCAGCCTAACCTCAGCTGCTCCAGACGAAACTAACTGATCTCGACTCGGTTGCTGAACACATCAAAGGATGTAAGCGAATGCCACTTGGACCTTGTCGTGGGGCGTCTGCTAAGCTAATAAGAAATCTGATGTACACACGTAATGTCATGGTCTCTTTAGAACTGTGGGAAAGTGCAAGCTCTCATCCATCTAGTGCGTCTAGTCCTTTTGTTACCATCTTGACACTTTGAAGCGCTCGCGGTGTAGCGAGGGCTGTCGGGTCAGAGACGTAGGGCGCAGGGGTGCAGGGTAAGGAAGGAGTGAGGGTGAGGACTTTTGGACATAGATCAAACAACAAAGATCTGTCATCATTACCAACACTTATGGGAACACATAAGTGGTTCCCAGCCACTTTGGCCTGTGACTCCCTTTAAACAAAGCTGTGTCTACATGTGGTTCCTCATCACAGATTTCACACATTGATGAGTTTTCAGCAGTTCCATTAAAAAACTGATTTCTAAAGTTTTGTGTTATGTAAATAATTATCTGAAGTCAGACGAGGTAAAACTAAATTTTTCACAAAAAAGCAAATATTATAGAAAAGTTCAAAATTTGTTTAGAACATTTTTCATCTTATTACTTGATTTGCTTGATTAATTTATCATCAGAAAATAAATTGGCTCCTTAAATTGTCATTAAAAGGCATTCGGCATTGGTCAGACCAAAAGAAAATTTAAAAAGAAAATAATTTATTTTTTTGACTGTGGTGTCATTGGTATTTGTTGTCTTTAAAAAATAAATGTATAATGCTGAAATTCACTGATAAATGCCCAGCAAAATATTGTAGGACTACAACAAATGATTATTTTCTGTATCTATTTTTTCTTGATTAATTAATGGTCTAAAAAATGAAACAAAATAGTGGAAAATACTTAGCTACAGTTACATAGCTACAGTTTCCTTAAGCTAAAGTTGATGTCTTTAGATGTTTTGTCTGACTAACAGACAAAAACCTAAAAATGTTGAGTTTAAAATATCATAAGACAAAAAAAGAAGCAAAGACTCTGGATTAGCTGAAGCCAATGACTAGAAAAAAATAGATTATTATGCAGTTAATTGTTCCAGTTCTAACACTTTACATTCCACATTAGGTCTTGTTTCACGAGGACCACATTTGAAAGAGTCATAAATGTTTGTTGTGTTTTCAAATCAAAATATTAGGCTGAAAATGGTTTGAGGGTCAAAGTTCGATGGTCATGCTGCAGCCGCACACATCTCAAGCCTGTGGTTGGTAATGCATTATGTTTGTCTTCTGTCCAGCTTCTTCTAGGGAAACCCTGGTGAGGCGGTATCCCTTCGCGATGCGAAGATGGCAACCCTGCTCCCTCCCCCAGGCACCGATGCGTTCCGCCCCTTCACCCAGAAATCACTGGCGGAGATCGAGAGGCTCAAGGAGGAAAGAAAAAAGGCCGCAGAAGTAGAGGGGCACGATGAGGAAGAGCCAGCAGGCCCCAGCGTTGACCTGGAGGCGGGCAAGAACCTGCCCATGATCTACGGAGACCCTCCACCAGAGCTGCTCAACACACCTTTGGAGGACCTGGACCCCTTCTACAAAGCACAAAAAGTCAGTTTAAGATCATCTGGGCTCACATGCACAGCCACAGTGCACACTTAGTATTTAACGAGCTTGACTCTGTCCTCACATAACCTTAAAATACGACTGGATGTATTACTTGACGTAAATTTCTGTTATTACAACTGCATACAGTATCCATTACGCAATGTATACCATTTCATCTTTGGTATGCATACGTTACAGTTAAATGTTAAAGTATTATTTCAAGATTGTCATCACTAAGTAGGCTATTTATTGAAATGTTATTTTTGGCATTTTTGGCCATTTATACAGATGATCTTTGTGTGTTTCAGACATTCATTGTGATCAGCAAAGGAAACACAATCTACAGGTTCAATGCTGAACCAGCTTGCTACATTCTGAGCCCCTTTAGTTTGGTTAGAAGAGGAGCCATCAAAATTCTCATACATTCATATCCTTTGAACTATAGCTGTTGATGGGTAAATGATGGGTAAAGAGCAGGGATGTCTGCTTATACATACAGTTTAATGTCTGTTTCCTTAACCCTGAATTAAATTATTCAGCATGTTCATCATGATTACAATTCTGTCGAATTGTGTATTCATGACGATGAGCAACCCACCGGCGTGGAGTAAAACTGTTGAGTGAGTACTTCTTCATTTTCCTTTGGTTTTCCTGTGTTATATTTAATACTCCTTTTTATTAACCCAGGTTGCATAATTTTCTTTCTAGGTACGTTTTTACTGGTATTTATACCTTTGAGGCAACAGTCAAAGTGTTGTCTAGAGGTTTCTGTATTGGATCTTTTACATTCCTTCGAGATCCATGGAATTGGCTGGATTTCATGGTGATCAGCATGGCGTAAGTGTCTTAGTGCACTTTTATTTAACTGTGAAGTCACATTTGATAACAGAAAAAATGACATTAATCGATATTTTTGGTGCATAAATTGCACATAACAAACAAATTATGTTTCTGTGAAAACTGATTGTTGTTTAGATTTGGTTAAGTTTTTTCTACGTGACCAGTTCTCACACTATAGTCAATTCAAACAGGAATATGAACAGATAACATGTTAGGTCTCATATAGCTGCTGGCTTTGATTGATGGTTTCATTTCTTTCCACAGATACATCACTGAGTTTGTTGACCTTGGCAATGTGTCGGCCCTCAGGACGTTTCGTGTGCTTCGAGCCCTAAAAACAATTACTGTGATTCCAGGTATTTGTAATATTCTTATAGTATTCATCATTTGTTGTTGCACAGTCAGCGATATGCCAGTTACATACGTCTTTCTTGTATTTTGTCAGGTTTGAAAACCATCGTGGCCGCTTTGATCCAGTCAGTGAAGAAGATGGTGGATGTTATGATTCTGACCGTCTTTGCTCTCGCGGTTTTCGCCCTCGTTGGCCTCCAGCTTTTCATGGGAAACCTGCGTCACAAGTGTGTGCGATGGCCCATCGAAACAAATGAAACTTCATTTGAATTTTTTAACACCACATCAGCATTCGGTGATGCTATTTCCTTCAACGACACCGTGGGCGTCAATCATACAACATATACCAACAGTACCTTCAATTTTATGGAATATATTGAAAACACAGGTATGTTTACCATGTATTGTATCATTTATTTAAGATTTTGTACACACGAGTAGATTTCACTGTTTATTCTCTTGTTTGGTTATAGAGAATCACTATTATTTGGAAGGCAGCAAAGATGCTCTGCTCTGTGGAAACAGCTCTGACGCTGGGTATGTATTCTCCACCATGCTAATTTAGTCTGGTCGATCTGGTCTGGTCATCTCTTAGAGCTGTTTGTGTGGTCCACAACCATTTCAAAAGCATCAATGTAAATACAATAGTATGGTGTTAAGTGTGATTTGGAGTCTGGAGGAGCGATTTTAGCACACTGACTCTTCTTCCCTGTTGATAGAAAGTGCCCCGAAGGATTCACGTGCATGAAGGCTGGGAGGAACCCCAACTTTGGCTACACCAGCTTTGACTCTTTTGGCTGGGCCTTCTTGGCCCTCTTCAGACTCATGACCCAGGACTACTGGGAGAACCTTTTCCAGCTGGTTGGCACTTCTTTCATTTGTTGGAACTTTTTTTATTTCAAAGTTAACGTGATGAAAAGAAACTTGTCCTTAGTTCTCGTAGCTTCTTTTTTGCTTCAAACACAGATCCTGCGGGCGGCTGGTAAGACATACATGCTGTTCTTCGTGGTGATCATCTTTCTGGGCTCCTTCTACCTCATCAACCTCATCCTGGCTGTGGTAGCCATGGCTTATGACGAGCAGAATCAGGCAACTCAGCGAGAGGCCATAGAGAAAGAGGAGGAGTTCCAGCGGTTACTAGAGCAACTCAAGAATCAAGAGCAGGTAGCTATCACAAAAGGAATGCACTGATCCAAAAGATCACTGTCTATGTCAATACTGACCTAATTCAGCAGATCAGGTATTGGCCATATCATGATGATCTACAGTAAATACAGATTCTACATTCATTCAATAACAACACCCTCCCTTCAGTGCAGTTTATAGTGTCACATAGTGTCATGAGAAGAAGAGAGCACCTGTCAAGGCCTTTTGGCCGGAAAGCAAAATTTAGCTTTTTTTTTTTTTTTTTGGCTCAGTGTTTTGTTCCTTTGTACAGAATTATGATAAATACCTGTAGTTTTATAAAGCATTAAAAAAAAATTCAAGTGTAGTAAACTTAAAAAGAACTGTAAAAAAAACTGTAAAAGAAGGAATAAAAAGTGTTGACTGTGAACGAATAAATTACACTATAGATAAATTATACTGTTGCAGTAAAACTCAACCTTTTACCCAGCAGGCGCAAATCCTAGGGAGCCGAGCCACTCTAACCAGTAAGAAGTCGCTCAGTCATCACACATTGTCTGAGCTGGCAGATGATGAACGGAGTCTTGAACCTGATGAAGTTGTCAAGGATTGTAACGGGAGAGTCATTCCCCGTTTGCTCATCAGAGCGCCCACCATGGTTAAGGTTAGTCTGCTTAGTGAGGTTTTGTCGAGAGCTGACAACTGACGATTTTTTTAGGTGTGCTGAAAGTTTCTCAAAATATTTTTACAGTCTGCTGAAGATTATGAACTCAGGGAGCAGTCACTTGGCTCTGTGCACAGTATGCTTCACGTGGACGACCCAGGCCTGACACAGAGATCTGCTAGTGTTCTGACTGTGCTCACTGCAGCTGCTATGGAAGGTACAGTGCCAACGAAGATAGAAACCTCACATTGACAATGCACCAGCAACTGTCATACAGAATTCCTAGATATGGAATTTACTTATGAATATTTTCTAGCTTTTTTGGACTAAAATAAGTAGATGACACAACACCATAATGCCTGTTTCTGGGTGCTGTTTATGCTAAGCAGCAGGGTCAGAGTATCTTGAAGTGTCAACTGCCTTCAGGGAATGAAGAAGTACATAAGGCTTAGCTGCAGGTTCATAGAGGCAATGCTCTAATGTGAGCTCTGATTGCTTAGATTATCAAGCAGTTGTTAACATTATACACTCATTTTATCCAAGGCTAATACAGTAGCATTGTGTAGAGCTTGCCATAGTCGGGCTAATCACATTGTGTGCAGGAGAAATCCCTGTCAGCAGTCAGTGTCACACCCTCGCTGTGTTAAGCTTGGGCTATTTCAGCTCAACTATGACCTGCCACAGTAAGAATTTTAATGTCACTTAGTGTCAGATTGTATCAGCTGTATCCTTATTATCACTTAAAGATAACTCATATGCTTTGATAAAATAAATGCTAGACTACCAAAATCATTTTTCCTCTCTGTCTGTCTTTGTCTAGAGTTGGAGGAGGCTCAGAGGCCGTGCCCACCTGGCTGGTACAAGTTTGCAGACATGTTCCTGAAGTGGGACTGCTGCACGCCCTGGGTGGTATTTAAAAAGTGGGTGCATTTTGTGGTGATGGACCCTTTTGTTGACTTGGCCATCACCATCTGCATCGTGCTCAACACCCTCTTCATGGCCATGGAGCACTACCCCATGACTCCGGAGTTTGACAACATGCTCTCAGTGGGGAATCTGGTGAATATTAGATTTTAAACTTCATTGCAGAAATGTTCCAACATCTGAGACTTGATTTTATCAGTTACTGTAAAGGAAAATCTTCACCTCCTTAGGTTTTCACTGGGATCTTCACAGCGGAAATGTTCTTCAAGCTCATTGCCATGGATCCCTACTACTATTTTCAAGTAGGCTGGAATATTTTCGACAGCATCATTGTCACTCTCAGTCTAGTGGAGTTGGGGCTAGCGAATGTCCAGGGGCTCTCTGTCCTTAGGTCTTTCCGTCTGGTGAGAGACATTGATTGAATTTATTTGTATCCAGTTACAACAGTAACATTACCTCCGATGTTATTCACTGTCTTTGTCTGTGTTTGTCTTGCGTTGGAGACAGCTTCGTGTCTTCAAACTAGCCAAATCCTGGCCCACGCTCAACATGCTGATCAAGATCATTGGTAACTCGGTGGGAGCTTTAGGAAACCTGACTTTGGTGCTGGCCATCATTGTCTTCATCTTTGCCGTGGTGGGCATGCAGCTCTTTGGGAAGAACTACAAGGACTGTGTGTGCAAGATCTCAGAAGACTGCGAGCTGCCACGCTGGCACATGAACGACTTCTTCCACTCGTTCCTCATCGTGTTCCGCATCCTCTGTGGGGAGTGGATCGAGACCATGTGGGACTGCATGGAGGTGGCCGGAGCTGGGATGTGTTTAGTTGTCTTCATGATGGTCATGGTCATTGGAAATCTAGTGGTAAGTGCAACAATTGTTCATGCACTTCTGGGGGTGGTTGTGGCTCAGGAGGTAAACAGGTGGAACGGGTGGGCAATCCCTGGCTCCTCCGGTCTGCATGTCGAAGCGTTCTTGGGCAGGATACTGAACCCCCAGTTGCCCCTGATGGCCGTGCCACTGGGTATGTGTTTAATAAAAAAAGCACCATATGAATGTGTGTGTGTGAATGGGTGAATGTGACTCATAGTGTAAAGCACGTTAGAGGTTTAGAGGTCTTTTAAGTGGTTGCTTTGACTATAAAAGCAGTATCTAAATGCAGTCCATTTACTACTCATATACTGACAGATAGGTAACTCTGAGCAGATGTTGTTAAGGGAGAAAGAAATGCTGTTAAGAACTACACATTCAAGACCAAACTACAGATTAAAAGTATACTACAAACACAGTATTGGAAATTGTGCAAACATTGAAGCCTTCAACTGTAAAAGTGAGGCCAAAATTTGTACATTAACTTGTAATATAATATGTGTGTGTGTATCTGTGTCCATGTGAAACTCACAATGTGGGACTATGAATGTAGTCCTGTCAGATGCTCATGAAGTGTGTAACCACCATATATCACCACTGATATATGTTGTGCACAAATTCTATCAAATTCTCCGTCTGTTCTTTCTCAGTTTCTCATGAAAGGAATTATCTATATCTACATGGTCATTCTTGAGCTCACAGACGCTGCTGCTCAGCCACACACGCAAATATCCATACTGAACAACTGTCACTACTGTGAAGCTGTAAAGCTGACAAACCGTTTTGTAAAATCTTTCTAAATCTAACAGTTATCTAATTATAATGCCAGGAGATTTTGTGGTCTGCGTGTCTCAGCAATCTATTGTTAACCCCTCAGCTGAGGGATGCCAAGGACAGACATACACAGCTGGGGGAGAAAACTGTTGCCATCACAGCATATTAGGTATTACAGTATGAGTGATACCACACAAACACAGAAGACAGAGTACAGTATATGTGGCATGTTTTTGTTGTTTTCTGGCACCAACATGTATCAGAATCTGTGATCACAGAACTAATTCAGCTGTACCAACCTTTTCACACAGACTGTGGGTGAATTTGAATGAAGAGGCAGCAGAGTTTTTGATGCTTAGTGAAGAATCCTGAGTGTCTGGAGCATGAAAATACTGCCCCTGACATTTTATCTTGGCCTCACAGAACAAGGGCATACAGATGATCACTGTCAGACATCATTTCAGCATCATATTCAGTGACTAGAGCCAAAACCATTTCCTGTAAGGTTATTCATAGAAATGAAAAGGAAATGGCTCATCATCAAGTGCTGACAAAAGTATTGCGCTGACCACACTGTGCCAATATTATCATGGCTTTTATGTGTCTCACACTCCACCCCCCTCCCAAACCCCTTACTCCACTGTGCACTCATCTCACGCATTAATAAGCAACTATCTGCACTGACATAAAGGCAACACTTACACTTCATGGGAGGAGGGGGGGTTTCTATTTAAATCAAATGACTTGAGCCTCCAAACAGTGGTTTTGACCTTGAGTATGTGCTAAGATCCGGCTCAAGTAAGCATGCTGCCACTGAGGGAACAAACACAGACAGCTGAGCGAGCAGAGCTCAGGTGGCAGCGGGACTGGGTGTTAAGGAAAAGTCATTTGATAGGGGATTGAACTGTAATTGATGAAGAGGTAATCATATTGGGCCATCAGCACCACAGCATATGGAGCAGAGTAGATTTAACTTGCATGAGACGTGCTTCAGATTATTTACTGACTTTTAGCATCCTTGTTTTTGCCTTTTTGCAGCATTCTACTTAATCCTCCTTAAGAAGAGATATTTTTATTGAGATTATTTCTTGCAAATTTAAGAGCCAGGACCGTCATTATAAAAAACATGAGGAGTTCTTTCTCTTTCTCTTGCTACAAGTCTTAAAGGAGTAGTGCAGCATTTTGGGAAATATTTGCTTTTTTGCTCAAAGTTTGTTGTGGAGATGTCCGTAAAATATGAACCTACAGGCAACAGACGCTTAACTTAGGTCAGTATAAAGACTGAAAGCAGGAGACTGAAAGCTGGCCTTCTGTACAAAGGTAACAAGATCTAAAGCTCACTAATTAACATGTTGTATCTGTTTTTGTTCTGACAACTTTACATTTTGTTTTTGTATAGATTAAACAAACAAGATACTACATGCCAATTAGAGGAGCTGGTAGGCAGATATTTTTTTAACCTTTGGACAATTTTCTGTGTCCAGTCTTTATGGTTAGCTAATTTAACCTAAACTATGGTAACTGGCTACTGGCTGTAGCTTCAGTTTTAACTGAAATTCATGGTCATTTTATTGGCTCTTCTCATCAAACAAGAAAAAGACTACAGCGACTATTTCTCAAAATGTCAAACTATCCCTTAAAGACCAAACTTTGTCATCAGGTTGACTGGAAATGCTCTAAAGAAAACTAAATTCAAAATAGGGAAATTACCTGAGCAATATTTCTGAGAATGTGGGAGCACATGTTATGCATCAGTAAGACTGAAAACACTATAACCTCCACTGTCTGGCTTGTGTTGTGTGCAGCTCATCCTCTCCCCTCAGCCCTCTTCACTGATTCACAGCTCCCACACTGGAATGAGAGAGATCAGCCTGCCACCGGCCCTTGTAACCATGATCTCCCGCTAAACCTGGGAAATAGGAACCGAGAAATTGACTAACAGATTTAAGAAACTAAAGATAGCTACGTCTGCAACAGGAGGCAGACAACATAATATTTACTGATGCGCCATCACACGACCAATTTGATAGGTGATGTGTATTTGAGCTTGTCCAGACGTCTGTGTTTAGTTCAGCAATGTCGGCACAAGCAGCGATCAGTCACTATAAATTTGCAGATTTGCATGGGATTTAATTCTCATCCACTGATAAGATATGAACTGAAAAAGTTAATGTATTATATGCAAGGTACAAGATGAGATTGTTAAAATTGTGTATTGTTCACTCCCCTCATCACTCCCTCACATCTTGTTCCTCAGGTGTTGAACCTCTTCCTGGCCTTGCTGCTCAGCTCCTTCAGTGGAGACAACCTCTCAGCAGGAGACGATGACGGCGAGATGAACAACCTCCAGATTGCCATCGGCAGGATCACACGGGGCATCGACTGGTTCAAAGCGTTCGTCGTTCGGACGGTCCTGCAGATTCTTCGCAGAAAACCTAAGGAGCCTGAGGAGGGTCCAGTGAACGACATGGATCCCAAAATGGAGGAAATTGAAATGAACCACTTGGACTCCGGTCAGAATTTCAAAATGGCAGACGGGATAGCCAATTGTTTGGTTGAAGGCCGACCCTCTGGATTTATTGTGGACGGAGAGCTTAGTCTCAATGTGCCAATCGCCCAGGGAGAGTCAGACTTTGAAAACCTGGGCGAGGATGATGAAGATGATGAAGATGATGCTGACAATGCTAATGACTCTCAGATTTTAGATGAAAAAAATAACGAACAGAACACAGTAAGAATCTATCTATCTATCTATCTATCTATCTATCTATCGATCTATTGATCTATCTACTGTATTTCAAACATGTATCACTTTTACGTCAATATCAGTTTCAAATTGGGTTTTCTGACCTCTCTAACTGGCTCCATCACTTTGATACTTTGTCGACCATCTCATCACGTTAGCACGCTGAAATTTGCATGCAGATGCTCAACCAGTCAGGATAAAATTACAGAGTAGTAAAACACAGAGTGTTTCACCTTCTTGACATTGGCACAAGCAGAATGGTATCCAACATCAGACAAACTAAAAGTTAGATTGACCATGACCATCATACATAAATTAGCCCATAATTACCCATGCTTCTCTTCACACCTTTGCAGAGTATGGGACAGGGGATGATCCAATGCAATGTAATAAGCTAGTTTTATCATGTAAAATGTGTTATGTTGTGAATGTGATAGACTTGGACAGAGCCAAGTCTGAAGTGAGAGGTTTTCAGACTGTTAATTATCTTTTAGTTTGTTTAGTTTGCAATCAAAGTACTGTGGGTGTGCAGCTGCAACACCCTACACAGGTGTTAACACTTAATGTGCTTGATTAGTCAGACTGTGCTTGATTGACATTTCCCTTATTCACTGTTTAGTTTTGTTGCAGCTATTAGGACAGGAAAACTTAGACCTCTCCTTTATCATTCTTCTTAATGCATGTAGTTTGATAACCTCACATAATTTCCGGCAAAGGGTTGCCCAGCTTTAACCTGAAATAATGAAATAATAAGTGAAAATACCTGTGTGGATGAGGCGGACCTTTAAGCTTTCACTGCTTAAAGGTCCTGCACACCTACACCGGTGATCTCACATGAAGTCACCAAAGTCCATGTATTAATACAAATGGTACTATAATGGTGTATATTGTCCTACCCTAATAGGTAAAGGAAGGCTAGCAGTTTAGTGAGGGAGATGTCAATCAAGTAGTTTGAACATGCACACACAGTCATAAGAAGAGCACTTCACAGAGAAATATTTTTGGGGAATTAAACATGTGTGCAGGATATGCCTACTACAGTTCATTCTCTATTGCTCTGTTTCAGGAAAACTCAGAAGATGAATGTAGCATGCCAAGAGATATCAAAGTGAGTAACTCTCTAGACCTACACATAATTATTTTGGCTCCATATCGATGAACATTAGTTACCATTTAAATCTGACATACATGAAGATGATAACTGTATATGGGTTCTGCTCGAAATAAATGAGGGGAAAAAATCAGTTGTGTGCATATTTTACATGGTGACTTTGTAACTCATCTGCTCTTGCGATTCTTGACCAGCTGATTGGTGCTTTGAGTGATGGCAATTCTTCAGTGTGCAGCACAGTGGACTATCAACCACCAGAACCTGAACCAGAAGAAGTTGAAGAGGAAGAGCCAGACCCAGTGGAACCAGAGGCTTGCTTCACTGACAGTATGGACTACCTGTAAAACAGAATTAAACTGTTCATGCCACTGTAATCTGACATCTTCTGGAGTAATCCTAAACCTTTCCTCTCTCCTCAGACTGTGTGAGGCGCTGGCCGTGTCTGACTGTGGACATCACACAAGGTGACGGCAAGAAATGGTGGAACCTCCGCAGGACTTGCTTCACCATTGTGGAGCATGATTGGTTTGAAACCTTCATAATCTTTATGATCCTGCTCAGCAGTGGAGCTCTGGTGAGTGCTGTCATCAGTGCAACAAATTTAGAAATGTTGATTGTTTTATGATGGCGTTAAGATACTGAATACTGTTAGGACATGTATCTAGGTGTTGAATGTCGTCTTTTGGCAGGCCTTTGAGGACATATACATAGAAAGACGCCGAACCATCAAAATTATTCTGGAATATGCTGACAAAGTTTTCACTTACATCTTTGTCATCGAGATGCTCCTTAAATGGGTGGCATACGGCTTCAAGACCTACTTCACCAACGCCTGGTGCTGGTTAGACTTTTTCATTGTGGATGTAAGTTTTGACGTCTTGTTTCAGTGCTGAAACCTTCAACAGAACATACACACAAACCTGTTTTATATCAGATAAAGTCTTTGGTAACACTTGAATAGGAAATGTTTTGATTCTGCCCCAGATTTCCCTGATTAGTTTAGTTGCCAACTGGCTGGGCTACTCTGACCTTGGACCAATCAAATCCCTCAGAACCCTCAGGGCACTTAGGCCTCTCCGAGCATTGTCAAGATTTGAAGGGATGAGGGTAAGTTTTTAAGCACTGATGCCCAACATTTGAGCGATGTGCATGGCTAACGTTGATTGTTGTGCTAATATGACCAGCTTCTCCCTGTTTGTTGTATGCATGCTTACACTGTGGCTGCTTTAACAGAGCTGACTGAGGTAAGAGTAATGACTGAACAACGCACTGACTCATACCATGTCTGTTGCTCAATCCTAATTTTTCTATATGTATTTAACAAAGTCCTCTGTGTTGGGCAGGTGGTAGTGAATGCTCTTGTCGGGGCGATTCCCTCCATCTTCAACGTGCTTCTGGTGTGTTTGATCTTCTGGCTCATCTTCAGCATCATGGGAGTCAACTTGTTTGCCGGCAAGTTCTACCGCTGCATCAACACCACTACAGAGGAGCTTTTCCCCCTCACCGTGGTCAACAACAGGAGCGACTGTATAGCCATCAAAGAAGCCACACAGGAGGCACGCTGGGTTAATGTCAAAGTCAACTATGA
Organism: Lates japonicus; assembly: GCA_033238685.1. Classification (NCBI taxonomy): domain Eukaryota; kingdom Metazoa; phylum Chordata; class Actinopteri; family Centropomidae; genus Lates; species Lates japonicus. The sequence goes on along the minus strand of BRZM01000039.1, from coordinate 2,220,169 downwards.
TAATGTTGGAAAAGGCTACCTGTCCCTGCTTCAAGTGGTGAGTGGTGCTGTTGGGTAAAGAAGCATAAGTGGTTTTATGCAATGAAACACCTTCTGAGACAATGTTCTCTGTATTAACAGGCAACTTTTAAAGGTTGGATGGACATCATGTATGCTGCTGTTGACTCAAGAGAGGTAATTAGTTACAGTCAGTTCAGTACTGAAACATTACATATACAGTAGCCTTCATTTTGCTCTCACCACACAACCTTATTCTGTTATTCTTTATACATGTAAACTTTGTTTTTGCAGTGTTACAATATGACTTAATATTTAAAACTCAGAGTTGACTTTGCACTACTTTTCAAATATCAGCCTCTCTCTCTCATCTGCTTCAAATTTAGATTTATTGTATATTTTCTTATCACAATAACCAATAATAACCAATATTCAAAAACGTAAATTTCATTTTTTTCTTCTTTCACTTTTCTTGCTTGCAAGCTAAGTACGTTTTTTCTTGGATATACAAAAATGATATCAGTAACCTAATAAAGTCCCCTCATACTGTATATTTCCCTTTCCCTTTCTACACCATCATACACTAAGTTAGTTGAATATATGTAATATATACAGTATGTGACAGATGGTGATGGTAAAGTGAGTCCCTGTCTCTGGATCCACAAGTGCCCCTCCTGGCTAGTATCAAATTCCAGTTTAACATTTTATCCCGTGTCTTCCCCACTCACAATCTCACAATCATCTTTCCTACTTGATATACTTAACTACTTAGTCAGAGAGAAAAAAACTTTTCTATTGATTTAAATGTTTTATTCCTTTTAGATAGAGGAGCAACCGTCCTATGAGATCAACCTCTACATGTACATGTACTTTGTCATCTTCATCATATTTGGCTCTTTCTTCACACTCAACCTCTTCATTGGCGTCATTATTGACAATTTCAACCAACAAAAGAAAAAGATAAGTACCACACTTTTTCTAAGAAGTAGCACCTATACAAAATGTCACTTAATTTAAATACCTATAATAATCTTTGTATTGTGTTGTGTCTGCACTTTGGAGATAAAGACATATTTATGACTGAGGAACAAAAAAAATACTACGATGCCATGAAGAAACTTGGTTCCAAGAAGCCACAGAAGCCAATTCCACGTCCAACAGTATGTTGCTTATTTATTACTCAGTAATTATTTATTATTATCTACATTGTTTGATGTTGAAAAGTATGAACCAAAGTAATTACACATCAGCTTGGCATGCGTCAGTGACCCCTTTTCTGACCTTTTCTACACACTGCTGGTGTGAACAGGCCAAATGACCCTATTGGATTTGTATTTCCCAACCTCTCCCCTCTCTCCCTTTGACCTGCAGAACCTAATCCAGGGCATGGTGTTTGACTTCATCAGTCAGCAGTTCTTTGACATCTTCATCATGGTGCTCATCTGCCTCAATATGGTGACCATGATGGTGGAGACAGATGATCAGAGCGCGGAGAAGGAGGATTTTCTCTTTAAAGTAAACGTGGCTTTCATCGTTGTCTTCACCGGAGAGTGTGTGTTGAAGCTCTTTGCCCTGCGACAATACTTCTTCACCAATGGATGGAACATTTTTGATTTTGTTGTGGTCATCTTATCAATAGCTGGTGGGTAAATACATTACAAGCAATTACATTGCTCAGGTGCTGCAAGATATTGATATTAAAACAGACAATAGATGTTCACACATGTCTCTGATTGTAGTTTATATCATTTTCTTTCAGGTACAATGCTCTCAGACCTGATTGAGAAGTACTTTGTGTCACCAACTCTGTTCAGAGTGATCAGACTGGCCAGAATAGGCAGGATTCTGCGTCTTATTAAAGGAGCAAAGGGCATTCGGACGCTTCTCTTTGCTCTAATGATGTCACTTCCTGCGCTATTCAATATTGGTCTGCTGCTCTTCCTCATCATGTTCATCTTCTCCATATTTGCCATGTCAAACTTTGCCTATGTCAAAAAGGAGGCTGGAATCGATGACATGTTTAACTTTGAGACTTTTGGTGGTAGCATTATCTGCTTGTTCGAGATCACAACGTCAGCAGGCTGGGACGGACTTTTACTTCCAATGCTGAACAGGGACCCTCCAGACTGTGATCCAGACTTTGAGAACCCAGGCACAGATGTAAAGGGTAACTGTGGCAGCCCTGGTATGGGCATGATGTTCTTCTGCAGCTACATCATCATCTCATTCTTAGTGGTGGTCAACATGTACATCGCCATCATCTTAGAGAACTTCAATGTGGCGCAGGAGGAGAGTGGCGACGCGCTCTGTGAGGAAGACTTTGAGATGTTTAATGAGACGTGGGAGAAGTTCGACTTAGACGGAACTCAGTTCATTGAGTATAGCCAGCTCTCAGATTTTTGTGATGCCTTGCAGGAGCCGTTGAGGGTTGCCAAGCCCAATCGGCTTCGCCTGATTGAAATGGATCTGCCCCTGGTCATCGGGGACAGGATCCACTGCCTGGATGTCTTGTTGGCTGTCACGCAGATGGTTTTGGGAGACACAGTGGAGATGGCAGCAATGCGGGAGAGCATCGAGGCTAAGTTCATCCTGAACAACCCCACCTCAGACTCCTTTGCGCCAATTACCACGACGGTACGCCACAAAGAAGAGCAGAGGGCTGCTGTGGTCATTCAGAGGGCTTATCGCAAGCACCTACTGAAACGCTGCGTACGCCACGCCGCTTTTATGCACCGCTCTAAGAGGGTGGATAGAAAGGAGGACGGTGAGGACCCACCTGAAAAACAGGGGCTGCTCGCACGAAGGATGGGAGTGCTCTACGGGAGCAATGTGGACCTGGCAGAGGAGATGGAGCGGGCTGCTTTAGAGACTCTAGCAAGCCAAGAGCCTCCTAATCCTGAGACATTGTCACATTACTCAGGGGCCCAGTGTGGTCCAGAACCCCCTGAGCCAAACGTCATGGTTGTACCCGTAGAAATTACTAATGAGGTTTTACTACATTCTGCCCCAAACCAACACCTCTTGACCCTACAGGCTAACCTGAGAGAGTCAATTGTATAACAAACAGCACAAAATAATGATGTCCTCCCCCTCTTGTTTTTTTTTTTTTACCAGTCAAGGGAGTACTGTTAGTTAAGTCTCACTAATGATTTTTTTCATGCAACATTTAAGTGTCTTGGAGCTGGAGCACATGGCTTTCTTAGATAATAACCATATCGACATCAGCAAATAAAAACACTGTTAGTGCTAAATGGGAAGAACAGGTAAATTAAAAAAATTAAAAATCAGTATCACAATACATGACAATAACTGACAAAAATGAATATGCTCAAATAATCAGTTACCAGTCGTCTGTTCCCATTTCACCCTTCTTTTTCTGTAAAGTTTTTGTTTTTGTTTGTTTAATTGTGGAAGTGAATTGTACTTGTTTGTTTGTACTGACATCTCCAAATTTAGGACACAGATATGATTACACTCACTGTCAGCCAATAACAAACATCCTAGTATTTGTTGTTGTAGAGTGAAACATCACTGTGGACCAGAGTCTGTGATGTGACAGATATCTAGATATCTATCTTCATTTAGCTCAGTAATAACTTTGCTTTTGGTGTGGTTGTTACCAGAAAACCAAACCATGTGACCCAGTTTCCAACCAAAGAGCAACTTGAACATCATGTGACAAAACCTAAATTATCCTTTAGTAGGATTTTATGCTGTGTTTATTTTGCTTCCTCTGATATGATGTGAATGCAACATTATAATTAACACTACCTAATTGTAAGAGCCACACTGACATTGTGCCATTAGCACAGCTGTGAATCACCTCATTTATTTTCATTGATGAAAAATTAAACAGAACAACTTCCTTTTCCTGCTCACTTTAAGTCACTTTTATGTGGAATCTCATCACGTGTGGGCTCTACATGCTAATTCTTTCAATTAGACACTAAATGGTTTTCTATGGTGGAATTAGTTTTGTACATATGTAAATTATTAGCTAAAAAAACGAGAGCATATCTAGATCAGATTTGTCCCAGTCTACCAGTGAAATGATCTGATCTGTGTTAGTCATTATTAGTTAACAATAACATGGGCCAGCTAATGCAGTTAACATCTGTCTCTGCCCAGTTTATATTGCACTATTTATATCCCTTCCAGGTCAAGTTAGAGCAGTTGACTGTGTAAGACTGAGAGACCTTCCTGTTTTCTAAGATGATTTCATCACTGATATATGCATGTCTTATAAATGTTTTGTCTACTTTTCCAATGTTTTTTCCCCCTCAGATTTTTTGATGATCTCAGAACTCAAAGAAGTTAGTCACTTGTTTCCTTTTGGTGGTTTTCCATATCAGGTATTCAGGTTTAAACAGCGGCTGTGACTCCAAACTTAACATGTGATGTTTACATTAACATGGTTGCATAACAGAATTACTTAAAGCTTCCTGTTCATTTCAGCTGTTTTCTATATGTCTCTATTAAATAGCAATAATTTTATCAATAATGTAAGTACTTGCTGTACATTTTAAATGAAGTTTTTGCCTCAGGTTGGATCAAGTGCAGAGTTGGTCTTCTGACATGATCTTAAATGAATCTGAATTTCTGAAACACAGCACACACAGCTGAGTGTTGGTTTAGTTAAATACATGACGAAGTTAAATAAAAGTACTCCAGTTGTTGATGTGTAGATAATCACACCTATTTACATATTAACATATTTCATTTAATAGCCAGTTGATCTATTCATCTAAAGTCTGTCCTCACATAGGAAGGTTGCTTCACTTGCTGTTGTGTAAGTCTTAACTGAATTTAAAATGTCTTACTCTGAATATATACATGAATAACATAAGCACTTTTACAGTTTTCTAGTTTTTTTTTTGTTTTTTGTTTTTTTTTTTACAATAGATGATAGAAGATTGTCTCTTCTCTTGTTCATATGTAATGTGAGCACTGTTTCAACATCAACCCTGGAGGAAAAACAAAATCATCAACGTTTCCTCTATGAGGGGTCTCTTTGTCTTATCCTGCTGCCGCAGCTTGGCAGTTATTCCTGTCAGAAGTCTGTAATGTGACCTGCAGCAATCCTATTTCAGATTGACATACTGCTGCACCACTTAGCTCTAGCCTCCCATGCTGGTATAATCATATTCACAAGACAGTACCCTCCTTTTGTTTACATTTCTAATGGAGGGAAAGCCATTCAAGGAGCTTTACTAGTACACCCACAGTCAGTGTTGCTTGTATATAAATTTTTTTCTCTTCTGTATTGTATATTTATATCATTTTGTTATTGTAAAAATTGTAACTATATTGTTAGAATAAAGTACTTCTTGTAGGGAAAAATTAGACTGTGAACTTATATTGTCAGTAGTTTTATGTTTCCTGTGACACTACACTGGTACGCTGAGGCCCTCTGGTGGTTGTACAATGAACAGGCTGCACTTCTGATAAACTCCCCATTTATCACGTTTTATTTTTACACTTGAGAGTAGACTTGTGAAATTGGAAAACTATCGAGGGTGTAGCACCTGTGTAAAATGTGTAAAATGTCAAATCATTTTAAAGGAAGAAGCTGGCAATATTCTGTATTGTTCTTGTCGACAAATCTCACTATAATCAGTAATGTGTTTGTCTGCTTCTCAATACTTAAAGACTTCCCAACCCTAACTGTGGTCCTCAGGCCATTCCTATGTAAATCTAAATAAATAGAGATGTAAACCTTTAAAGCGGCTATAACCAGTATTCTACAATGACTGTATCAAATGATGGTGTTAAAACAAAATGATTAACCTACAGAGTTACCAACATTTTGAGGAGCTTTTAACCTGAGCAAAGAAGAAGACCCCTTTTTGACTGTTATCTACACAAAATCATTTTAAAGATGTGTATGAACAGAGTACATGTCTTTGCATTTATCATTAATCCACCATGAAAAAAGTAAAAACTTTGTCAGCATAAAAAGTATATTTAAAGTATATGGTGGTAACAGCTATTGATATATAGGCGCATTTGTGTGACATAGTATATTCGTGGATGTGTGTCATGTCATATGATACTTTTGTCCAACTTGTGAACAAAAAAACTGAATCCTACTGAAAGGTGAATTTCATTTCATGGAGCAATATTTTTTTCATTCATTCAAATTTTATTTTACTTTTAAGTTTTGGGTAGAATCCTCGTTTACAACAGAATTTAAAAAAAGACACATAAAAGATTATAAGCACCTGGAAAAAGAAGTAACATAAGGGGGTAAGAACCAGGCTGTTGTTACCTGGACGTAACGTTACGTTGACGTAACGACTGACGTACTTTTTTTTTTTTTTTAACAGCTCAGAGCCGCCATATAACTTTTATAGGAAACTCGTGTTTATGTAACCACAACAGCAAATGTATAATAATACACAGCCTTGCTGCTCCGGTCAACTTTACAGAGCTTTATAGTGAGTTTCAGCCCACTGTTCATTCTCATAATGTTGTTTTATGTCACAGGAGGCAGCTGTTTCCAGTGAAGAAAAGAAGTAGCAAATAGCAGACAGACAGAGACTAGCTGCTGGTGAACAAAATGGAGCATTTAGCAGCTGAGTAGCCAAATATTTACCCTGAGAGTTGGTAAAATAGAGTTAAACGAGAGTGATTATTGGACTTATGTTCGCCAGGTAGCCAAAAACACGACTCCAAATGAAAGCTAACGTTGCTCCGTAACGGCTGGATGTGTAAATAAACTCTTAAATGTTTGCCAGCAGGCCTGCCATATCAGGGACAGAAGTAACAAATGAATGTAACGAAGTCGTTTACTTGTGTAGTTATACTTTTTGGAGTAATCAGCACTTTCATTCATCCTAAAGTATTTTTTATTCTCAGGTCTTTTAGAAAGAGAATAAGCTGCTGATTTGACCTCGGCAGGTGTCCCTAATCAAACACACCTGCCATGCTGCGTGACCAACAGGTGCATGCTGGGTCTGGCTAATTGCTAAACGCTAAAATACTGGATCCTTTAGCTGTGACTTCTACAGTCAGTGAGGTGTGCACCAACTTTATGCTGTTTTTGATAATCCCCGTTATGCCTGCAGAGCTTATTCAGCTCAATGTTTGGAAACCTGGAGGAGCCCAGTGAGACCGGAGAGGCTAAATGAACTGGCAGATTGTGGAAACCTGTATCTACCCCGTGTTTATCAGTGAAGGTAGGCTGAACAACAGAAACACCTCTCTGTATAATGCAGTACAGCTCAGCAGCACCTCACACTACACTCTCTGAAATGATCATACAGTTAAATCAACACCATGGCCTTCATGAAGGAACAACGTATTGCAGGGCTTTTGTCTGCATTAGTTTTACCTAGGTGTGCCTAATCTGCCAACTGTGTATATATATGTAAATTATATGCACAGACTGCAAAGTGCATGACTGGGATTTTACTGGTGGTTTTGCAGTTCTCACCTGAAAAAAGGTGTCTATACATTGAAATATCAATAGGTCTGATCACTGATTTCTGCTCTATACACTGAAGTTCACAGCTGGCTTGCCCAGTTGTTATTTGTGCAAGTGTTCTCAAATTAAATAAGCACTGCCTCTTACAAAATGTCTGATTAATTCCCATATTTTTGTGGTTGCATGCTATGCCTTGGCCTTTTACTGTCTTTTACTTAAAGGGATGTGGGCGCAACTGTAGAGTTGCTCTGCAAATGTGTGTTTTGCTGCCTGACCTGCAACAGTTTTCACCAGGGGACCCACAAATAAGTAGGGCTGCAGCTGAAGGCTATTTTCATTGTCAACTGATTATTTTCTCGATATTTGGTCTATAGAACATTAGAAAACAGTGAAAAATGTCACAGTTTCCAAGTCCCAGATGACATTTTTATTGTGTTGTTTTGTCCATCCAACAGTTTGAAAAGACAATGAAAAGCAGCATATCTTCACATTTTAGCTGGAACCATAACATATTTGACATTTTGTCTTCAAAATCGATTAGAATGATTAATCTATTGTCAAAGTAGTTGTCAATTTTTTTGTGCGTTGACTAATAGTTGGAGCTCTACAAATAATAATACACACTTTGACTGCAGTGTTTGATAATTTTGTGTATGCAGCCATTGTCACCAGTACTTAGAAAAAATTAAAAGATTAAAAATGAAATAATGTCAGGCCCTAAGCTTGAGAGGTTTTCTGAGTCACCTTCATTAGCATTATTTTTTGACTAAGGCACCATGTTTCCTGTCAGCATTGAACTGCTGTTGGGTGCATCAGTTTATCTCCTGCTCACACACTGTGAAATCTTACTAAACTCCATACAGTAGATAAAAACTGGGCTGGTGGTGTGAGACGTTCAGTATATTTGCTTTGACAAGTAGGGAAATGTGATCTGCTTGGCTGACCTGAAAGCTTCACTCTTGACTGCATGTGGATGTTGCATAACAAAACTAAGAGTCCTCAGCCATGCTACCAGCTCTGTGTGGCTGCTCACAATGACAGTTTTTGACAATGTTTTGACCCGATAATGGTGCTAAATGTAGTCAGAGGATCATGAAAGTTATTACAGCTCATCACGATGTGGACATAAATGTCTGTGCCAAAGTTAATTACAATCCATCCCGTATTTGTTGAGATGCTTCACTTACAAAAACTAATGGACACACTATCACAGAGGCACCTCAGGACATGGACTGTGCAGAAAAGGTATGAATGTCGTTGAGACAAGCAAATCCACTCAGACTTAGAATTTTTGTATTTTTATGACCAGCTGCCAGAATCAGTATGCTTCAGCCCAGATGACCCAACCTTCCCTCCTGTGTCAAAGACAAATGATGGTGCCACAGACAAGAATGACTACAGGCCTACAGCTCAAACAAAAACCCATCTTTTTAAGCTCAAACGCACAAGATCTAGTCAGCTACTTCAGGCTCAATGCACACACAGACACACAAAACAATAGTCCATATACTGCTTGTGTACTTCTTCGCGTGTTAAACTAAACAGTATCTGTGAAGTCAATATTAACAATAACCAACTGGACAATCCTAACACATTGATAGAGAAACACACACCAGCACTACAAACATGGCTGTCCTGACTAAATTTCAATCATAAAAATATCAAATATCAATTAAATTTGTGAAATTAAAATAAGAAAAGTATGTCCCCTACCAAAACACAACAATGTACTCCTTTCCTACGACAGCAGATTTAAACAGACCTAAACTTTGCAGGAGGGCAAAGAGGTTTGTCACAACATTGTGAACAATGTGTCCAAATGACTCTTTCTGTCATACCAATTCAAATTTCCTCCTTTTCCACATTTACTGATCCATTAACGAGAGCGCAACAATCAGCATTTTCATTATTTTCCTCTTTCACATTGTTTTATTTCCCACATAGAAGCTGTTCTCACTACTCTAAAAGCAAAAATGATTAGAATAACCTGAAAAGAAAAAAAGAAGTAACTCTTTTTTGATACAGACCAAAATGTGTTGGTTAGACAGACCCAGCAAAAATGATCAAGTAGAGCAATGAATTCTGGCATTGAATGTCTGGTAACCTTTTCTTATTCTCTGATCAGATACGTCCTGATTTTGAATAATAATTTTGCTAGTTTTACACTGTCTCATTTAGACCACATTCTTGTCAGGCGGCTTGTGTTTCAGCAATATTGAGAGTTTTGAGAACTTCAGGTTCTCTTAAATGAAAATAAAAAAGTGTTTTGTAGAAAGTAGGTAATCTAATGGAATCAGTTGTGGTATTGATACTGAAACTCAGATATTGTTTTGGCTCAAGTATCAAAACATGTCTAACAATACCAAGTCCTAGCCCTGGTGATAATTTGGTATCACATCAATGTTGTTATCCTACAAATTGTCTCAAAATTCTTCCTAAATGATCTTTGAAACCCCCTGATGTTCAGCTTTACCACACTGTTTCATTTGTCCCTAAAAATGGAACCAGTGTGAATGAAATTCTATATGTTTTTAGGGCAAAAGTGTGGGCTGTTCAGAGTAATTTTGGTTCAGTGTTACAGAGCTCTTCCCCTTATTTGCCTGGCGTTAAAGCATGCGTAATAACAGACAGCACACCCACTGCTGCAGACACTTCTTCTCCCTCTTCACAACATTTTCATGACTGCAGAGAGATTTAGACACGTGTGGACATCAGCATTTGAAATATTTTTCTTCTGCATGTCATCATGCGCTGGTTGCTGGCTGGATGCTGCGCCCTCGCTTTGATCAACCTCTCAGGTAAATGAAAACTCTTATGACTGATTTAATTAGCGACTGAAAATGATGCAAACGTTAGTTATAGTCTTGGTAGTAAATATTAACATCAGTAAAACGCAGAATGTTTTTTACAGCAGTATAATTATCCACAACATTTCATAATGTTTTACACAGTAGTTTAATTGTAGTTTTTATGTCTGTTTAACCACAGCTACACTGCATGCAAGTGTTTTGCATGTTATTTTTGAGACCAGGGTACCATTACTTCCTGGCCATCTGGGGGGGAAAGAGGAAGTTGTCTTCTGAGAAAAAACTGTATATTATTGTCTTGTTGATTAATTAATGCTGTCTTAGGTTAATCAATTAATTACTTTAGACTATGTCAATTTAGTATCCATTTCCAACACAAACAGGACTTCAGCACCATAATAATCACAAGTTTTACCTTATGTAGCATTATGTTGAATTAACCAGTGCATCAGTTGTTATCCTCCACCATTTCAATTCTAGGGTCACAGTTAACGATTATTTTCATCATCAATAGCTTTTCCTCTGTGAGCAGAACTTTTCTGCTTTTCTCTGTTTTTTATATCCTTGTAAATTTAAAGTGTTTGGGATTTTTTCCTGTTGGTCATACAAAACAAGTCACCCTGAGCACTGCCAACATTTTCTTTCACAATTTTCTTGCATTTTATAGACTAAATTATGGAGGCCCATTTCCGCCAATGTGTTGAAAAAAAGAAAATCTCAAAAAAACGACTTAGCTCAGAATAATGCGAAACTTTCTCATAATATTGACTTAGTTTCTCAAAATAATGAGAATCTAATACCAAGTCATTATTTTTTCCTTTTTTAAAAATATTACTTACAGTATTTATTTTTCATCACATGGACAGAAATGGGCTCTCATGAATGAATAATTAAGTGAATTTCTTTTTTTTAAATCACACATTAATTGGAAACATGTAAGTCCTTGCATACTGCTCTAACACAGACATCAGTTGAGTACATATGACATTTGGATTCAAGCATGTAGCCCTGAAAATAAATATTAACTAAAAATGTCAATATTCTGTGTTACTCATTATCAACCATTACATCATATTTGACCTTACTATTTATTTTAAGTGTATCTCTGTTTAAGTAGAACTCTGGACGTGGTAATTTTCTATCCCACCCACATGTATTAAAGTGTATAGCTATTCTTAGACCAGCACTCTAGGGAGAAAATACAGCTGAATTACGTTCATATATGTTTCATCTAAATAGATTTACAGTAACTGCTGTCGAAACCGTGTCACAATTTCCCTTCTTTTGTCTGCTCAGTGGCCGAAATCTCGGAATTGCAGATCTTCCAGAGGCCCCGGTTCTATGGTTTAAAAACCAACCACATGGTGAAAATATACTGTTCCATTAAGCAACCCTTCCAGTCCCAGCCAGTGACTGTGCACTGGTACAAGGCTGATACACACATGAAGGACAACATTGCAGAGGTAAAGGGAGAAAGGATTGAACATCGAAACAGGAATCAGACCCAAAACGCCTTTCTCTACATAATTAAAGCACAGGTAGAGGACAGTGGAGTGTACTTCTGCAAGTTCAACAATACATGGGGACCTGGAACTCAACTTATAGTTATCAGTAAGTATCTGGGACAACATACCGTCTCAGTCAGACCTATAAACACACAATGCCTTGTTATGTTAGAAATCTGTACCAGTTTACTTTTTTGACAACACACAGCTGACGCCCATCTTTCCTCTCACAGAGTCCATTGACCCTTTAATGGCACAGTACAGGACCAATATGAAAGACGGTCTCATCATCTTCCAGGCTCTTCTGTTGGCTGTGTGTATTGCTGCTATAATGCTACGCAAACAAAAACTGGTGAGGAACACGATGAACAAAACACCTGAGGCAAATATGTGCTTTACCAAACTATACTGGTATGTTTAGTATAGCTCTAAATAAAGTAGAGCAGAGAATGTGAATAACAATTTTCACATTCACTGTGTCACAATAAATTAAACATCAAGGAAGAAGTACATGAAGTACATGACAACAGGCCAATCATTTAATTTGGGTAGTGGTTTGTGTGCTTGGGTTTTCGGTAGGGCTCCAACTAACCGGTATTTTTATTGATCTGTCTATGATTTTTCCAATTTATCAGGTTATCTTTGATAAGTTTCCAGAGATCAAGGCAACCCCAAATATAGCCAGTTTACTGTTTTATAAAATGGAGAAAGCAAGTCAATCATCTCATTTCAGAGGACGGACACAGTGAATGTTTGACATTTTGACTTGATGAATAGCTTTAAAATACTAGTCAAAAATCCAGATTGTTTTTAGGTAAACTGTAGATTGAGTAGAGCTGCAACAGAAGATGAATCTGCAACTATCTTGATAAACATTAGTTCTAGGCTTTTCTCCATTATATATGATAGTAAACTGTAGATAACGTGAACTCATGGGATTGTATATAAATGGCACATTACTTTCAGGACATTTTGTGTGTCATTTTTATGCATTTTTAGCTCCTTGTGTGCCATTTATCTATATCTCATTTGGTGATACCAGGCTTGAATAGACTGTCTTTGGGTTTTGGACTGTTGGTCAAAAAAAAAAACCAAGACATTTGACTGCAGGAATTTTCTGACATTATAGATGTTGTAGTTCTCTCCTTTTTAAAAGGATGTTTCTTGTAGTGCCCTCCTTCCAAGATTGGGGTTAGGGCTCATGCAAGGTTGTGACTATGAGGGGCAGAGATCAGGGTTAGGGTTAGTGTTAGTTTAAGCATTTCATAAGATAAGTGGTTGGTTAGGGCTCAAGTTTGGTTCAGATTTACAGTACTGTGCAAAAGTTTAAGGCACTAAAACCTGCCTTTAAAACAGGTTCAGTCCTCCTCAGTACACCTGTACTTAGGTAGTTTGTTCCAGCATCTTGGAGAAGTTGCCTCAGTTCCTCTGTGGATTCAGGCTGTCTCAGTGTCTTCTGTCTCTTCATGTAATCTCAGACTGACTCTGTGATGTTGAGATCAGGGCTCTGTGGGGGGTCTGACCATCTACTCAGGACTCCCTCAGGTTCTTTTCTGTTCCTGAGGACAAGTTCTTTATGATGCTGGACTGTGTGTTTGACCTATTGTCCTGTTGCAGATTAATTCAGATATTATCTCCCTGATGGTACCTTTGATGAAGGATAAGAGTAAAATCTGAAGTGCCTAAAACTTTTGCAAAGTACTGTAAGTAAGGTGAACCACACATTGACAGGAACAGTGTGTACACCAGGATATGAACCTTATTTAACATTTAGTACTTTGCATAACTTATCTAAGGGCAGTTTAAGCTGAAAGATGGCAATGGTACAATTTAGTTCCAAGTTCCTATAGTCCTTTTTTCACATCGAAACCACCAGCCACCATTAATGCAGCGCTCCAGCAGGGTGTCAACTGTTGCTTAATAACATTAGCCACAAGTGTTGAAACACTTTTTCGTCTTTCATTTTCATTTTTTTACCTCCGACGGTTTTTACCTGTGGGCCTCTGATGCAAGAGTTCACCGCTGTAACTGGTGTTTTTATAACCTAAAATTACACACCTTTTAGTCATTTTTCAATACAGTTTGAAGCAAAGGCTAGCTGGTCTTACTTAGATAACACTTCATCAGACAGCCCGCGATTTACAGTGAAATGTTAACTGTAAATGTAACTGGGAAAAAGGTGTCCAGAGCTTTATTCATACTGTGTAAATTTATAGTAAAAAGAGGGGAAAAGTCAACATTTATACAGAGAAAGCAAGTCAATCATCTCATTTCAGAGGACGGACACAGTGAATGTTCAACATTTTGACTTGATGAATAGCTTTAAAATACTAATCAAAAATCCAGATTGTTTTTAGGTAAACTGTATTTATAGCTCACCTGTTTTACCTCATGTAGGAGAAAATACAATATAAAGAAGCCAGTTTCACCCACGCTGCAGGAATTTGTTATCATGTCTTCCACCTCACTGTATGATCATGACATGCAACAAAGGTCCCATTTCCCGGAGTTGAACCGTGAACTGAAACATGGCTGACCTTTCATGTTTAATGAGGGTCCAAGTAATTATTATTTTCATTCTTTTAAGTACATGGGGTATGAAGGCTCTAGCATCAAGTGCTGACTCTGTATTATTTACAATAAGAACAATGTTAACACCATTTTTTGCCAAACTTCACTTTTGTTTTGAGGTACTTAAAGCACCTCCGATGGTGGAGTCACATTTTTTTTTAGTGTTTACTGGTATATTTGTTCATTTTTTGTGTATTATTTAAAGAGTTGTCAGTAGCTGGTGCTAATGCTTTAACAGCGTTCATTTTTCTCTTTCATTTTCTCTTTTCATTTTTACATTTCTTCTTTCTTTTTTTTATCAGTGGGAAAAGAGCGACAGCATCTATGAGGAGCCTGAAACTGATCACATCTATGAGGTTTGCCAAATGTCTACCTTACAGTAATAATCATCAAAGACAAGAGAATTAAAGAAGACATGTCACTGTTAACACACATTGCAGCTGTGTGTCTTTTACATGAAAAAGTGCAAGCAAGAAACAAACAGGACACAGTGTCCTCGCACCACTGAGCTCTTAACCACAATTGTATTTTCTTCTTCACTCTATGCAGACCTCAGGTTTTTTCATGTATGAACATACTATACCCAGTAAGCTATCTGGAAGTTCCTCTGAACTTTTATTTGACTTTTTATAAGAATAATGACACATTAACTTTGGGAATTAGCATTTCTGGGTTGAAAATAGATTTTATTGCTTCAGTCTTGTTGCAAAAATCATAGAAAATAGTTTTTATGCTGTATCTTCTATACAAAAACTGTATCTCAGGGTGCTTTACATGTCTGTACAAGAAGCTCTGGTGTACTTTACAACTTTACATCACATTGTTGAGTAAATCCATGTGTAGGAATCATCAAAGCCACACAGGACACAAACGTACACATGTACCATGACTAAAACTGGCTTGTCTCCCTCTCTCAGGGCTTGGCGATTGAGACATGTGGCGGAGGTCTGTATGAGGAACTTGCTGTGTACGCCCAGGCTGAAGGAGCAGAGGCCCCATGGGAGTGAGATGGGCATCACTGAACTACTTTTCACTTCGCCACCTCAGCAGTTTCACAATAAGTACTGATTATACGTTCGTAATTACAAGTTGTACTTTGAACATAGTACATTGGGTCCTTAATGGGCTCGCTATGGAGATGGAGATGTGCCATTTCTAGCTTGTTTGTAAATGTGCAGCAGTATACTTATTCTTAAATGCGTGATATACAGTACTGTGCAAAAGTTTTAGGCACTAAAGCTAAAGGGAGGATGCTGTCAAAAATAATCCCATGATTATTTTTTTATTCATCAGTTAACCTCATGCACAGTGCAGCAAACAGAAAGCACCTAAATCAGATCAGTATTTCATATTATACCCCTCCCACCACCTCCCTTTTCCTTTAAAACAGGTTCAGTCCTCCTCAGTACACCTGTACTGAGTAGTTGTTCAACATCTTGGAGAAGTTGCCTCAATTCCTCTGTGGATTCAGGCTGTCTCAGTGTCTTCTGTCTCTTCATGTAATCTCAGACTGACTCTGTGATGTTGAGATCAGGGCTCTGTGGGGGTCTGACCATCTACTGCAGGACTCCTTGTTCTTCTGACTGTGTGTTTGGACTCATTGTCATGCTGCAGATTTAATCTGGGACAGACACCTCCCTGATGGTACTGATGAAGGATAAGAGTAAAATCTGAAGTGCCTAAAACTTTTGCACAGTACATAATGTGTTGTTTATTTTGTGCTATTTATGTATTCAGTGGTGGAAAAAGTATTCAGATCCTTTACTTAAGTAAAAGAATACAACAATACAACAATGTAAAAATACTCCATTCCAACCAAAAGTCCTGTATGAACAATCCTACTTAAGTAATGGTACAAAAGTATTAGCAGCAAAATGTGCTTAAAGTATTAAAGTAAAAGTACTGGTTTGATCTTTCTGACTGATATATTATTACATACGACATCATTAGATGATTAATACTGAAACATCAGTGTGTTAGCAGCATGTTACTGTTGTAGCTGCTGCAGGTGGAGCTAGTTTGGACTACTTTATATACTGGGGCACCAGTTCAATCTGAAGGATTGTTAGATGATTAATGGAGAGGAAAGCAGAAAAACAAAGTTTTGATCCACAAATCTGTCTTCAGTTTTTTAGGACTTTTTCCTCTAGTCTTTGACTTTTACAGAGGTATTGGATCTTTGAACCCATATTGAAATGAAAAGTATTTGTTAGACATCTGAAATGTGACCCGAACTACACACTGCTTTTTGTTAGGTTGGAAACCACTGATTTAATCTTTAACGATGTGTCATATTTAAAAGCTTATGTTATCCATTGTGTAAAATCTTCATCTTTAAGGTAACTAGTGAAAAGAGCTGTCAACTACATAAAGTGGAGTAGAAAGTACAACATTTCCCTTTGAAATGTAGTGGAGTGGAATTATAAAGTAGCATCAAATGGAAATACTCAAGTACTGCAGAATTGTACTTCAATACAGTACTTGAGTAAATGTACTTACTTAGTGACCTTCCACCACTGACTTTATTAAATTAATCTGATGTTATTTGAAGTCCACTGAAATGTAAATAATTACATGTCAACAGCTGAAGTTTCAGCTGACATTTTTGGTGCTTCAAGGGTTTTTTTTAAACATAAATTGTGTTGTATATAATTTCATAGTGACTTCTCTAACTTGACTGTTAAATGTCTGTTTTATCTTGTACTTACAGAAGGTGTAAGAATGAGCTTATGAAAAAAGCTGTTGTGAGAAGATGTCACAGAAATTTGGTGTTAATAAGGCCCAGTTTGTTCTTGTTGTTTGGTTATATTAAATTGTATGTTTTGTATGTTTGTTTGTTTTTTATTTGTGTAACAGCGATTTAAAAACCATAAACACATTCCATTTATAAGGAGAAAGTAGGTTGGTGGTGAGTAGAGATGAAACCAGCTGGTGAGCTCTCATTAGATGGGTTTTGATTTTCTTCCTGATCAGCTCCCAGGATTCAGCACTGTGGCCCTACACACACACACACACATGATAATATCATTAGAGACATCAGTAGATAGATAGATAGATAGACTTACCATTCGTTCTAGGACGTGGCCTGACAGTCTCTTGAAATACATGCGCTGCTTCTTGTTCTTCTTCTTGTGGCTGTGAAGCCAGTCCTAAATGAATCGGATAAAATCATGTTTAAAAAAACACAACTGACTCTTTCAGTCAACAGGATGTGGAGGAAGAGAAATCAGTCAGAGAGTCCTGATGCATTCAGTTTGAAATGTAAGGGAACAAGTGAGGCTGTTAATCCACCCTGACACTTACACAGGAGCAAACGTTTCTGAGAAAAATACAGATACATGTTATTACTATATAGGAGCATTTCTGAATCTGAAATATGTGACATTATAAAGGAGGATAATGATCAACAATCATATCCATTGTTAGAAAAAAATATTTATTTGATTTCCTACATATTCAGAGCGCCTCATTTATAACCAGGGCTTTCTCTTCATTTCGACTTAACACCTGTAGAAACACTGGAGCTGAACTGTGACTCAACACGGTTTAAGTTTAAAAGTCAGAATCAACCTCAACAGACACAGTGTCACACATTTCCGATTTGAATCGGGTTCCTGGTGAAGATTTGATCCCTAGTCCATACTAACAAATATCACAGAAAAAGAAAAGAAAAAAATCACGCCCCGTAGACCTACCAAAACCATATCAGGCTTATAATAGAAAAAACATTTTAAAAATCCATAAAATCAAACACAGCTCACTATTTATAATCCCAAACTTTGTGACTCTTCATCATATGTTTTGACTTTAGTGTGATCCTGAGTTGTAACCAGAGGGAGATTTTCTTTCCCTTTTCTGGTTGTTTCCTTTGAAGGTTTCTGAGAAAAATGCAAAAGATACATGTTATTACTATATAGCATTTCTGAATCTGAAATATGTGACATTATAAAGGAGGATAATGATCAACAATCATATCCATTTTTTAAAAACAATATTCGTTTGATTTCCTACATATTCACTTTGCCTTTAAAGGGACAGAAAACATTCCCTGGAATAAACAGGAAAAATACCAAATAGTCAAATTCTCCTCCCTGGATGAGATTTTAAAAACATACACAAACTCTGTCTCTGTCTTTGCTCTGACTCTGGTATAAAATGTCTTCAACAGTTTCAGATGAAGACCTGACTCTTTAAACTGAGAAATGTAAACACAAAGCAGACCTATCTGTGTGAACAGTTGATTTAACTGAATATAAGTTTTTAACCAAAGTTGTTTCTCAGGTTCCAGTGCTTATATTCAGTTAGTTTACTCTCAAAACAACTTAGAACTAATTTGTAAACAGTTAACTTCAGTTAACTCCCATTTTAAAACAAGCAACTAGCAACAGCGCCCTCTGCAGCCACAAGTGGTAATTACAGGACGCTGGGGCATTAAATTCTGTTGGGCTCAGAGGTGAGCAGTTACAGGTACTGGAAGCAGAGGACCCCTACAGCAGGAGCGTTTGTGGCATAAAGCCCAGCTCTACTGGTATGTGCCCCCACACACACACACGTCTCACATCTGGATTATTTGATTGTTTGATTGGTGAAGTCATTTACTGTGATGTCGCCTAGGAAACGGAAGGTTTGTTTCCTGACGTCACGCGTGATATCACCAGTTCTCACAAGTCGAGGGTGTATCTAGGACCTCTTCACTGCGTTTAGTTCTTACACTCTCCTTCACCGGAGGAGACTCGGGGTGACTGGTGGTCAGACGCCAGGTCCCGGCTGCAGGCCACGGCAGCCCTGGACCTGAGTCGGATGCGTCCATCCATGCATCAGACCATGACGTATACATCCATCTAATGTATTTCCCGTGGTCTCGGCTCGGCCTCTGCGCATCTGATCTTCAGATGCGATCTGAGCACCAGACCTAGAGGCGCAGGTGCCTAGAGTCCCTGTGGTGAGGAAGTGGACCATGGACTGGCCTGTCGACAGTCGGTCCGTTGAGGAGGGGTCTCCCCTCTCTCCCTCCCTCCACACACATACACCAACATAACAGATTGTTGCTGTTTTTACAAAAACAGTAGCAACTGTAAATTTCAGCAACACCGAGATACCGTTCATTTTACACTAACATAATGGCAGCCATCTGTAGTTTGTAGTAACGCCCGAATGCCAGTAGATGGCAGTAGCATACTGTATAGCTGTAAATACTTATTGATAATCAATTCTCTTTTTTTTCCTGTTATTTCTATATGTTAATGTTACTGTTTGCCAGTAAAATACAGTTGAATTTACAGCCTATGTATGGAAGAAATAGTTACAGAATGTTGTTTTGAGGCAGCAGATGAACTTGCATGTGCATACTGTGTGATGAGTTTTGAAGAAGTGAACTCAGTATTGAGAAATGCATGTTAGCAACTGTAAAAATAGATTTAAAAAAATAAGTAAAAAATACATAAAATAAAATACTGCATATTTTTTGTTGATACAACAGGAATAAAAACAAAAAACATTTTTATATTTGCTGGTAGGATATTAGATTTTATTGGTTATAGCATGAAAAAAAAATCGAATTTTCTCAGCACACATTAAAAAAATAAATAAGCACATTGATCAACCTAAAAAATAAACATTCAACAAATCAACTAATAAACAGACAAACGACTCAATAAATAAATATATTAATGAATAAATAAATACCTCAATAAATAAATAAATCTGTTTTAGTGAACTCCAAAAAATAAATACACAAGTAAACAAACAAGGCAGTACATAATTAAGCAATAAATAAAGAAATAGCTCAATAACTCAGCAAATGAATGAGGAGATTCTTCGTCTGACAGGTGTTAGTTGGTGGTGAGTAGAGATGAAACCAGCTGGTGAGCTCTCATTAGATGGGTTTTGATTTTCTTCCTGATCAGCTCCCAGGATTCAGCACTGTGGCCCTACACACACACACACACAATAATATCATTAGAAACACCAGTAGATAGATAGATATAGATAGATAGATAGATAGATAGATAGATAGATAGATAGACTTACCATTCGTTCTAGGATGTGTCCTGACAGTCTCTTGAAATACATGTGCAGCTTCTTGTTCTTCTTCTTGTGGCTGTGGCTCCCAGTCTAAATGAATCAAAGATCAAAAATCATGTTTAAAAAAACACAACTGACTCTTTCAGTCAACAGGATGTGGAGGAAGAGAAATCAGTCAGAGAGTCCTGATGCATTCAGTTTGAAATGTAAGGGAACAAGTGAGGCCGTTAATCCACCCTGACACTTACACAGGAGCGAAGGCCGTCAGCCTGCTGGGTCTCAACGTTGACAAAGTCCTTCACTGTGCTCTCCTCCCATGATGCAGCGCTGTGATCCTCCTCAAACAGGACGGCCATCTCCTCCAGGACCTGCACTGTGAAACCAAGTTTATCCTCAGCCTGGAGGAGGAAGAAGAAGAAGAAGAGTAATCAGATTACTACAGGGACACATTTCTGACAGTGTTTGACAGCTGAAGTTGAGCTGATGACTCACTGATGCTCTGGACGCCTGGCTGTACAGATCGTAGGGAAGACCACAGTGTCCTCCGCTTCCAGCATCCCTCGGAGGAGTGCTGTTAGTGGGATGATTCACCACCATCACACACACACACACACACATCATGTGTTGAAGTAAACACACAGTGAACTCACTCAGTGAAGATAATTCAGTGACTTTAAACAACATGTGAACAAGTGAACTCACCATGGTATCTAGTAGATCCAAAGAGTTTTCACTGTACTGTCTGAATTTATGATCCATCCACCTGCAGCTCAGCGAGGAGCCTGCACTGTACAGAGCCAGAAACAGGCAAACAAACAAAATCCTGTTCAGCATTTTTTCTTTTTTTAAAAAGGTAGAAGTCTCCTCTGTGTAGAGCAGGTTGAGATGTGTCCTGGTGTTGTGTTGGAGCAGACCTGCAGCGCTTCATTTATAACAGGACGCACCTATTTCATTTTCCCGACTTAACACCTGTGGGAAACACTGGAGCTGAACTGTGGCTTTCAACACGGTTTAAAGTTTAAAAGTCAGAATCAACCTCAACAGACACAGTGTCACACAATTCCGATTTGAATCAGGTTCCTGGTGAAAGATTTGATCCCACAATTAAAGAATAAACAAATATCACAGGAAAAGAAAAGAAAAAAATCACGCCTCGTAGACCTACGTATTAAAATGCTCATAATAAAACCATATCAAACATAATAGAAAAACATTTTAAAAATCATAAAATCAAACACAGTTCACTATTTATAATATTACAATAGTTTCATGTTTCGATGTATAAATAACTGAATTGATATCAGTTTTTTATTAGGCGATTTTTTCAGGTCAAATATAATATTGGGAAACTCTTTGAATGAAATCCCAGTCACCGATAATGATTTACAATAGTTTAACATTGATTGATTGATTTGACTTTTTGTTGGTTTACAGGAGCTTCTTCGTGTTTTGAGATTTCAGTCGATGTTTTTGTTGCAGTCATCACCTCTCTGTCAGTCTGCTCTCTGTCAGCTGAGCAGTAAATGTCATTTGAAAATAAAGATAATTCTCTCATAGTTGAGTTGCATCATTATTTCTGTGTGGATCCATGATGTCGATGATTGTTAAAGCTGAAATTGTGACTGTGATCATCAGGCGCCGTAAAGGGAAGTTCCTCTGAGAAACTGAAAGTGGCTCCGTGACTGTGATAACTCGTTCACATCAACTGGTCAGTATTTCAACTTGTTTTCACTGGAACGGAGCATGAACAAGTGAGAACCAGAGAGCCTGTAGAGAGGGGGTTCTCCTTCACCTGTTCACTGACTGATCACACAACATTTTCAGTCTGATATCGATCAATATGAAAATCACGTGTGTCCATCTTTGATATTAATCTGATCCATATCTCTTGTCCCTGTGGACTTTTGATCAAACAGAGTTTAAATTATTCTCTTCTAATATGACAGGTTTAGGTTGGTGGTCCCCAAACTTTGTGACTCTTCATCATATGTTTTGACTTTAGTGTGATCCTGAGTTGTAACCAGAGGGAGATTTTCTTTCCCTTTTCTGGTTGTTTCCTTTGAAGGTTTCTGAGAAAAATGCAAAAGATACATGTTATTACTATATCGCTGCATTTCTGAATCTGAAATATGTGACATTATAAAGGAGGATAATGATCAACAATCATATCCATTTTTTAAAGACAATATTCGTTTGATTTCCTACATATTCATACACTTTAAAAGGGACAGAAAACATTCCTGGAATAAACAGGAAAAATACCAAATAGTCAAATTCTCCTCCCTGGATGAGATTTTAAAAACATACACAAACTCTGTCTCTGTCTTTGCTCTGACTCTGGTATAAAATGTCTTCAACAGTTTCAGATGAAGACCTGACTCTTTAAACTGAGAAATGTAAACACAAAGCAGACCTATCTGTGTGAACAGTTGATTTAACTGAATATAAGTTTTAACCAAAGTTGTTTTCTCAGGTTCAATTAACTTATATTCAGTTAGTTTTACTCTCAAAACAACTTAGAACTAATTTAGCAAACAGTTAACTGAAGTTAACTCCCATTTAAAACAAGATTTTGTAAGTTTTGCTGCAGCAACAACAGCCCTCTGCAGCCACAAGTGGTAATTACAGGACTGGGGCATTAAATTCTGTTGGGCTCAGAGGTGAGCAGTTACAGGTACTGGAAGCAGAGGACCCCTACAGCAGGGGCGTTGCTTGGCATAAAAGCCCGGCTCTGGAGCTGTGCCCCCACACACAAATCTCTCATCTGGTTATTAGATTGTTGATTGGTGAAGTCATTTACTGTGATGTCGCCTGAAACGGAAGGTTTGACTTTCTGACGTCACGCGTGATGTACCAGTTCTCACAAACCGAGGGTGTATCTAGGACCTCTTCACTGCGTTTAGTTCTTACTCTCCTTCACCGGAGGAGACTCGGGGTGACTGGTGGTCAGACATGGGGTCGGCTGCAGGCCACGGCAGCCCTGGACCTGTGACACTGAGATCCTCGCTGAGCCTCACGCTCCCTGCGCGGAGTCACATCAGACCATGATGTACTCTCGGCTTGCCGGCCTCTGCGCATCAGTCTTCAGATGCGATCTGAGCACCAGACCTGGGGCGCGGGTGCCTAGGGTCCTGTGGTGAGAAGTGGACCCGCGGACTGACTGTCTGACAGTCGGTCTGTTGAGGGGAGGGTCTCCTCTCCTCCACACATACCAACATAACAGATTGTTGCTGTTTTAAAACAGTAGCAACTGTAAATTTCAGCAACACCGAGATACCGTTCATTTTACACTAACATAATGGCAGCCATCTGTAGTTTGTAGTAACGTCCGAATGCCAGTAGATGGCAGTAGCATACTGTATAGCTGTAAAAGTTTATTGATAATCAATTATCAGTTTTTCCTGTTATTTCTATATGTTAATGTTACTGTTTGCCAGTAAAATACAGTTGAATTTACAGCCTATGTATGGAAGAAATAGTTACAGAATGTTGTTTTGAGGCAGCAGAGGAACTTGCATATGCGTACTGTGTGATGAGTTTTGAAGAAGTGAACTCAGTATTGAGAAATGCATGTTAGCAACTGTAAAAATAAATAAATAAAAAATACATAAAATAAAATACTGCATATTTTTTGTTGATGCAACAGGAATAAAAACAAAAAACATTTTTATATTTGCTGGTAGGATATTAGATTTTATTGGTTATAGCATGAAAAAAAAATTCTAATTTTCTCAGTGCACATTAAGAAATAAATAAGCACATTGATCAACTTAAAAAATAAACATTCAACAGATCAACTGATAAATAGACAAACGACTCAATAAATAAATATATTAATGAATAAATAAATACCTCAATAAATAAATAAAAAATCTCTTTTAGTGAACTCCAAAAAAATAAATACACGAGTAAACAAACAAGGCAATACATAATTAAGCAATAAATAAAGAAATAGCTCAATAACTCAGCAAATGAATGAGAGATTCTTAAGTCTGACAGGTGTTAGTTGGTGGTGGTAGAGATGAAACCAGCTGGCTCTCATTAGATGGGTTTGATTTTCTTCTAATCCAGCTCCCAGGATTCAGCACTGTATTTTCACACACACAATAATATCGTAGAAACACCAGTAGATAGATAGATAGATAGATAGATAGATAGATAGATAGATAGATAGATAGATAGATAGATAGACTTACCATTCGTTCTAGGACGTGGCCTGACAGTCTCTTGAAATACATGTGCAGCTTCTTGTTCTTCTTCTTGTGGCTGTGGCTCCCAGTCTAAATGAATCAAAGATCAAAAATCATGTTTAAAAAAACACAACTGACTCTTTCAGTCAACAGGATGTGGAGGAGAAATCCAGTCAGAGTCTGATGCATTCAGTTTGAAATGTAAGGGAACAAGTGAGGCCTGTTAATCCACCCTGACACTTACACAGGAGCGAAGGCCGTCAGCCTGCTGGGTCTCAACGTTGACAAAGTCCTTCACTGTGCTCTCCTCCCATGATGCAGCGCTGTGATCCTCCTCAAACAGGACGGCCATCTCCTCCAGGACCTGCACTGTGAAACCAAGTTTATCCTCAGCCTGGGAAGAAGAAGAAGAAGAGTAATCAGATTACTACAGGGACACATTTCTGACAGTGTTTGACAGCTGAAGTTGAGCTGATGACTCACTGATGCTCTGGACGCCTGGCTGTACAGATCATTAGGGAAGGCCACAGTGTCCTCCACTTCAGCATCCTCAGTGCTGTTAGTGGAATTATTCACCTGCATCACACATACACACACACATCATGTGTTGAAGTAAACACACAGTGAACTCACTCAGTGAAGATAATTCAGTGACTTTAAACAACATGTGAACAAGTGAACTCACCATGGTATCTAGTAGATCCAAAGAGTTTTCACTGTACTGTGTGAATTTATGATCCATCCACCTGCAGCTCAGCGAGGAGCCTGCACTGTACAGAGCCAGAAACAGGCAAACAAACAAAATCCTGTTCAGCATTTTTTCTTTTTTTAAAAAGGTAGAAGTCTCCTCTGTGTAGAGCAGGTTGAGATGTGTCCTGGTGTTGTGTTGGAGCAGACCTGCAGCGCTTCATTTATAACAGGACGCACCTATTTCATTTTCCCGACTTAACACCTGTGGGAAACACTGGAGCTGAACTGTGGCTTTCAACACGGTTTAAAGTTTAAAAGTCAGAATCAACCTCAACAGACACAGTGTCACACATTTCCGATTTGAATCAGGTTCCTGGTGAAAGATTTGATCCCACAATTAAAGAATAAACAAATATCACAGAAAAAGAAAAGAAAAAAATCACGCCCCGTAGACCTACGTATTAAAATGCTCATAATAAAACCATATCAGGCTTATAATAGAAAAAACATTTTAAAAATCCATAAAATCAAACACAGCTCACTATTTATAATATTACAATAGTTTCATGTTCGATATTATAAATAACTGAATTATTATCGGATTTTTATTATTAATGGAGCGATTTTTCAGGTCAAATATAATATTGGGAAACTCTTTGAATGAAATCCCAGTCACCGATAATGATTTACAATGATTTTAACACTGATTGATTGATTTGACTTTTGTTAGTTTACAGAGCTGCTTCGTGTTTTGAAGATTTCAGTCGATGTTTTTGTTGCAGTCATCACCTCTCTGTCAGTCTGCTCTCTGTCCAATACGACGGTAAATGTCGTTTGAAAAATAAAGATAATTCTCATAGTTTGAGTTGCATCATTATTTCTGTGTGGATCCATGATAATCATTGATTGTTAAAGCTGCAGGTGTGACTGTGATCATCAGGCGCCGTAAAGGGAAGTTCCTCTGCTGAGAAACTGAAAGTGGCTCCGTGACTGTGACGCTCGTTCACATCAACTGGTCAGTGACATTTCAACTTGTTTTCACTGGAACATGGAGCATGAACCGTGAGAACCAGAGAGCCTGTAGAGGGTTCTCCTTCACCTGTTCACTGACTGATCACACAACATTTTCAGTCTGATATCGATCAATATGAAAATCACGTGTGTCCATCTTTGATATTAATCTGATCCATATCTCTTGTCCCTGTGGACTTTTGATCAAACAGAGTTTAAATTATTCTCTTCTAATATGACAGGTTTAGGTTGGTGGTCCCCAAACTTTGTGACTCTTCATCATATGTTTGACTGAGTGTGATCTGAGTTGTAACCAGGAGGAAGTTTCTTTCCCTTTTCTGGTTGTTTCCTTTGAAGGTTTCTGAGAAAAATGCAAAAGATACATGTTATTACTATATCGCTGCATTTCTGAATCTGAAATATGTGACATTATAAAGGAGGATAATGATCAACAATCATATCCATTTTTTAAAAACAATATTCGTTTGATTTCCTACATATTCACTTTGCCTTTAAAGGGACAGAAAACATTCCCTGGAATAAACAGGAAAAATACCAAATAGTCAAATTCTCCTCCCTGGATGAGATTTTAAAAACATACACAAACTCTGTCTCTGTCTTTGCTCTGACTCTGGTATAAAATGTCTTCAACAGTTTCAGATGAAGACCTGACTCTTTAAACTGAGAAATGTAAACACAAAGCAGACCTATCTGTGTGAACAGTTGATTTAACTGAATATAAGTTTTGACCAAAGTTGTTTTCTCAGGTTCAGATTACTTATATTCAGTTAGTTTTACTCTCAAAACAACTTAGAACTAATTTAGCAAACAGTTAACTTCAGTTAACTCCCATTTTTAAAACAAGCAACTAGCAACAGCGCCCTCTGCAGCCTCAAGTGGTAATTACAGGACGCTGGGGCATTAAATTCTGTTGGGCTCAGAGAGTGAGCAGTTAGTGCTGAGCAGAGGACCCCTACAGCGAAAGGGCGTTGCTTGGCATAAGCCCGTTCTACTGGGCTGTGCCCCACACACACACAAATCTCATCTGGATTATTAGATTATTTGATTGGTGAAGTCATTTTACTGTGATGTCGCCTAGGAAACGGAGGGTTTGTTTCTGACGTCACGCGTGATGTCACCAGTTCTCACAAACCGAGGGTGTATCTAGGACCTCTTCACTGCGTTTAGTTCTTACACTCTCCTTCACCGGAGGAGACTCGGGGTGACTGGTGGTCAGACGCCAGGTCCCGGCTGCAGGCCACGGCAGCCCTGGACCTGAGTCGGATGCGTCCATCCATGCATCAGACCATGACATCCATCTAATGTATTTCCCATGGTCGGCTCGGCCTCTGCGCATCGATCTTCAGATGCGATCAGGCACAGACCTAGAGGCGCAGGTGCCCTGGGAGTCCCTGTGGTGAGAAGTGGACCCGCGGACTGACTGTCTGACAGTCGGTCTCTTGAGGAGGGTCTCCCTCTCTCCCTCCACTCACACCACATACACCAACATAACAGATTGTTGCTGTTTTACAAAACAGTAGCAACTGTAATTCAACTTAACACCGAGATACCGTTCATTTACACTAACATAATGGCGGCCATCTGTGGTTGTAGTAGCATGAATGCAGTGATGGCGGTATACTATTATAGCTGTAAATACTTATTGATAATCATTCATTTTTCTATTGTTTCTATATGTTAATGTTGTTTGTCAGCAAAATACAGTTGATTTACAGCCTATGTATTGGAAGAAATAGTTACAAAATATTGTTTTGAGGCAGCAGAGGAACTTGCATGTGCGTACTGTGTGATGAGTTTTGAAGAAGTGAACTCAGTATTGAGAAATGCATGTTAGCAACTGTAAAAATAGATTTAAAAAATAAGTAAAAAATACATAAAATAAAATACTGCGTGCTTTTTGTTGATGCAATAGGAATAAAAACAAAAAACATTTTTATATTTGCTGGTAGGATATTAGATTTGATTGGTTATAGCATGAAATTTTTTCTCTAATTTTCTCAGTGCACATTAAGAAATAAATAAGCACATTGATCAACAAAAATAAACATTCAACAAATCCAACTAATAAACAGACAAACGATAATAAATACATTAATAGATAAATAAATACTCAATAAATAAATAAAAAATACTCTTTTAGTGAACTCCAAAAAATAAATACACGAGTAAACAAACAAGGCAGTACATAATTAAGCAATAAATAAAGAAATAGCTCAATAACTCAGCAAATGAATGAGGAGATTCTAGTCTGACAGGTGTTAGTTAATTGGTGAGTAGAGATGAAACCATGGTGAGCTCTCATTAAAATGGGTTTGATTTTCTTCCTGATCAGCTCCCAGGATTCAGCACTGTGGCCCTACACACACACACACAATATTATCATTAGAAACATCAGTAGATAGATAGATAGGGAAGTGTCCTGGTGAAAGATTTGATCCCACAATAATAATGTAGTTTCAGATATATTAACAGCAGAAGCTGAAATACTGCACCAGGTTATAAAAGTATACAGGTAGGCCAAATAAAGTATAATACAGTAATACCAAATAGTGCTATTACTGTATTAAGTAATGTTGAATTTTCATAAAAGCATAAAAACACACAGATCACTATAAATTACTTCACATTTATCAGGTATGGAAAACTTTGGGAGTAACAGGAATGTATTGCAATTTTTTTTTTCGGGGCAAGAAACTGTGCTTTTATTTACTGTTATTGCAGTTGTTACCTTCCGTTCAGTCTGCTGCCTGTCCAGTGAGATGACAATGATGTGTTTTTTTTTGTTTGTTTGTTTTTGTTTGTTGATGTTGTTTTAAAAAAAATATTATTCTCTGTTGTAAATTTGCATTAGTAGTTCTACCTGGTTTCTATAATATACAGTTGTGTTCAAAATAATAGCAGTCCAACATGACTAACCAGATCAATCACTGTTTTTGGTAGAAATTATATTATTACATGGCAAATAATTTACCAGTAGGTGTAGTAGAGTCAGAGAAACCAACAGACCCAACATTTATGATATGCATGCTCCTGAGTCTGTGTAATTGAATATTTAGTTGAAAGGGGCGTGTTCAAAATAATAGCAATGTGGAGTTCAATCAGTGAGGTCATTCATTATGTGAAGAAACAGGTGTCATTCAGGTGGCCCTTATTTAAGGATGAAGCCAGCACATGCTGTACATGCAATTCTCTCTGAAAACCTTAGAAAGATGGGTCGTTCCAGACATTGTTCAGAAGAACAGCGTGCTTTAATTAAAACATTGATTGGAGAGGGGAAAACATATAAAGAAGTGCAGAGAATGATAGGCTGCTCAGCTAAAATGATCTCCAATGCTTTAAAATGGACAGCAAAACCAGAGAGACGTGGAAGAAAACGTAAGACTACCATTCGAATGGATTGAACAATAGCCAGAGTGGCAAAGACTCAGCCAGTGATCAGCTCCAGGGAGATCAAAGACAGTCTGAAGTTACCTGTGAGTACTGTGACAATTAGAAGACGCTTGTGTGAGGCTAATCTATCGGCAAGAAGCCCCCGCAAAGTCCCACTGTTAAAAAAAAGACGTGCTGAAGAGGATACAATTTGCCAAAGAACATATCGACTGGCCTAAAGAGAAATGGAGAAACGTTTTGTGGACTGATGAAAGTAAGATTGTTCTTTTTGGGTCCAAGGGCCGCAAACAATTTGTCAGACGACCCCCAAACACTGAATTCAAGCCACAGTACACTCTGAAGACCATGAAGCATGGTGGTGCAAGCATCATGATATGGGGCTGTTTCTCTTACTATGGTGTCGGGCCTATTTATCGCATACCAGGGATCATGGATCAATTTGCTTATATCAAAATACTTGAAGAGGTCATGCTGCCTTATGCTGAAGAGGAAATGCCCTTGAAATGGATGTTTCAACAAGACAATGACCCCAAACACACCAGTAAGCGAGCAGCATCTTGGTTCCAGACCAACAAAATTAAGGTTATGGAGTGGCCAGCCCAATCCCCGGACCTTAATCCAATAGAAAACTTGTGGGGTGACATCAAAAATGCTGTTTCTGAGGAAAAACCAAGAAATGCAGAGGAATTGTGGAAGGCTGTCAAATCATCCTGGGCTGGAATACCTGTTTACAGGTGCCAGAAGTTGGTCGACTCCATGCGGCACAGATGTGAAGCAGTTCTCAAAAACAGTGGTTATACAACTAAATATTAGTTTAGTGATTCACAGGAATGCTAAATCTTAACGTTTTTTTTCAGTTTATTGAGTAAATATTTGAGTTTGTAACGAAAAATGCAGACACTGCTATTTTTTTGAACAGCCCAATATAATTTTTTCCTTCATTTTCTATAAAGTAATTAAAATATTGATACATTTTTCTTCATGTTTTGATGTAAAATATAATATGCAGTGTTCCCAATGAATGGAAATAAAAAATATTATAAGGATTTTGACCTTTACTCGCGTTTTAAAAAACACTGCTATTATTTTGAACACAACTGTATATGATGAAACCGATTGAACTGTGATTCCAGTGTGTCCACATACCGAACATACCGCAAAGGGGAACGCGCTTCCGCAAAGAGAAAATGAAAGAGACTGCGGCTTGAGTCACGTGACAGTGACGTTCCTTCTTTCAGATTGTAGCACACCTTTCTAAAGAGTGACCGCATATGAATGGATGAGCTTCGTGGTTTCATCATTTCATCCACCTCTATGACATTATCATAGGACACAGCGTTTTCTATGTATTGTTCTTGCACGATGTACAGACTGTAGGGGTTTGTGTATTTTTAAAATCTCATCCAAGGACGAGAATTATGCATTTTCCTGTTTATTTCCAGGGAATCTTTTCTGTCCCTTTAAAGACAAACGAATACATAGGAAGTAAAACAAAAATTATAACACAATTTAGATGATAAGGAAATAAACAAATATCATCGCACAGAATGCTGATACATTATAATACTGTATACATACTATCGAAACATGGAACAAAAGACACATTAAAATATAAATTGTACTAAAAGCTACATTACAAAATAAAAGTCAGTCGCTTCTTGAATTAGAGCTCTGATCAAACAAAGTGATTTTCATATTGATCGATATCAGACTGAAAATGTTGTGTGATCAGTCAGTGAACAGGTGAAGGAGAACCCCCTCTCTACAGGCTCTCTGGTTCTCACGGTTCATGCTCCATGTTCCAGTGAAAACAAGTTGAAATGTCACTGACCAGTTGATGTGAACGAGCGTCACAGTCACGGAGCCACTTTCAGTTTCTCAGCAGAGGAACTTCCCTTTACGGCGCCTGATGATCACAGTCACACCTGCAGCTTTAACAATCAATGATTATCATGGATCCACACAGAAATAATGATGCAACTCAAACTATGAGAGAATTATCTTTATTTTTCAAACGACATTTACCGTCGTATTGGACAGAGAGCAGACTGACAGAGAGGTGATGACTGCAACAAAAACATCGACTGAAATCTTCAAAACACGAAGCAGCTCTGTAAACTAACAAAAGTCAAATCAATCAATCAATGTTAAAATCATTGTAAATCATTATCGGTGACTGGGATTTCATTCAAGTTCCTTTGATGACCATCGTTGAACTGGAAGAACAGACTACGAGCGAAATCCATTCATGGGTTGGTTTTCGTTGTATCGGACGTTGAAACTATTGGCAATATTATAAATAGTGAGCTGTGTTTGATTTTTTATGGATTTAGATGTTTTTCTATTATAAGCCGGGTGATTAACGACATTTCATCACGGTCTGGGACGGTTTTCTTTTCTTTTTCTGGTGTTTTGTTCTTTAATTGTGGGATCAAATCTTTCACCGGGACTTTGATTCAAATCAAATGTGAACTGGCGCGTTTGGTTCTGACTTTTATTTTAAACCGTGTTGAAAACCACAGTTCAGCTCCAGTGTTTCCGGTGTTAGATCAGGAAAATGGACCAGACAACGTCCTGTTATGCAGACTTTTCTGGTCTGCTCCAACACACACAGGGACACATCTCAGCCGCTCTGGGAGGAGACTTCTGGGAACAGAAAAAATGCTGAACAGGATTTTTGTTTGTTTACCTGACATGACTACTGTACAGTGCAGGCTGTTAGCAAACTGCAGGTGGATGGATCATAAATTCAGACAGTACTACGGATGAAAACTCTTTGGATCTACCCAAATACCATGGTGAGTTCACTTGTTCATGTTGTTTAAAGTCACTGAATTATCTTCACTGGATTTGGTTCACTGTGTGTTGCACTAACCCATGATGTGTGTGTGTGTGTGTGTGTGTGTGTGTGGTAGTAATGTGTGTGTGTGTGTGTGTGAGTGGGTGAGGTGGTGGGCGCTGAGATGCTGAAGTGGAGGACACTATTAGCCTTCCCTAGCCAGTCTGTACAGCCAAGCGTGCAGACATCAGTGAGTCATCTTCGACTCGGCATGTGACGCATTGAACTGCCTGGCGATGGTTTCTTCCTTTATTTCTTCTGCCGAACTGATCATGGTTTCACAGTGCAGTTCATGGAGACGATCATTTAGGGAGATTCTAACCTGGCGCGTAGAGGAGGTTTGGACTGGGACCTGGGCTGACCATTTTAAACTGGGCTCATCAGGACTCTGGCCAATTCTATATCCATGTGATATGTGTGTGTGTGTGTGGGGCCACAGTGCACTGAATCCTGGGAGCTGATCAGGAAAGAAAATCAAAGCCATCTAATGAGCCCATGGTTTATGGACAGGGTCTCGTGCTTTGTTGCTGATTAAACTATTAGCTGAGTGTGTTTTATTTAAGCTTGACAGAGGTGTTTGGTATTCATCATTTGCCATTGGTTGTTTGTATTGATTTTTGAATATTTATTGCTTTTCATTTGATCAATGTGCTTATTTCTTAATACTTTCTGGAGGAAAGGGTAAAACGCACTGTACTAATGGGTAATATCCTGCAAGCGGGCAAATGTTTTCGTTTTATTCCTCTTAATCTTTATTTATTTTGATTGCTAACAGCCATTCTCAATGCGGTTCGCTTCATCATCACAGTGTGCCTGGTTCTCTGCCTCGGCGGTTACTGGCAAACAATAACGTCGGCTAACGTGGTTATCAATTCATCACTACTGCCATCCGTTACACTAAACCGGTGTCGCTGCCGGTATATTGTATATAAATAGACATTGATATCTATTTGAATTTTGGTTCCTTTGTTTTCGCGACAATCTAACTGTTTGAGATGCCTCTTCATGTGGAGGGAGGAAGGGGAACTGAACCGACTGTCGAACAGTCAGTCCGCAGGTCCTCCCTACAGGGACTCGGCACGGATACTGGTACTCAGTGCATCTGATCGGTGCGGCGGTTGCGTGCGATAACGCGGACTATAAACCATTGTTCGCTGGGACCGGACTGCGGGCGACTGACCCAGACCAGCGGGGCTGGGCACCGTCGCGTATTTCGGGCCGTTGGACTTTCTTCGCGTGATTCTTCATTTTAAACTATCTTCTCATTGTTAACATCTGTACTATTCTTCGTCAGTTATTTAATCGCTGATCGCTATAGTTAAGATGGTGTTTATCAGATGAACGTAATCGTTGGACACAACTGTGCGACGAAATAACGATAATGGTCTTCGCGGTGACCGAACTGCGTGAACTGGTGGATGAGACTATTTTCGCGCGGCTCTGATTTCCGTTCGGCGTTCGTAACCGCGACTTTCGGATGGTATGATGTGCGGGCTACTGGGATTTCGGCGGGCTGCGATAATCCGGTCAGTGGTGCCGCGATCCGGGCCGTAATGCGCTCAACATAAGTATCTTTATTTTGCTGGGCGTTCGGGCTGGCTGTGAAAATCCGTCAATCATTATTCGCCATCGACTATCGGTAACTTCGAATTTCGGCCCTAAAATTGTGTACTGTAGCGACTAACAACGTTCCGCATCAAATAGCTCAATTGTTGCGCTGGCGCTGCGACAACCTCGGCAATTTTGTGAACTATTTAGTGCCAGACGCTCGCCAGGTTTATGCAAACGGCTATCAGCAAGTCTACAAAGCGTAATTTTCGCTGTTTTGCTGAATATTATTTATTCTTCAAACGGGATCATCTTCAAACGTTGAATCAGGCGCTGTAACCATAAGGGTGGTCTTCAACCATTCAAACTAATGCTGAGAGTGGAAAATAAAGTACACATCCTATTACTCGTAAACATCGTTTTGATGGACCGGCGCGCTGTGCGGACATGCAGCTGTGAAGTTCACTGTGGGTGTTTAAGTCACTGAGTATCTTCACTGAAGTGGAAGTTCACTGTGTGTTACTAACTTATGATAATGTGTGTGTGTGTGTGTGTGTGTGTGTGTGTGTAGCTGTGATACAGGCGGGCTTGGACTTGCTGCTGGGATGCTGAGTGGAGGCCGCACAGACTGCTGGCGGAAGATGAGCATCAGCCAAGTCATCAACTGCTAGCTATCAAACCTGTCATGGACATTTTCGCTTCTTCTTCCTCCTCCAGGCGGGATGGGCTGGTTTCCGTGGTGTGGTCACTGGAGAATGGCGTCTATTTGAGGATGCGGCGGCATCATGGGAGAAACACAGTAGAGGACTTTGCGGTGGTGGCGAACTGGCAGCCTGATCTTTGCGACCAGCTGGTTGGATGCCTCTGTTTCGACTAGACCATCTCGGGATCATCCTGACAATTTCTCTTCCTCCATATCCTATTGAAGTCAGAACTGTATTTCGCTTATGATACAATCTTTAATTCGACTTTGGACTTCGGACTCCCGCGGCGAAGAACTGAGGCGCTTCAAAACTATCAAACGTTCTTCAACGAATAAAGTAAAATCATATCTGTCTGTCT
This sequence comes from Lates japonicus, assembly GCA_033238685.1. Lineage (NCBI taxonomy): Eukaryota > Metazoa > Chordata > Actinopteri > Centropomidae > Lates > Lates japonicus. The sequence goes on along the minus strand of BRZM01000039.1, from coordinate 2,185,088 downwards.
ATCTATCTATCTATCGTAAACCATACTAATACATCTATCTGTCTGTCTGTCTGTCCTCGACTGAACAGACGTTTGTGGCGACGACGCGGGCCTGGTGCGGTGCTAAAACTGATGGGGCTTCTGACGTTTCTTTGCGCGCTCAAACGAAATCTCCTCATTTTGTGGCGGATTGTTTCTTCTTTATTTATTAATGTGCGTTTCTGTTTTGACATTGTTTGATTCCTCGCTCGTTTGTTTAATATTAGTATTTGTTGTGCAGTTTGGTGGACATTTATTTCCATCTCGGTTTCAGTTTGTTGAATGTTGCTAAGTTTTGATTAATGTGCTTATTTCTTTCTAATGGTAAACATTTTTTTCATCTTCTCTTCAATAAATCTAATACTAATATGGATGAAATGTTTTTGTTTTATTCCTGTGGTAAAACATGCACAGTATTTTATTTATGTTTGAGATCTATTTGCGACGCTGACGCATTTCTCGACTGAGTTCACTTTCAAAACTCATCACACGAGTACGTACAAGTTCCTCTGCTGCCTCAAAAACAATATTTTGTAACTATTTCTTCGCCACATAGGCTGTGGTGGGCGGGGTGATTATGTGTGCCAGTATGCCATCTGGTTCGTTGATGACTGGGCGAGCATTATGTTGATGTAAAATGAACGGTGGATGTTGTTATGTTGGTGTATGTGTGTGGAGGGAGGGAGAGAGGGGAGACCCCTCCCCCCCTCAACAGACCGACTGTCAGACAGTCAGTCCGCGGGTCCACTTCCTCACCACAGGGACTCTAGGCACCTGCGCCTCTAGGTCTGGTGCTCAGATCGCATCTGAAGATCAGATGCGCAGAGGCCGGCAAGCCGAGAGTACATCATGGTCTGATGTGACTCGCGCAGGGAGCGTGAGGCTCAGCGAGAATCTCAGTGCCGTCAGGTCCAGGGCTGCCGTGGCCTGCAGCCGAGACCCTGGCGTCTGACCACCTGTCAGCCCGAGTCTCCTCCGGTGAAGGAGAGGGTAAGAACTAAACGCAGTGAAGAGGTCCTAGATACACCCTCGGTTTGTGAGAACTGGTGACATCACGCGTGACGTCAGAAACAAACCTTCCGTTTCCTAGGCGACATCACAGTAAAATGACTTCACCAATCAAATAATCTAATAATCCAGATGTGAGAGATTTGTGTGTGTGTGGGGGGGGGGCACAGGCCCAGTAGAACTCGGGCTTTATGCCAAGCAACGCTCCTGCTGTAGGGGTCCTCTGCTTCCAGTACCTGTAACTGCTCACTCTCTGAGCCCAACAGAATTTAATGTCCCAGCGTCCTGTAATTACCACTTGTGGCTGCAGAGGGCGCTGTTGCTGCAGCAAAACTTACAAATTCTTGTTTTAAAAATGGGAGTTAACTGAAGTTAGTTGTCTATCTACTGATGTTTCTAATGATAAAATTGTATGTGTGTAGGGCCACAGTGCTGAATCCTGGGAGCTGATCAGGAAGAAAATCAAAACCCATCTAATGAGAGCTCACCAGCTGGTTTCATCTCTACTCACCACCAACTAACACCTGTCAGACGAAGAATCTCCTCATTCATTTGCTAAGTTATTGAGCTATTTATTTATTTATTGCTTAATTATGTACTGCTTTTACATGGTTTAAAATTAGATTAACAAAGAGATGTAAAATGTGCTAATCTATTTACTTGTGTATTTATTTATTTACCTATTGATTCATTTATTTATTAATTGAGTTGTTTGTCTATTTATTAGTTGATTGGTATATGTTATTGTTTCTAAGTTGATCGATGTGCTTATTTATTTTTTTAATATCCACTGACAATAATTGGAAGACATATTTTTCATGAAATATTTATTTTATATTTTATATCCAATAAAAACAATGTATTTCTGTTACATGAGCAAAAGGGATACAGATTCAGGTTTTGTACTTTTCATTTATGTATTTATTTATTTATTTATTAAAACTGCTGACAGAAAAGTACTACTACCACATTGTAAAGATACAAGTTAGAGTACTTATGGAAAATAAAGATAAAGTACTTGATGCAGAAAAACAGCTGTAACAGATTAGATCATTACTCATGTATCCTAATGCAGCTTAGTTTAAACAATTATCTGAGCTTCAAGGAATTATTGTTTTCATCATAGATTAATCCACTCATTACCTTTTCAGTCAATCAACTGATTGATTGATTTACATTCAAGATGCTTCTAACCTCAACATTATTCACTTTAGTGAGGAGAAAAGCAGCAAAATCCTCACTTTTGAGATGCTGGAGACATGAAATGTTTTTCATTTTCTAATGAAAAATGTCATAAAGCAATTAATCTCTCATCAAAGTAGTTTTAATTTCCTGTTGATTGACCAATCGATTAATCAAGTTACCATGTCATCTCTGATTTTACATATGGTTAGGTAGTTTAATCTATAATAATGCATCATCATTTGTACTTAAATACAGGGCTTAAATAAATGTACTTATTTATTTTCCACCTCTGATGTTCAATAACAACCATACAATTATTACAGGAATCAAAATCACAGACACTGTATATTCCATAAATGGACTGTGGCGCCACCTGTTGAACCAGGGCAGTATTGATTACTCAATATTTCTATAAATCAGTATATTTCCAGTCTGCAGCTGTACTAGAAATCAGTGGTAGGAAGTACATTTACTCAATTATTGTACCCAAGTCGAATTTTGAGGTTTTTACTCTGGAGTTGCTCTACAGATTAAGAGTCTCCATAGAAAACATATGATGATCTTAAAATATGATGTGTTGTCATAAATGAAACTACCAAACATCAACAAACCCTGTTTTACTAAAGGAAAAGTAAAGGATCTGAATACTTCCTTCATCATTTCTGGAAACGCATCATTTTACATCAGGAACAACCTATTAATCTTTTATGATAATAATAATAATGAATATTTTAAAATATATGCTTTGACATACTGTTTACTACTTGATGCCATCGTTGTGCAACTTATTTTTTGAAACAAACACAAAAACAAGTAAACAAACTCTTGGTTATTATCACTCCTCTCGCCTCTCCAGAATAATGTAGAAGTGTGGGGGTAATGGAGTGGAGGTACTGCACAGTTTACACACCCTTTTTAGATCTGTGTTGTTCCACAGGAACTGTTTCAGACAGGACAGGGAACATGAAGTTCTGGCATGTCAGCAAATGAAGCAACAACATAAGCACGCCTCAAAACCGTGCTGCCTTCAGGGGTTTCTCGTAAACTATCACTTCCAAAGTGACTTTTACTACTGTTTCTGCGGCGTTAGTACAGGCAGTGTCATGTAGCTTTTAGTGCTTTATATCATTAATTATGTAGAACATATTAGGCCTATGCAGCGGTGGAAAGTACTTTTATCCAAGTACTGTACTTAAGTGCAATGTTGATATTTTTCTACTCTTTTACGTTTACATGTGATGGCATATTTTTATAGTCTGTGTTTCCTTCTTTTATCCAATGATTTGAATAACTTTTCCATAATTGAGCCCACGCTTGAGTCTATTTTAAAACAACTAGTATAACAAAAAACACCGAGTAATGTTCATATCTATATTTGTGCAATGAGGGGGAAGAAATACAAGTCACAAAGAAGTCAGTATTCAACTAGTTTAATGTCCGTGAAATGTCGTTGACAGTTTTACCATATTTTTGACTAAACATGAAGGCATCACGTGTCTTATCACGTTCCCATGATGCATTTGTGTTCAGCTGGATAGTCGCTTCAACCCTCGAGAGAAAACAAATCGTAGTTAACGTTCATCTTTGTGGATTTTTCGGACGTTTTAACTGAAACGATGGGGAGCGACTGCGCGGATGGACCCGCTCGCTGAGTTTACAGTAATGTATGGAGGATACGCGGCTCTTTTTGGACCTTAATGCCAAGTTAGCCGACCTGTTTCGGTAAGGAGGCTAGCTGTGTAGTATAACGTTATCGCTGCTAACACCACAAATTGGTGTGATTGACAGGGTCGTGGTTAACTGCAATATATGTCATAGTGTGCACAGCTTGCTTTCGTTTTCTGTGTCAAAATACTGACAATGTTTCGATCTTCCCTGTCGCGGTTGAGTTCACCTCACACGCCCTGATCAGATGCTAGTATTGAAAGTGGCAACTTGGTGCCAGTTAATACAGGACTGTTACTCAAAGATTAGAAATGAGTGTAGAGTGGCATTTGGGTGTTTTCTACTCGAAACTGACACTATATGTAAACAGACTGGTTGTAATGCTACTTAACGGCTAATACTTAACCCTTGTTGCCTGCCTACTGTTTGCTAAGTAAAGCTATTTTTGTCAGTAGCTTGGCGCTGAAGGCACCAGGGAGTATGTGGCAGACCACCTTTACCTCTAACTTTGTCTGTGATCGTTCAGTTTAAATGCCAATTTAGCCGAATACACAGCAGTGCTGTTGTTAATAACCTGGATTAATACTGATTTTGTCAGGCGACGTCCCGTTTATAAAATGAGTATTTAATCACCGCAGCTTCGGAATAGCTCCCTGTTACCATGCAGCGCTTGTGGGCCGCTATTAAAATCACACTTTCATACTCGCTCATTAGTCTGACGACAAAAACAGAAAAATGTGTAAATGAGAACTACTGTATTGTGAATTCGGCTGCATTAAAACACCGGGTGACCGCAGAGAGCAGGAGGAGCTTGAACGGAGGCTGCAGCCGGCTGTGTGTGCAGCCTCGGCGGAGGTTGTGTGGCACCAAAGATGACAACTTTCTGTCACCTCTGACTACTTCTCTAATCACGCGTTTCACACGGCCACATAGCTGGTGATATTGTCATGACCCTGTAATTATTATTGCCTTATTGCTTATTGCTGTCTGTCCCACTCCTCACCAGATGTTGGATGTGATGCAGTTAGGTTTGCAGAGTGAAAATAGGGCGAAGAAAAAGACATTTAGCTGTTTTCATGTCGTTCAGCTTCAGTGTAGACAGAGCTTTCTCTTCAAATTCAGATGGCTTAATGTAGATGAAGAGCCACAGTATCTTATCTGGCTGTGATTGTGTCAGTGAACGTGGATCTCAGGTCATTTTGGATTCTGCCTTATTCTCACAGGACTGTTGTTAATGGGGAAGTTAGTTCTGGATGCATTTGTAGCCACTTCCCTGCAGACACCCTCTTTAGAATCAGCGCCTCACATGACTCATGTACAAGCGGTTACCCACTGAAACCGTGAAACTGCAGATATGTCACAGAGCACGGTCTTGTGATGGAAAATGTAATGACAGTTCAGTGGGAAATATGCTGCTACCATGAGGTGAGGATGAAAAAAAAACATTTCCTTATCATCACATGTCATTTTAACACGGAAGCGGAGCTCAGTAGAGATAAGTCTTAAAGGCTTACGGTTTAGTAAGCCTGTTACATTTGGCATATGTCAGATAAATAGTTTTTGTGTTTCAGTGTGCCATGTGGGAGTAAACCTTCCCCAGGAGGTGCCATGCTAGCCACACAGATGCCTGATACGCCACCTGAGGCTAAAGATGTCAAACAGGTAAAACTACAAGCTGTCCCCTATCTGCAAAGATCCTGTTACTTTGTAGACTCTCCTATTACTCACATTTAAGTAATATATGTTGTAAATATACTGTTGTAACTGTGTTCAACGTTGCACCACTTTCAGCACTGAACTTGGTGACCCATTCACTTGCTTGTGTATCTTACTACAGTGGTTTTAGAGCAGGCTTAACAGACAATCTAATGCTATTAAAGAGACAAGAGCAGCAATAGAGTGAAAGGCATTTCAGCAAATCAATGAGAAAGGAGGACAAAGCATTGAATGAGTGCAAACTTCCTCAGTTAGCAGAGTGTATTGTATGCATAACCCTGTAATATGATTTATTAGTATACACACATACAATGCAATGCTGAGTAAATGTCTGTGAGTCAGGATGCTATGAAAGCAGACAAGGATTTGTCCCTCTAGAAATCTTTGGTAAATCAAGCACAGTAAAACAAGGGTGCTTCAGTGTCAAGTGCCGAGAACACACAGATCATCGCCCCTTTAAGTGGTTGTATTCTGCAAGCTGTTGCATAACGTAAGCTTGCTTGTTTTATGTGTACGTTCTCTGCTTTTCCATGTCATATGACAGTAGGTGTCATGTGACAATAGGTAATCAACAGACCATGTTTCATAAGCGCATGGCTCCTGACCTTGCTCTGTTTATTCCTCATCACACTGTAGAGTGGAATGCTGAAAATGTGCTGGCTGTTTTTTGTTTTTTTTAAAACTCCACATGAAAATAAAAATGTGCCTCTTCTGTGTGTCGGTGAACAGAAGTCATTGTCAGTTTGCCAGCCTGCTTCTCCTCAGAACCACACCTTCACTGACAGCTCTTCAGAAAAACGAGGACGCTGATGGTATTTCCCTCTCCTGTGCATTGTCATGTAGATCAAAGAGAAGTTGGCGCAGTCGCTCAAGGCCCTGCAGAAGCGATACGTGACGTCAGACGCAGTGGTAACCAGCGAGGACGGTGATGCTAATCTGCTCTGTTGTGCCCTGGAGGCCATCTTTATCCATGGTATCAAGAGCAAGTACATCCGCTCAGAGGCTGGGGGTCGATCTAGGAAGGGGGACCGGGGAGCCCTACCTCAGCCGTTTTTCTGGAGCCTCCTCAAGTCTGTCACCCACCGGTAGGTTTGGACCAGTGGTACATATTTACACTTTTTAATCAAATCTCTAATATGCTAACTTTATGTGTCAAGATTTCCAAGTTAATTCAGTATTAAGTGGCATCATACTCTCCGTTAAATCCCCAGTGACGTCATCACAGAGCTAGAGAAGATCAGCTTCGTGGGCACTGACGTGGGTCGATGCCGAGCATGGCTTCGTCTGGCCCTAAATCATGGCCTGCTGGAGTGTTACCTCGCGTCGCTGTTTCGGGAGGACTCCAAGCTGCAGGCCCACTATCAGCCCTGTGCCTTGCTCCTGAACGCAGAGGAGCGGGACGTTCTGCTCAGCTACCTCCAGGGTCTGGCCTCGCTCACATTCAACCTGTCGTACAAGTCGGCGGTTCTCAACGAGTGGACCACCACGCCCCTGGCTCTCGCTGGACTCTGCCCCTTCTCCCAGGCAGATATGCTCGACCTGTCCCTTAACGGGGGGGACCATCCCACCTCCAAGCCTGTGCGTAAGGAATCGTGGGATACAGTGTCTCAGTCGTCTGGCTCGTCGGATGCTCTGGACATGCAGAGAGGGTGTCCGGTGTTGACGGCGGGGAGGGGGTCGAGTGCTTTACAAGCGTGCAGGACAGCACTCAACTCGTCTAATTTAAGCCTGGACACCACAGGCTCCTCTCAGCTCTCTTCCAGCTTGAGCTCTGATAGCCTCCTGCAGGGGCAGGATCCCCGCAGCCCAACAGCAGAGCAGTGGTCCTCATGTGATCTGGACTTGCCAATTAATGTCAGCATCAGCAACAGGAGGCCACAGAAAGAGTAAGTATGTCTTTTTCTTGACATCAACAAATCCCTTGAAAAGACCAAAACTAATAATGAATCAATCTGACTAACAAGTATCGTCTGTGTATCCGAAGCCTGATATATTTTATTCCTCTGTGCCATAGAGCTCCGCTGTCATCCAAAAACTATTAAGAACACATCAGTGAGCCTCTACTGGATGACATGTTACTTAATTATCATGATAGTAAACACAGTAGTTTGTTTCGAGTTAATCCCACATACACCGTCCTGTCTGCATCTGAAAATAGTCCCTAACAAATGGAACAAGAACTCTTCGATGTGTCACTAAAAACTACGGTGCCCAGCTGTTTTAGGAAATGACTCAGCCTTTTATTGAAATAACAAATAAATAGAAGGATGTTTGGTTTTCACCTGTGAATAGCAGTTAAAGAAATGTTTGGTTTGGTTTGTGTTTAGCCTTCTGCCCTTTTTAACATAATGTAATGGATTGGTGAGTGTTATAGATCCTTGTGTATTTTAACTCTTTGTAATGTTTATATTTTTGGATTGTTTTATGTGTACAGGTGAGTTGTCTGTGTGTGCTGCTTTGTTTGCAGACTCGAGCCACTTAAGTATCCTGATTTGAATTAAACTGATAATAAAACTACATATATTTATATTATATTTTATATTTTTGAGTCATTTGTAAAGATGTGTGTCCTAACTTAGGACTGTGTGTCACAGACAGGCTAGGGAAGTCTAAGATCAGTGATAGACAAACACATTAATGGTTTTGGTCTTTTCATTGGAAAGACTGTAAGAAAAATGTAGAATACTGACAGCTTTAAAGTGTAACATAATCATTTTGTGCATTTAGGAAAAAAGATTTCCATGTTGTTGACTTCATCAAAGAAATAGACAATAATAATGTGCTCTGTTTTATCCTACACTCACAGTAAAGTGTATAGTATGTCACGACTTGTTTTTGTCTCTGCAGAGCGCTGAATGAGTTTCGGGAGAGCGGGCACTGCAGTCAGGACTCCATGCGCGAAGACTCCTTTGTCTCAAGCACGGGTCCGGATCAGTTTTCAGAGACGGCCATTTTCAGCGGCTCTGACAGCGAGACCCAGGGTCCTGCTACACCATCCCAAGACTATAGCGACCAGCCCTCAGACTCTGCGCTCCCCGATTCAGAGCCACCACCAACCTCCCTGGAGCTGCCACCGTCTGATGAGAACCACGTAAACCACGCTCCCTCTGAAGTGTGCGATAACACCTCTAATGAGTTACACTTGGACACTGACGTGCTCTCCACCGTCAGTGAGCCTGTGGAGCCTGTAGAGGAAGTAAACACAGCCAGTGTTAAGGAGAGCAGTGAACCTGTCCAGGAGGAGAAAGAAGTAGAAAACCTGGAGAGGAGCACCTCAGAGCCTTCACCACACCCAGCAGCACGTCGCTCCACCAGCATCCTGAGAAGGAAATCGTCCTCAGATTCTCTATCAGTAAGTATATTAGCAGACAAATAGCTGTTTGTTGAAAATGACTCACACAGATGCAGAAAGCCACAGGAAAGTCTTACCAGGACTCCATCAATGAAATTACAAATAGATTATAGTATTAAATTTTAAGACAAGACTGGGTTTGTTAAGTTTACAGCCTGCCACACTGTTGCTCTTGTATTTTTCTGTACTTTGAGACAGCTAACAAAAGTGCAGTGAGTCAACTTGGGCCACACTCTTTAATTTGTCAATAGTTTTGACACGTTTCTGTTTCTTAAAATTCCACTATACATCCATCTCAGAATGAAGGGTTACTCACCAATCCACTCAGAGTCAGATGAAGTTTGTTGCCTTACTTGTCTCTCTAAGCATTTACAAGAATAGTTCTACTTTTGCACAGTGGGAATGTAGCTTACAAGGTGAAATATAAAAAGTAATAAAAGTAACAACAGTATACATGAAGTGATTTGTCATTTACAGAGCAAAACTTATTCACAGTTAGTCTGTGGTGGTTTTACAGATAGGAAATGCAGAATTGCCCTTACTCATGAGTTGCTGTTTGAGATTTTGCACTGAGGAACTGACATGTGGGATGTCTGATTCTTCCTAAAAGCCGGTACATCAGGGTGGAAAATCAACACAGGCTGTTAAATAATTCACTGGAAAAAATTGTGGGTTCTAGATGCTAGTTTTTCCCACTCCTCATGCCACTCGAGGAGATTATGAGAAGTCATGTTGGACCTACTGTGTTGTCTGGTAGTATTATGAAAAAAATAAAAATGGCTCCTGAGGTTGTGGATAAAATAAAGAACAGAAAGTTGCCCTCTGGTTCTGTAAAATACTCTCTGTATAAATAAAATCCCTTGTTCTGTGTTTACTCTACAAAAAAAAAAGCAGGAACAGCTCCAGGATATGTCACAGAATTTCCCAAAATGCAACACTCACTGTGGTTGCTACATAATGGCAATTCAGTTAAAATTAGTTTAAGTAGTTACAAATGTGTGCTCATGTTTCCACAACCCTAACTGTGAAAGACACCATTTATAGTGGTGGTTGTCACACTTAACCACAAAGACACATGATAACAGGAACCACTCTCTCACAAACTGCTCATTGTTATGTTTTCTATGATCAGGACCATTGATAAAGCATTTTATTTCCTCATGCGCAGCATTCCCGTTCCTGGATCTCCGAGGATGACATCTACAAGCCACATCTGGAGGAGGTGTCAGACCACGATGAAGCGCCGCCTCCTGCTCCCACACCTGAGCCCAACGTTTCCCTGTCACCTCCAAGTGTCATCCATCGCAGACAAATAGGTATACTACAGTATCTCCATGTTTTGAGTGTCAAACAGAGATTTGCAGGGTTTCCTGCCTGCTTCCATACACATCCTATGAGCAGTCATGCAGTAATCTGTCATTGACCTAGAGCTGAAACAACTAGTCCATTAAAGGATAGAGACGGAAATCAGCAACTATTTTTAAAGAAAGAATGCTAACGATTCTTCTCAAATGAGAGAATTACTTGCTTTTCTTCATTGTAAACTGAATGTATTTGGGTTTCAGACTTTGGGTCAAACAAAACAAGACATTTGACCTTTAATTAGATGAAAATAATCATTAGTTGCAGCCCCAAGCTCACCAATGAGTGATATGAAAAGTATTTGCATAAAAAGTCTGATTCAGTTTGTTGAAAATGATGTGTTTATGGTGTGTTTGATGTGAAGGACTTTTCTCATAAACAAATGTAACTTAGCAAACTTCATTTTCAACACTGATTCTACTTATAAGTTAAGTTAACCCGTGTTGAATAGTGTGAAAGCAGGGAAAATGAAAACATTTCTCCATAGTGCTACTGGAGTTCAGAAACTACACACATTACTGTTTGTGTGCATACTTCCTCCAAGGAGTAATGCTGAAAGATAAACAGTGAAGTTAAAGTGTAAATTAGCCACAGTGCACAAAATACCTGCTCCACCGGAAACTTTCGGGCACGTTGCAGTTCTGGACACTCCCGCAGAAAGTGCAGTCACAGCCGGTGTTTTCCATCAGCTGTTTGTTACATCACTTACTGGGGTGTCGCCAGATTGCACTGGAATGTGATTAATTGTGTTTCTTGCAAGACGTCACCTGAACGAGTCAGACATCTTATCGTGAGGTAGAAATGAAGAGAAAGCAAGTGTGCTGCTGCTGCTGCTGCTGCTGCAGAATTTCCTGGTGAAAATCCACAAGGGGAGGTCACTGAGGAGGGAGATGGTGAGAGATGAGTGAGTGCATCATTGTAGGGGAGTGCTTAGACTACGTAGACTTGGTTGTCATACTGTCAATAGGGGCTGTATTCAAGGAACAAATGCATAATCTCATTACATCAGGGGCCATATTCACAAGACACCCTAAGGCTAAAAATAGCTCCTAATTGGATTAGTTGGGAGAATCTCTCAACAATAAGGAGTCCTAAAGTATTTGGTCTAAGAATGATTCAAAAAGTCTTTTAGTGTCAAAAGTGGGTCTAAGTCTGAGAGAAGTTAGAGGGAGTTCAAAGGACTAATGTGCTGCAGCATCTCATGGCGCCAGTTTTTCATTTGTATAATTTAATAATTTCACTGGTTCATAAGACCTTTCATTTCCTCATCCACCAAGGCAGCATAAGAAAGCACAATATTTACTAGAGAATGTTGGATCATGACAGTTTTGTCTGCTGTTTAAGGTGTTGCTTGTCAGCTTATCCGTCTGCCTCAGCTTCTTCTCAGTTGCCTAAAAGTTGGTTTGAAGTTAAAGAAAGAACCAGAACTTATTGATTTTTGTCACAATAATGTGAGACAAGTTTATTTAAAAGAAACCTCTAGCTTTGAATTCTCTGCTCAAAACTGATATAATCAGTTCAGTACATCTACTTCACAGCATTACGATAAGCTTATCTTTTCTCTGCTGTTTCCTGTAAATCTTGTTCAAATTGTCACATTTGTCTTGTGACTTCAAAGTGAAACAGAAGTGACAGAATTAGAATTTTGAAGCTGTTGACGAGCCTCCTCAAAGTGATAATAGACCACAGATCAATGGTGACTCTTTTCTTTAATTTTCCATCTGTCTGTGTTTGCATCAGGGCTGTCCAACCCGTTTCGCGGCCTGCTGAAGCTCGGTCATCTAGAGAGACGTGGCGCGATGGGAATGTGGCGCGACTACTACTGTGAGCTGTCGCCTTTCGAGTTCCGGCTGTACTTGAATGCGGAGGAGCGGACGTGTTGCGACAACTGCTCCCTGGTACGATGTGAGGACGCTCGCATCACCTCAGCCGAGGGCCGCTTCGAGTTGGCCTTCCCTGGGAAGCGACTGTACCTCAGAGCGGCCAATCATGACGAAGCCGAGGACTGGGTGGACCGGATAGTAGAGGCCGTCAACAAATGCCGGCCGGCGTCTCGTGCGGATGAGCAGTGGGAGGTGCTGCAGCCATCCAGTGAGAATGGTGCAGATGAACGCGCATCCCCATCCCCCGCCCCCTCCAGCCCTGAGAAAGGCTTATCACCCTCCGACACACGGATTGGTGGAGGGCCGGAGGCACCTCCTCCTCTACAGGAGCTCGACTGGACTCGGACTGCTGATTTGGAAACAGACGCCATCAAAGAGGCTGTTTTGTACTTCTCCACGGACCCTGAGGCTCGGACGTGGGTACCTCTGGTCTTCTCCCTCTCCTTAGAGGCCTTGAAAGGATTCCGGATACAAGGAGGGAGAAAGTTTCTGCAGGTGACCCATCCCATTGAGGATATCCGGGACGTGGTGCCTGACGTCTCCCAAGGAGGACCGGAATTTTTCAAACTCTTGACCGTGAGGGAGACTCTTAGACTCAGGGCAGAGGACTCAGATGAGGCTCGCTCTTGGAGGATTTTGATCCGTGGAGCTCTGGACTCTTACCTGGAGAGTGGGGAAGATGAGGGCTCTGAGGAGCCAGCTGCAGTTCGCCAGGGTGTGACCGGGAATCTCCACAGACTGGTGCAGCACAGACTCAAAGAAGATGGAGTGCTTCTAGTTCACCTTTGCACAGTGCCCTCTGAGAAGGGGCTGGACACTCAGAACTTTAGATGTGCAGGTAATATTGAGTTGTTAAAACTTCACTCTCGTCACCCTGGAAGATTTGAATTCAGGTGAAACTTCTTGTGAATCAGAGGCTGAGCTGTTTGTTTCCTGTGCATCATACACAGGGTGTCCTCAGCAGATTGGCCCATCCCGGGGCAGAGCCAGGTTATGTGAGTTCTCAGGCCAGTACTACTGTGATTCCTGTCACCACGGCGACACCACCATCATCCCTTCGCGCATGGTGCACAACTGGGACCTCACGCAGCGAGAGGTGGGTGTCTACTGGAATGATACGTGTTTTTCAGTGTTTTCTATTCAGTAATCAAATAACTTGAAGTCATGTGCTCTGACCTCATGAGTGTGTCTCTGTCCAGGTTTCCAAGAAGGCTCTGCGGCTGCTGGCTCAGGTGGAACATGAGCCTCTGCTGAACCTGGAGCAGTTAAACCCTGAGTTGGTGAGGCACGCCGAGTCCATGGCTCAGGCCCACAGCCTGCGGCAGAAGCTGCGGCTGCTGGGCGACTACCTGCTCACCTGCCGCAGCGGAGCCTACAAGAAACTCCAAGCCAGGTGTGTGTGGACGTGTGTGTGTTTTGTGTACTGAAGTCTTTAAAAGCCTTGAGGTCAGTTTCTTAAAAAAGGCATTAGAGGGTATTAAAGTCTTACGTACATCTTAAATAAGTCTTAATAAAGTATTAAATTGCATTCTGCGTGATATTAAAAACATCTGCCTTTTATATTTTGCACTATTTTATCATCACATCGAGTTAAATGTTTTGTTTTTTCAGAATGGGGCAGCGAACGTACCTGTTGGAGTCGAGCCACATGTACAGTGTCGAGGACCTACGTCAGGTATCCTGCGAGCTTGATTATGTTGTTATTTCACCAGTTATCTGTCCCTCCTTGAAATATCTAAATATATACGTGTCTGTTTTGTTCTTTTCTAGATAGCAGAGGGCCAATATGCAACCTACCTGATGACGATGTCGCAGTTTGCGTCCAATCACGTGTTTCACTGTGACTTGTGCACTCAGCGTGGCTTCATTTGCCAAATATGCCATGCCAATGACATCATCTTCCCCTTCCAGTTTGACAGCACCACCAGGTATGTTGTCCTCTTTGTATTCCAGCTTTCACCTCCTTCTGCTTTTACCTTGAGTCAGCAGCTTAAACTGTGGGAATCAGGTTCAGCAAGTTCAAGAGTAATGGTGAACTGTAGATCAGTTAAAAAGACTGAAAAGGCATTAAAAACCAGCAAACCATCTTACCTGTCTTCAGATTCAGTTTGACATTTCTTTTAAATGCTTATCTTTTTTTGTCTCTGACCCAGGTGTAAAGATTGTAAAGCTGTGTTTCACCTGGCATGCAAGGCTCCCGAGCGTACGTGTCCTCGCTGCCAGCGAATGAAGAAATACCTGGAGAGGGATCTTCAGGACTGAGCGCAGCCAGCAGGACCTATAGCTCATCACAAAAACCATCTTTGTCGGGAAGTTAGTCAGCTGCTTGTGGGAAGAAAAAATTACGGAAAACTAAAACAAAATCTAGCTTTTACATGAAGTAACCTCAAGTGCAATTACGAGTGCAATTAACCTGCCCTAACTGACCTTAAAACTGAAGAGGGGGGTGTAAGAGCCACTGTGCTACAGCAGCCAGACTCTCTTGCACTAATTTAGAGGCACAGTGAGCCTCATGATGCTGACGTGATGCAGCCAAATGTTACTGACTTCAATACCTCTCTGAATTCTGACTCAGCCACGGCATCAACAGGAAGGACGGGACAGTGAAGGTTGCCAAGAATCGGATCCAGTATATTTTCACACTGTGGGTTTTTACTTTGTTTGTCTCATTGTGTCAAATACAGTCTTATCCATCATGTTTACCAGAAATATTCTATTCTGCATTTTGTGTCGGATGCTCAAAGTCTCATATTTAAACATAATATAGCAGTGATGTTTGGTACTGTACATGCAAAATAATGAAAACAGCACTTGAAATGTTCTAATTAACAAATTTTGATTGTGCCTTCTTTTCTTTAATTTGAGCTTTACACTGTTTTCCTCTTGGTGTGTCACTAATACAGGGCCAATAAACATCACATAGGCTGTTTTTATTTAGTTATGTTTTTTTGTACGGACTGGTGTGGAGGATTTAAGGCAGGGGTTTTCAGCTGGTGGTCTGTGGCCCCCTGGTGGTCCATGAAGGCATTGTAGGTCCCTAACCATGTATTCAATAGTGTAGTTTCACTGTGGGAATCATTATTTTTTATTATATATAATTCTAAAAACACATTTCCAATTAATTATTAATTATTGTTTATTGTGGAGAATGTGTTTTTCTAAGATCTTATGAATCCTCCCTCACATCTTTCCTCGACTTTGTGATGTTTTCCATCAAGGTTGAGGATGAATGGTTAGGAAAGGACATAGGATGTTTAGTCTTTTTTTTAAAAATCTCTGCCTGCAGCCTGACTCTAGAGACTGACTTTGATTTTTTTACATCACGTGAAGGCCACTGTAGGTTCTCCTGCACGCTTTGAAATGGAGGGTTGAGTGGAGAGGTCTTCACTTGGTTGCAGTCTGCGACTTCACCACTAGATGCCACTAAATCCTACACACTGGTCCTTTAAATTGTCATAACCATGAGGTGAATGTACACAGAACATACATTAGAATCTTTGATTTAGTGTGAAAGTAAAAATCTGTCACCAAGAAGACTTTGTGGAATGTTTCTTGTAGGATATAATTTTTTTTTTTACTTACAAACGCATTGATTTGTATAATTTAAGATAGAGCTCTGTATTCCCAAAGGGTCAGAGAAAAAATGTCAAAGATTTGCTGTTTGTTTGATGAGCCACACTGAGATAATTCATAAAGTTGTTGATGTAAATAGATTTAAACGTGTGGCATAAAACATTTTTGAATCATGCTGGTGGAAATTGAGATTCTCTTGGATTTCACAGTGATTCTGAAGTCAAAACATATTTAGCATATTTGCACTTAGCTATGACTGTTAAATGGATATTCCAACCACAGTTTAGTTGTAATATCCTCTAGCACATGAAATTACCCCGAAACTAACAAACAAATCTGCGTCACTGACATGTTTTTGTTTTCCATTTCGCTTAGTTTTCATCTCTTGAATATTTGACTCTGATGTAGAGCTGAACTTGCAGAATTACCTTAAATTATAACAAATAAATTTTTGCAGAGAACAAGAATCAATGAAGGTTTACTTATCAAATTCATTTTGATACATGCAGAACATATCATTTTGAAGTGGCAAGTACAAAAAATTGTTGTACTGTTATTGTTTGTTTTTATTGTCCTATCATTTAGTGTGTATGATGTATAAATAAAAAGTCCATGTGTTATCTGTTCTTGTTTGTTTTAGACTGAAGATGAGCTGCTGAACTGGATCATAGATCATTAGTCTGAATTTCATGGATGTGCCTGTGTTGCTTGCTAAGATGAGGTAGCTGGGCGCCACTAAGCCAGTTGTAACTGACTAGCTGTTTCCACCTTATTAAGTGCAGTCCTTGAATTGGTTCAGCATAGGATTCTCTGAGCCTTGATGCTGTCCATCAAACCAGCCTGCCTTTCCACTAGTTTCGAGTGAAACCATTGTAACAAAGGATATGACACCAGTGGAGGGGGTAGCACAATGCACAACATCCTCTCTCTCTCCAGCCTGTAAAATATGATGCCCACTGATGTCATCACAATTCACACTTGAGGTCAAGGAAAACCGCCATTAGGCTATTTTATAGTTCCAACCAAATTTTCAGGTTACAAACCAATTTATTTTTGTGTGTGAGCTGCAACAAACTTGCTCCATGTTGATGGAATAGAGGTAAAACAAGTCGGGGGGGCTCAGAGCCTGAGCCTTTGTCTGAAGTGGCTGTAACCATTTCTTGTTGAAAAGTCAATCAAAAGACCACCCAGATGTCCAAAATGACCACAAAGAGAAGTAAATTGCTACAAATAGATGCAAAACTGCTGTAAAAAGATGCAAAATGACCTCAGAATGAACACAGAGAGACAAAAAATGTCATCAAAAAGACCCAACACAACTGTTCTGAGTGTCATGTTTCTATATCCTCCGGAGACCCAGCCTACTCATTTATGTCCTCTGTAGTGGACATTAGTTTTTGGTGTGTATCTTTTGATTCATTTAAGCTACCCTACTAAGTCCTGTTGTGCTCAATAGAGGACACCCTGGCCTTTCCAATGACATCTCATGTTTTTGGGTGGGATGAGGGGAACTTTAGTTTCACACCGAGACAAAATGGAGACTCCAGCAAAGCCTTGCGGACTTAGTAGGGTGATAAATGAATCAAGATACCTGGCTGTCTAAGTTTATAAATGAATAGGCTGGGTCTCAGGAGGATATAAGAGATGTTGGGGGTCTTTTCCGTGTCTGTCAGTGCCCGGGGACCCTGTTTTCTGGTAACCCGTCCATGCTTCACTCATACTGTGGACATTTGAGTTGGAAGCAGGAAAAGCACAGGTGCAACCAATTATGTGATGACTGCATGAACTCAACATGTTCAATACTGAGGCCATGGACCTGGCTCACTATTAATACTGTGATTAGTCACACCTGTGTCTGATGAGTCAAATGTCCATTTCTCACTTAAACTTGGCTCTTCAATTTGAGCAGACTGGTCTAATTACATTTCATTAGACTGAAACTGCAGAAATTAAAATCAGTAAAAATCGGGGTGAACAATGAACTTCATTCTAAAGCAAAGCCAATAATTAACACACATTAACGTCGTCACGTGCCCTGTCGAGACCGCAAATAAAACTTGAATATTCTACACAAGTATGAAACTCTAAATGTGTTAAATGAGTTTAAATGGTTTCCTCCCCTCAGTGCATAGTGTTTTGATGGTGAAATTGAACTTGCATAAGCAGGAGGCTCGCGGTAATGGGAGGGGTAAATAAGGACAACAAGCCTGACAAACACGTTCCACGCAGCGTACAATTCAGTCGGCTTTTCTCTCTGCGAGCGGTGGATCAGGTCCCTCCTCTCTCACCGAACCAACACAGAAACATTCCTATCAGCATTCCTTCACGCCGGTGATCATTTTAAAAGTTGTTTTTATCTGAGCGGTGAGTCGCTGTTCAACAGGCGGAGAGTCGGAGCCGAGATTTCGGGTTTGTGGGATGGATGCTGCGGAGGGAGACGCACCGGTGAGCCCGCTGGGGAGGAGCAGCCACACGGCGTTCATAGACAACAACACGCTGTATGTTTGGGGAGGTTACCAGGTAAGAGTGGTCGCTATGTAATTGTACCTGTGCAGGTAGATCTGCGAGGAGCTGCGACACGAGATAAACAAACTTTTTAAAACCTCCATTGCTTGTTTCTCTTCAGCACTTCCAGTTATTCACATACTAACTTAATGCTCATATTTGTCGTGTAACAGGATGCTCAAATGAACCATTTACTACCTATTTAAAAAAAAAATAAAAAAAAAATAAACCTCGTGTCAGTCACAGTTTATTAGGTACAGCTGACCAAAACCAATGCAGTCTAGTAAAAATGGCGCTTTTATGAAGGGATTTCTTTTTTGAAACTGTTGTTAAAAGAGGTGTTTATTCAACTGTGTGTTTAATTTTGGGGTGTAGTGTTTGCTGGAGTTGCATTATATTAAGAAGTGTTCTGTGTAAGAGGTGTATGTTTGTCTGCCCTTACAGATAAAGGTGTGGTGGGCTAAATATTTAATACAGCTCTCAGTAATTGCAGCCCTCAAACCAAATATTAAACTGAATCAACACCTCTCTAAACCAGCTTTGATGACAAAACCTTCATGAAAGTACAATTTATCATAGTGCTGTTTGTTAGATGTACCTTATAAACTGGCATCTAAGTGTTAATCATGTGGAGAATTAATGTTGACCAGGAAAATATGTAGTAATGCTCTCAAAAACAACATGATGGACAGCAGCTCTCAAGAATCCTTATATGAAACGTTCAGGAACATGTTTCAACAAGAATGCATGTCTCAGACTATATCTTGTTGCATCCTGATAGTTGCTAAGGCCACAGCTGGATCAGAAAATGTCACAGACACATGCAAACACAAGAACTGGGTCCAGGTTTTGATGTCTGTGGTCAGTTTTTAATCTGAAATCGAGTCACTCGAGCTCTGACTTTGTTCAGCAGATAAAGGATACAAGCACATTGTGTTTCCATACATGACTTTATCTCCCCTTTGTTTCCTCACAGGTAGTTGATGGAGAGGACGTCATGTTGCCCAGTGATGAGATATGGCTCTGTGATTTGGACAGCGGGACGTGGTAAGATAGAAATGAGGCTGTTTATCAGCTGAGATGAACACTGTGTCACCCTGACATTTAAGACATAGATGTTGGCCTACAGCGTTTTTCCCTGATAAAATTGGTCTTTAAATGGTACAAACAAGATACAGTGACTGCACAGGCTTGATTATGAACAAAAACTACAGTTAGAAAAATAGTCTTTTGTAGTTTTATGGTCACTTCAGCCAGGTGCTAACAGCTTGTGTGTGTGTTTGTTACAACCAAAGCCACTCCTCAGTATGATTTTAGTTTACTTTTACACGCGTGTTTAACATTTCCAAGTGTTCAGCTTGCTCTCTCTCTTCCTGCCCTTCTCCTTTTGTGTGACAGGGAGCGGCGGGAGATCACCGGCGACATCCCCCCCGCCTTATCAGGTTTCTGTGGCGCTCATGTCCACAGCACATTCTACATTTTTGGAGGATGTAGCTCCGTTGGATACACCAACCAGGTGAGTCACAGTGGACAACAAATAAGTGTTTTGTTTTCAAGCAGCTGGCTCCAGCTTAATGTCATTATAATGGAGTCACAGAGTGACCAAAGTTGAACAGACTTTTCGCTGTTCTGAAGATATTTCCAGTTTCCTCAAAGACTCTTCAAACTGTCTGGATGAAATAATATTCTGCCTGCTGCAAGATAAAAACACGTAACCCCTTTTCTCTGAAGTTAGAACCCCAAGTGCCAAATCAAATAAAGATAGTAGCTGTAATATCCTTGCTGAATTTGGGCCAACATGTTATTTTCACACCAGGTAATGCATTCAGCTTTATATATTGTTCTTGTATTGCACAAAATAGCAAGGATATATTTAATTTCTGGCCACATGGACAGGAAACAGCGTTAAAACTTGTGCAATGAGCTCAAACCCACAGCTGCAGCTTCAGCTTGAGATGTTTGTGTTGATTTGACCACGGCTTTGGTCCAACCTGAAATAACTTTGTGTTTTGTGCTAATTAGCAAATGTTAGCATGCTACCACACTAAAGTGAAATGATGACTGGTGAAGTAAATACCTGCTAAACCTCAGCATGTTGCACCACTGTACCAGAGTCTAGCCTCACAGAGCTGCTAGCATGGCTGTAGACTGTTTAGCTCCCGCTAAGGTAAATCGGAGCTGTTTTGTTGGATGGTCAGATATTGGATGGGCTGTGTCTGATCATTTTTGTAACTGTTATAAAACATCAAACAGACATTCCCATCCACTTCACGCTGTGGCCAGGTGTGTAGAGGTGGGAAAGTAAACTGGGTTTGAGCTTCTGTCTCTTTTTTCTTTTTCCACTCTTAACACCACAATTTCTGTCACTTTTCACATGTGCAACACTGTGACTGTCTTCCAGGAAAGCCTGAGTGCCATTACCCCATAATATAAAAATTAACACCCCATTCCATTTTGTAACTTTGACATTTTTGCTTTCCAACATGGTCAGACATGTTGTATGAGCCAGTTCTACCAGTTCTTTTTGAGCATAATCCAACTTTTGGTGTTTATGATGCATTATAGGAGCTATTTTTCCATCCAGATCATTGGAAGAATTTTGGAAATCCCTTCAAATCAATGGTAAATGTTGTAAGATGTGAGACCTATCTCTCAAAAGAACATGATTAACTCTATGTCTCCGGTGCAATTGTGAAATATAAAATAAGTCATTGCCTGAGATGAGTCAATAGCATGAGTGACCTGTGTAATTTATTTATTTTTTGGTTGTAGAAAAACATCTGACATCCACAACTTGCCATAACTTGATTTTGATGAGTCAGAGAGACAAACTAACACTAATATGCTGTCAGACAGGGTTATGTGCACAAATCCAGCAGCAGTTATTTCACATCAAACTGCCAACTTGTCTGCACATCATTGTTTATATAAAGAAATAAAGGGATACTCTGAGTGGAGGTGCTCTTGAGATAGATTTTCCAGGCGACTTGGGAAACATAAAGAAATGAGCTTGAGCCACTGAAAACAATTCTATTCTTCATAAAATGTGGCTTTTGAATGTCCGGTATGAGGGCAGTGTTTTCAAATGACGCTCACACCCAGACTCTGTGGACTTTGGAGATTATCCGGTGTGATCGTCTGGTCTGATAGCACATGAGAGCAGTTTTCCAGAGATAGACAGGAAGTTGATCAAGAATGGATGGACAAAGATAAATGACAGTGAGATGAATAGTTGACAGTCAAACCTATGCATCCTTTTCTGCTGGAGCTTTCTATCATAATGACAACTTAGAAATTTGCTCTGGCAACTTAAACGTCAGCCTTTAGTAACTCTGATCTGCAACAGCATTAGAGAATTTGTCATCTTCTAATGCTTATTTGATGATTCTCCATTGCATGATCTGAGGAATTTAACTCTCCTGTTTGTAGATGTTCAGCGTTGACCTCGCAGAACCTTGCTGCTCATGGAAGGAAGTGACCGACACCAAGGGAACGACGCCATCGCCACGAAACAAACACTCCTGCTGGGTACACAGAGACAGGTCAGTTCTGTCTGTTGGAAATCCACAGCACACAAAGTGTTCATGAAGAATAGCTGGACCGGTGTATATTAAGATCCGTTTGCTCAGACCACATTCAGAAGTGGTCCAAGCTGCATATGGCCACATTGTCTGATGTATGTGAATGTGTCTGGGGCCACATTGAAAGACTACCTACTCATCTGACATCCTCTGTGTAAGCAGAAGGAAACACTCATCTGAAAATTTCCCATAAAGCTCATAGAAATATATTACTGACATCTCGGGCGGTTTGGTTTACCTGGAACACGGAATAGACCCAGTCTGTATTGTTTTGATTTCTTCTTCCTTTAATTTCCGGCAGACTAGGTGCAGGAAGTTCACTGCTGCCTCCCGCTGGTTTAAAAACAATACATTTGGTCTTTGCAAACAGAAATTATGCATGTGTTTATTTCTATATAGAGCAGGAAGTGAGATCCGATAACAAATGGTCACTCGAGACTCGTGTAGACGCTTTCTAGTGTCAGGCCAAACGAAGCTTTAACTAGCCAAAACAAGTGTTATGGAATTTAAGAAAATAGCTGAGTATTTAGCAGGGCTTGATAACAGAAAAGTTCTCCTACATATTTAATTCACTCTATGGCTTCCAGTTTTCCATAGTTTCACATGTGAGTTCATGAGAAGAAAGAAGTTTAATCAGTATTGTCTTTTTTTTGTTGCAGATTAATCTACTTTGGTGGATATGGATGTAAGACCATCGGGGAGGTACGAAACAGATCATCGTCGAGCTTCTTCATGGACGAGATGTCCTGGGTATATCATAATGATATTCTATCAATTACAGAACAAATATCTTTGAGCAAAACCAACCAATGATCGAATATTGTGACCAAGATGTAGTGATAATCATAATTTATATGGTGCTAATCAAAACCAACAGTTACAATAGATGTTGTCTTTTAGACAACAATTGGCGACACGTTGTTTAGGTGCTGGGGCTGGAACAATGAAGTCCATGTTTTTGACCCACAAACGGCTACATGGAGCCTGCCACAGATTCAGGTGAGTAAGACAACATGATGAAGGTTTAGTATTAATTTCTCTGCATTATATTTCCTTGAGCATTTATTTTCAGACAATAAAAATACAAAATGATGACCTCAGACTCTTTATATGATGGCCACATGGTGGTTTTATATGCAGGGTCCCACTCCAGCCCCCAGAGACAGCCATGCTAGTGCCCTCCTGGGGAACAAAGGTTACATCTCTGGCAGTGTGGTGAGTTGTGAAGCTTATCTACACTAACTATAAATACTATATAGCCAAAAGTATGTGGACAAGCCTGCACTTGTGGTTTGAAACTGTTTGTTTGGTTTTCATGGTTTTAGCCAGTCTTCTCAGTTCCATTTAAGGCAAATCTTAATGCTACAGCGTGTAATTATTTATAACAGAGTGCTTCCAAGTTTGTGGCAACAGTTTAGGGGAGGACCTTTCCTGTTTCAACATCCCTTTCCTGTTGTGACGTGACAGTGCCTCTGTGCTCAAAGTCAGATCCTTACAAAAAGTTGAGTTTTGTGTTGAAGAACGTGACTGACCTACACACTGCCCTGACCTCAGCCCCATCCGCCTTCGAGATGAACTGGGACGCTGATTGTGAGCTCCTGTGGTTAAATCTGAGCACATCCCTGCAGAATCTGACAGAGAGCCTGAAACCATGTATCAGATGTTTGAGTGTCTACATACTTTTGGCCCTATAGTGTGTCTACTGTTGACTATACACACTTATATCACCGTCACGATAACACTTTTAGCTTAGGTGCTTGTACGGGAAGTATCTTTACCTAAATAGAGTATATGTGATTGTTTCCAGGAGTTGGCAGAGTTGGACCTGTTCTGCTTAGACCTGGAAACCTGGACCTGGAGCCAATTGTAAACCCCCCCACCCCCCCCAAAAAAACTTTCTTTACTCTCACACACATTAGTTGTGACCTATATCACATATTTCATTTCTACAGCAGCTTTTTTCTCCAATGTTTCACTGACTGCTGTTCTACTCTTCTCTCCACCAGTAACACCTGCTCGTACTGTTCACCTCTGGGCCGCTCTATGCACACCATGACGCCCACATCAGATCACACACTCTTCATATACGGAGGTCTCGGCGTAGACGGAAACACTCTCAGTAAGTCTCAGCTGCTGCAGTAGTATTGGCCTCTTTTCGTTTCTACATACAAGTCTGCACACTGCATGAGTAAAACTGCCTCATTAATGGATAATGAGACAACAGGGTACTGGGCAAATGTGCACAAGGTTGAAGGACGTTTTTTTTTATTTTATTTTATTATTTTTTTTAAATGCAACTCTTGATATCATCATTGCTCAAGTGGTGAGAATGAAGCTCCCTGTTGTTTAATCTTCTTAATTTATCACTATCCTCTCTATTCTAGATGACGCCTGGCAGTATAACACAGTTAAAAAAGAGTGGACCCAGATGGTACACCCACACAAGGACAAGCCCAGGTAGTTAAGTCATCATTTTGAAGTGTGTTTAAATGTTGTATGTTTCTGTTTCCAAAGTAGAAACCGTAAAATGGTGCAAAGTTATTGCACCATTTTACGGGAAAATGACTATAAAGCTATGGCACTTTATAAGCATACCTTAAACATACCTTAATGCCACAATTTCTGTATCTGTGTGTGTGTGTTAAACCTTGAGTGTGTATGTAGCTCATAGTATTTTTGAAAATTGGTATGATTTTTCTCCTCATTCGCCCACATGTTCATCCTCATCAGGGTCTGTCACACGGCGTGCCTGGGAAGCGACGGCGACGTTGTTGTGTTCGGGGGAAGCAGTAAACTCTGCATCCTCATGGACTCGGTACGTGATGAGAGAATTTATGTTTGTTTTCCTTCAGTTAATAATAATCTTTTTCCTTTAGACATCAACAAAAGATTGCAGCATTACACCTTTTAAAGCCCATTCTGTAATATTGTGAGGCATCTGTAATTCCTTGACTATTTATAGACTGTGATTCAGTAAACCTGTTGCATAAAGAAATCTTAAGTGGTTTAGGGGTTCAAAGTGCACTTAACATGGAAACATAATGATTTCACATGTGAATCCAGCAACTGAATAGAAAACTGTGGTGTATTCTATATCTACAAGGTCACAACATTACTGAAAATGTAGTTGATATTTCACTAAAAAAAACCTGTTAACCTCATGGTGTAGATTTCGTGACAGCCCATGCAGCAGTTGTTGAGATATTTCAGTTTGGATCAAAGCAATGGAGCGTCTGAAATAATCGTTCATAAAGCCACGCTGCTCAGAAACAAGTAATTTTCACCTGTATTTTGCTTCCTATCATCCATCCTCATGTCACTCCTCTTGTTATCAGGTGGCTCTTCTGAGGACTCCATCACAACATCACTGCAGAGATGTGATCATCTTTCAGACCCAGCCATACTCCCTCTTCAGGTATGACGAGCCTCCCTTCTTTATTTCTGATCTACATGTGCACCACAGGATACACCGATCACATAAAAAGGAATTCAGATTTTGTTCTGTCTTTAGTGGAACAGTGTGGCTTTTGTACTTACTGGTGTTTGACCGGTTGGTCACATGCATTATGTACACTGGCTACATGTGAGAGCTTGTTGTATGTCCTCTCAATTCACACATGATTAAGCAGTTTTAACAAAGTCCACAGAGACCCATTAAATGCTTGGTGCTATTTATGTCCTCACTCTGAGCTGCACAGCTCCCTGTTGGACCCATGTGCTGTTCACATACAATAGTGGACATGGTGTTATGCTAACGAGCTTCATCTTTGTTAATATGAACAGGGTGGCAACAGGCTGTAGCACGTTTGTTACATGGCCAGATTAAAATGCCTCACTCGAGATTAAAATGTTGGTAACGAGCTGTATTTCACTTTTTTTTTTTTTTTTTTTTTTTTTGTACATTTGTGTTTTTGAGTGGTGCAAGGTATCAGATGAGGTTAAAGTTGTAAGTTAAGGTTTTGTGGATGTTTAGCTTTGCAGCTTTACTTTCTTCAGGAAGCTTGAACCAATCCTAGAAAATACTTGCTTCTACCAGTGTAGATATGGTCTGCCATCTATAGCAGGAAGCTAGTCAAAATTACTGTTGGCTTCAGAAAAACAAGAGTATTTAGCCATGCTAGCAGCCCTTTGAGGCTGTACACAGGATTCATCCTCTGGAGAACATGTCTGTTCAAAATAGTAGATGTCAGCATATTTTAGTCTGGACAAAAGACATGGATGGACAGGCTGACAATGCCATCCCTATATCCACCTTAAACACTTGAAAATGATCAGTTTGCTTTAATGGGACTACTTTATGGAAAAACAGTCATGGTTTACAGAGGATAAATCCTAATTTGTCGCAGTAGTCTGAGAAATAGTATTGGAAATTGGAGCTAGACGAGCAGTTTAAGGAAAAATTGGCTTTGGCACTGCACTGATCAGCAAAGACTGATGAGACAACATTAAAAGAACAACTGAATGTAGATAGACTATAAATGCCCATGAGTAAAACACATCAGTTCTTCTTAGAGCAAGACTCCAGTTATTCAGTTTAATGAGACTGCAGCCTGAATATGTTTTTAAAAAGCAGTTTTGGAGCATTTTAAGAAGCAGTTTTTTCCCACCTCTCTAGGTTGTGTGAGGACTTCATGGGGAAAAACCCAGAGCTGTTCGGGAAGCAGCTAAACTGGCTGCCATCAAAACTGAGAAGCAGAGTGGATAAGAGAGTGGCCTTTTTCTCTAACATGAAGCCCGTCCTCACAGATTGAACAGGACTGTTTTAAGAGCCATGAGATTCTGAGCTTAGTCATTTACAACAGAACTATTCACTTTTTTGTGTTGAATATGTTTCTGTGTTCATAATGATTTAAAAAAAACATGGTGCAAAAGTTTCATTGTTTTAACTTAAGGAAGTATAATTTGTAAATAAAGTATTTGTTACTGTCTTATTTTAAACAACAAAAATTAATGAGGTAAAGTTTTACTCCATGTAGTATTTTGTTGATCTGTTTTTGAATAAAGGTATTGATATTGTATTTTAGTTTGGTGTTTATTTCCACAATGAAATATGTCACACGCCACCATTGTTCTTAGTCTTCAAAGAAAAACAAATTAACAGGTTAAATATTCCACTTTTTTATTTAATCATATCAGCTTTAATCATACAATGTTTGATATACTGAAACTCAAACAAGTGTTTTTTAAGCAGTTAGTGAAGACAACAGTTGCAGAGGATACAAACAGGACTGATCTGATAACTGACTCTGTTTCTGTCAATCCAACTTTACTGCTGAAGGACATGTATGTAAAAAGGTAAATATTACCTGAGAGATAAAAATTATACACATATGAAGTCTTGTAGTAAACTGTAGGTTTATTGATTATTATTTCTTCTGGGGCTTTTTCACTTCCTTTAATATCATTGTTCTTCCCTAAAGTCAAATTTCACTCATCAAATCGAATGGATCAAATTTGAAAACCATGTTCCTGACAAAAAAGACAAAGCAGAATGAGGCGGGGAAGTCATTTTTAAATAACCTTTTTTTTTCCGTTTGCAAAAGGTGATTTAGAGAAGAGGCCTGATTACAGGTGGTGACGGCTGCTCATGCTGGAAATGGACGGTCTAATGTCTGTTGCGCAGGTCTGTTCGTCTCACATAGGTCGGACGTAGTTAGCAGGGAGCATGCCTCGCTGCCCCGTGCGTTGGTTGCATCCGAACACCCACCCCTCGTCTATTGGCTCCACGTCTAAGATCAGATCCCCCTCCATGAGAGAGACCTCATCTGCCTCTGCTGCTGTGTAGCTGTACATGGCCTGGTAACGCTTCTGAGTGTGTGGAAACACACGCACAGGCAGAGGAGGTGTACAAAAACAAACAACAAATGCAGTGATGTGTAACATAATATGAAGAGCATACAGAGTCCACACTGATTAATTTGCATTGAATTTCCCTACTGGAGGCACTCGCAGTGTATACTGTGCAAACACAAATGCACAAGCACATTTGACAGCTACACCTGCAGTTGGCAAACGTTCAAACCACATTCACACAATGTACAATGATGCCCTGGAGCACTCACACTTTAATTAGACCCAAGACCAGTATGAGCACATAAATAATGTAATAAATGCAATGTAAAAGTAGAAATAAATGTAAAATTCTCATTATCTGATTTATTGCTTTGTTTACAAAACAACAAGAAATAATGGGAAATGTCTATTTCACAAGTTCAAAGTGACATTTTCAAACATCTTGTTCTGTATAAACCAATAATCTAAAACTAAAGATATATATTTACACCAGTGTGTTAATGCCTATGGTTTTGGATTAACATGCTCAACACACATAAATGTGTGATGTCAGGGTGTCCACATACATACATACATACATATTGTGTGTGTTTATGTTGTAGCCTTACCCCTCCACAAGGTGGTGCTACAGCAGGAGGGTGCATTTGTCCGGCTGGCTGACTGAATCTTTGAGGGCTGGATGGTTGTTCTTCATAGTCTACACACACACACACACACACGGGCACACACACATGCACATGCACACACACAGAAACACAATTATACAGAGGTAAATATGGCTATTATGACAATGTTTTAAAATGTACAAGGATGTGTCTCACCTTGTCTGTTTTCAGGAGGAGGTGCGTCGCTTCGAATTTTGCTCTTCTCAAATTCTTCATGGTATTTTATCTACACACACAGGCAGCAACACAAACATGTCAAATCCACATGAGGGCGCAACACTTTCAAGTTTAACAGCTGACCCCTCTCACTGTGAGAAGTAGCTCACCATTTTAGGAGGTGCTGAGAGATGATGGAGGGGGAGGGAAACGGTACCTCGTTTACAGAGACAGCACTTTCAGTAGAGAGGACTTTTCTAACCGTCAAACAGCTGAAGCTTTAAAACAAAGAACCACCTCTGCCTCTGTCAAGTTTTCACTTTCTCTCCTCATCTGACAATAATATTACACAGGAAAAACATATCTAAGGCTTTTAATCATATCCAGACTCAGAGAGCCCTGTTTCTTTCCTTCTTGTCTGCATTTGTTGTGGTCCTTGATTCCAAAGAGCACCTTTGTTTATTGAGTGTGCCTTTTAAAAACACAACAAGACACATTATAGTTGTCCTTTAAGACAAATTTGTGATGTAGGGCTATAAAAATAGGGCTGACTTGACTTAACTTTACTAACAAATAGGAATAATGTTTAAAACTTTTTATATGGGACCTCTCTGTTGGACGTTTATGACCTTTAATGTGCAACAAATGGCTGTAATGAGAGCATTTATCCAGGCTTTTATTGTTTCTGGTTTTCTCTGGCATTCGCTGACTTGTATGTCAGTGAAGGAAACAGATCTGTTTGCTTGTATAGTTTCATATTTCAGTAAAAAGAAAGAAAGAAAACAAGATGTTTGTGTAACATACACTTAAGTCCACCAGGGGACACAGAGACAGAGAGGATGACCCAGGTTCTGTAAAATGAATTGAATGCTCCCAGCTTTTAGGGGATGGAAGAGGAAACTGGTTGTTGATTAAGTAAAAGAAGGAGCAGCCCCCTGTGTCCTCAACAGACCTCAAGTGGAGCAAATAGAAAGAGAGTCTGGTGGGAAACGGAGTGGAGGAAAAAGAGAGACTTAAAAACAGGCCAATTTAAAAAGCTAAAAAGAGGGAAGGAGGGGTAGAAGAAAGAAAGACAAAGTGAGTAAGAAAGGGAGAAAGATACAACCAGTGGAAAAATAAGTTGCTAGATTTTGCCCTTTTGACATGCAGCTTATCACCCATCATTCCTTTCTGCAACTGCTGCTCTCATGAGAGAAAAAAGAGAAAGTTTGTGTGTTTCAGTGTGGTATGCATGTGTCCACCAGTGTGTGTGTGTGTGTGTGTGTGTGTGTGTGTGTGTGTGTGCGTGCAGCAGAGAGCGGACGTTCAGTTTGTGTCCACAGCTGAGAGACTTTGACCATATAGGGCAGCTGCTCCTCAGGCGGACGAGGAGAAATGCCTGAAACGTGCCTGTGTGTCTCTGCAGGATCGTACTCTGACATCCCTCACTGCTGTCTGGAGCAGTTTGTTCTCTCTGCTCACGTCTCAGCTCTGTCTCCTGTACCAGCCTGGAAATCTACGATCCTGCTCTGAAACGGCTCCTGTTATCAGACCATAAAGTGTCGGCTTAGTGCTCTCCTGGCTCATTTCGTATCAGGGCAACTGCTGCTTGCATCTGGCCATGTCATGTTTGTTTTTTGTCCCTTACAGGAAAAAAAACACCCTACTCTCCCTCCCTCTTTTCAAAGTGTTGTCACAGTGAGACATCTACCAGATGTGAAGTTAGATTAAGGAAGGGTTTCTTCTCTGATCAGAAGTCAAAGAGTCTGTCTTTTAGTCTTTTTGGACTAATTTTGCTTGTGGTGCCTGGGGTAGTGAAAAAACACAATGTCCACAGAACATGCTGTCCTACCAAAAATATCGTCCCTTGGAAAGAAGTTAACATTGTGTCCTGTGCTTCAGACCTATAATTAATTAATAATAATTCAACCAACCACATGTGGTTTTATCTTATCTTTCCAACAGATTTAGATAAAAATCATGAATATGGACAGCAATTCTGAAGCGCAGGACACAATGTTAACTTCTTTCAAACGGACGATATTTTTAGTAGGTGGGAGCCTCACAGAAACTTACAACAACTAACAACTTTTAAACTGGCAAATTTCTTCAGTAGTAATTAAAAAATGTTGTTCCTGTGACTGGCAACCACTAGTGGCAGCTTCTACGGTGACCAAAATCACGCCAGTGGATGGATACGCCACTCACTAGTAGTGGTAAGGGCAAACAACAAGAACAAAAATATTCATGCCACTGAGTACCAGAACTAAACTGCAACTCAGACACCCAGTATGGGACTGCACTTAATGCTATTGATCTGATCTTGTGTCTTCACTCTCTGCATCTCTGGAGGTCACCTACCACGCTGAAACCTTTCCTTGTTCTTTTCAACCCTCCTTGTAAAGTTCGCAAATGATATGAAAACATTTTTTTTAAATGTTATTTTAGAAGAATGGACATTTTAGGAAATATGCTTATTTGCTGCCTTGTTGAGAGTTAGATGAGAAGATTAATCCCATGCCTGTATTAAACAGAGAGCCGGGAAAACATTAACTAGCTGGGCTTAGCTGCCTTAGCATACAGACTGTAGGGGAAATAGCCTGGAGTTCTTCTTAGAAGATAACAAAATCCACCTAACAGCACACTTAAAGTTTCAATTAGTATATTACATCTAACTGAAGTAAAAAGTTTGAGCTTTAGAGGTGCTGGTAGGCAGATTTTATTACCTTTGGATAGAGTGTTTAGTTAGCAATTTTTGTTTCAGTGTTTATGCCAAGCAAGCTAATTGGCTGCTGGTTCAGATCATAGGACTGTAGTTCAGACATATGGGTATCAATCTTCTCATCAAATAAGCATATTTTGTCATAATGTCTAACTATTCTTTTTAAGAATGCTAGACAAATGGTTTCATTAGATGTGTTATATTTTAATTCATGCACAGTTTAATCCTCATTTCAGCTGAAAATATGGAGTTATATACGTATTCATGGTGTATAGGTGTCAGGTGAACAGACATCTCAGTATTACAAGATGCTAAGTTTCAAACTTTTTGCTTGTGACTGCTCAGTCTGAGACAATGTACTTGCAGTCTCCTTGTTACAGGAGGCATGATCGTGAATTCTTGAGCTGTCTAATCAAAAAGTGATTTCTCTTAAACAGTTTCACTCAATAATAAGCTAGAGGCCTTGCAACATAACAAGAATAAACAAAAGATCAGGGAGAAAGTGAAAAAGTTTACAGAATTTTGTCCTTCGCCCAGTCGTCGGCAGTGATAAATCCAACAGAAACTGAATGCAGCATCAGATCAAACCTCTTAGAAGGATGTAGAAAACAAGTTTACAGGCAAAGAGAAAGAGTTTTTAAAGTGAATGCAGACATGCAAACACATACACAAATACAAACACAGTTAGAGGTTAGAAGACGTCATAGTAAAGTTGCATCTAAACTCCCATGATGCCTCTGAAAAGTGAGAAAAAGTTGACTGATTGATTGTTATGACTGTAGAGACGTTAAAAAAAGAACTGAAGTTTAGATTTAGTGTTATTAGATTTCTTGCTTCTCCGTAGTTTCGCGAACCAGACGCACGTGATCGATCTTGGTCTTGTGTCTTCTTCACCTCTGCATTCCTGGGAGTGTCGGCCACCACGCTGAAACCTTTCCCTTGTTCTTTTCAAAGTCCTCCTTATAGATCGCCTGTAAATTGTAATTCATCAGGATTTAGAGTTCCAAAGCTCATTTAAAATTAGACAAGTTCCCTGAGCTCGAGCCCAAAGAAGGTTGTATTTTAAATGACCACAAGTGATTATAAGGTTAGATGTTGTGATGTAGCACGCACACTTCTACTAAATCTGATACACAACACACATAAACACACTCATGTTGTGCTTTAAACAGTAATTTGTCAAATTTCCTTGTAAATTTACGCTGCAGGAAACACTGGCAACCTTAAACAAAAAATGAAAATGTTTATTTGAGTATGTATTTCTAACACACACACACACACACAATATTCATGCACACAAGAGTCATGTTCTTGCTATGAGGAATATGCTGTCTCAGTGAGAGCTTGACTGCTTTGAGACTTTATGGTTATACATAGTCTAAGAAGAGAGAGAGAGAGAGAGGACTAAATGCTTATGGTGTAATCGACTATGATAAAGATTACAATAATCATGTAGTATAATGACATAGTTATGTTACATGATAGTTTAAAATGGTTTTAACCAAAATGGAAACCCTGCTTGTGGTTATATCAGATGCTGTTTCAGACAGCGTCTAGTTGTTCAACAAAAACCGTTAAAGCAACGCTAACCATAATATCAGCTTCAGAATCATTTTTATGATACACTGACGAAAGGTGGTTTAATACCCTTCGGTTCCACCTCGTAATCTCGAATATCGTTCTGCTCTACGAGCAGGTACACCGCATGAGAACTGCGTAATGCTTGCTGCACATGTCACAAGGTCCAGTAATTTTCTTCAATTTATCAAATCCTTCAATGAATTTTGTGTTTTTCAGATGAGCGATTGATAATCTTTTTGTTTTCTGTACATGAGCTCTTTAGCTGAGGGTCATCGGCTTCAGCATCCTTAACCACTTGGACCGGAGTCCAGCAGAATTTAATATGCCCAAGTCCTGTAATTACCACTGTGGCTGCAGAGGGTTGCTGTTGCTGTCACCATGTCGCGGTGTGTAGTTTTAAAAGTATAATGAAATTCACATGACTGTTTAAAATTAACTTTACTATCCCATTTTCATATGTGAGAATCATTTAGTTTTGTAAAGAGCTTGGATCTGTACTGAAGTCACGGTTCCTATCAATGCACTGTGCTAATATGGTGGACAATGCATCATACCAACATTAGGAACAGTTTAAGAGGTATGCTCACTCCTTAGCAGCAGGACAAAGCGAAGCAGTCCAGAATATACTTAGTAGCACCTCTAAAGTTCTCATCGAAAGACAGTGTATCTTGTTCATTTCACTTACGCAACCAGCGCTGTGACATTTTTGTGTCCACAATTACAGAGCTCTCAAGTATGAGTATTCAGGTAATCAGATTGGCTTCCTCTGTAGATTTAAGATTCTGTTGTAATAAACACAGGTGATCATAAGCCTTGCAGAAACGCAGCTCATTAGGACACAGCCTGCTGTTCAAACTTTTCTACCTTTGCATGAAAGGAAAAGCTTGCCTCCAAATATTGAGAGACAAGACAATCCCTCATGAAATTAACCTGTAAAGGAATCTTAATTTTACATCTAAGTGGGGATTTTATCCCTTTGATCAGGTTGGGTTGCTGGCTTGTACACTGTGAGTAGATTAGTGCTAAAGAACAGCAGGCGGCCAGGGAGGCTGAGTTGAGTCGGTGCCATGAGAATCAAAAGGAAGAGAGATTTGTAGTGTTTTTAAAAATACTGTCCACTTCAAAACATTTGCTCCATAAGAAGCTAGATTTGTGCAAGTTTGTCTCAAATTCACAGTTAAGTCAAGCTAGCTCTCTCTTTTAGTATTTATCAAAGGGCTCATTTGATTTAAAAATGAAGGAGTCCAATTGTCCCGAGTGCAGAGCCGAGAAGTGCGGCCCTCGCTTCCGGGCTGTGAGGCAGACAGAGTGCTGAGTGAAGAGACAGACAGAGTGGTAGGAAACACAGAGTCTCGGTGACGAGTGAGACTAGGGACTAGTATTCTGGGCGTGTGAGAGAGAAAACAGAGACTGAGCAGGAATGATAGGACAGGAGAGTGATAGGATTGATCTGCAAGGGTCTCACCTGGCTATTGACATGCCTGTTGTTTGAGACGGTTCTCGGGTGTCGGTCAATAGTGAAGGAGTACTTTGGGGCAATGCCTGAATAAAGAAGAATGATGCATTAAATGTTCCATCTCTTTACATTTTATACAGGGACTTACAATGTATCCATCCTGATTTTTAAATATCTCTTTATTGTCAGAAAATCAGATAGAGAATATGGCAATGGGTTGCACTATATTACACTTTTTCAGTCATAAGGACCACTCAAAGTGCTTTTCTTTCTTTTCAATACTACACATTCACCCATTTACACACACATTCATACAGACTTCACTCTGACACAAACATTTGTATGAAAAACATTTATTCATCTTTTTTAGCATAAATTGAACAGATCAATGGCAAGAAACTGAATTTAACTTTATTCCTTGCTGCGTTAAACTCATTTTCTCAGACCTCCTTCTTTCTTCTTGTAAATTATTGTTATTTAACCCTTAGATAGCAAGTTTCTTTTTTGCGAGGTTGCCAAGCTAAAACCATTGAAACTTTGGGGTTACATTGACGTACTTGCCCACAGGTTGTGAATTACAATTTCTACCTAGGCTGTATGTAAAATAACAGGCTTCTGGTTTCTAGAAGGCTTCATGATATATAAAATGTAGTAAGGAATCATGATAACCTTAAGGAACTAATCGCCTGATATGAGTAATAAAAGCTTAAGCCACGTTATGGAAGAAGGCCAGAGTAGTGGTAAGAGACACTGGCCGCAAAACTATAACAGTTTAGGTGGAAACAAAAATGAAATTGTTTCCCACGAAACGAAACAAATTAAGACAAACCCATTATATGATAGACGCTATTTGTGGAGAAGTAAAGAGAAAAGTAAATTATACATTGAGGACACATAAATAGTAGATTAATAGTTGAACAAACTGAAAATGAGATATAACATTAGACGTTTGACTGTGTTTGGTTAGCGTCTGCAGACTTTTTGTAGTAATTACCTTTAGGTCAACCATTGTGTCCTCATTGTAGTTAACTTGATGCTACATTATGGTCTGAACCATAAGGGCTTTCATATAACACATCTATATACGTATAAAAAACACAACAAAATAAACTACAATACGTTGAACCCCATTTTGATATGATTAAATATACATCCAATTTCTTCCTATATATACATCGGGGGTATAGCTCAGTGGTAGAGCATTTGACTGCAGATCAAGAGGTCCCCGGTTCAAATCCGGGTGCCCCCTCTTTACATTGCCGTACCGTATAACGGTTTCTCATTTTTTTTATAAGTACATGATGAACCACAACGAACGTTTACCGTTATGGTGAAGTTGCTAAAGTCGTTTGTCAGTGAACGGCTAAAACAAGCCTTAACAGGGCCATGTTAGAATAGTTGGAAATCGTACATTTCTTTGCATCTTGAGACCTATGTCAAACCTCACAAATGTGTATATATGTTTTATTCACTCATTTACAAGTATTTTAGTGGTCGTTTTTATTATCCTTTAAAACATTATATTACTAAAGCTAGCAACACTATTCCTACCCCCTCTTTAGAATGGTACGTTCCACCTGCATTAGGTGCAGTTACGGGGGCAGGCGACTTTATGGAAGACGCGATAAAAAAGTTTTTTCAGTAGCTAAGATTAGGTTCCAGTTCGGCTCCCAGTTTAATTATTTCTTCGTTTTACTTGTTGATATGCCTACATCGAACTGTAAGTCATATATTATCAAAATTACTTGTTTGTGCGTCATTTGCTAAAACAAGTAGACTCTTTTTGTTAGCTTAAAAATTGCTAGTATTTGTTATGCTAATTAGGACCAGGTAGGAGCAAATGGGAGCAGTTTTAATTTAATCTTTCATCGTTATTCATTTGGAAAGCCTGTTATATGTCTGTTGTGCCAGGTTAACCAATAATTACATTAGGTACAAGCAGCAAATGTGCTTGTATGTAAATATGTAAAGCGGTGTTATGTCAACCATTTCGACTCTAGCTAAACAAATACCTGTGTAGCTGCATTTTCTGTATTAGCAGCCTCTGTCTTAATGGTGTCTGTGGAACATACAGTGTATGACTTGTGAGGGCTGAGTCTATCAGTAGGAAATCAGTGTGTGTGTCATGTCTTATGGCTCCATCGTGTGGCAGTGATTCGGATAGCCTTCTGTTATCAATCCCTCATAGTGACTGGTTTTGGTCATGTTTTTTCTTTCTATATGTTATTTTCCTCTCATTCAGAAACCACAAACACTCACAGAGGTGTTTGCTTGTATCCACCCTGTCAAGATTTTTGATCTGATTTTGATCAGTCACTTAAGTTGTGAGCAGAATGGATATAAATTATGATATTGTCTCATTTTTTGTCCATCGTGGCACACTTTTATTCTAAGGCAGGCCTCTTATGTATTTCTCCTAGAATAAATATGTATTATGAACTTTAGAGCTGCAACTAAGGAATATTTTCTTTACAGATTTGCAGATTATTTCTCCCATTAATGGTTTATCTGCATAGTCTGTCAGTTGTCAGAAAGTAGTCAAGAATGGCTATCGCAGCTTTGCACTGGCACTCACCCGACAGAGACAGTCATTCCTCTCTTCAGGTCATTAACCTCAGGTGATACAGTAGCACATTAATATAGGGCTGCAATTAACAGTTATTGTCATTACTGATTAGAGCTGCAACCAATCAATAAGTCAAGTGACAGCAATTATCAACTATTTTGGTAATCATTAAAGTACTTTTTTATGCAAATTGGCAAAATAATGCAGCTAATTGCAGTCCAAATCCCAAAGGTATACTGTTTACTATCATAGAACATTAGAAACCCAGGAAATATTCACATTTGGGAAGTTGGAATCAATTCATATTATGCACTTTCTGAAAAACTTACTAGTGTAATTCACTTTCTGTAATTCAACTAATCCATTAACTGGCTAATCATTTTAGCTCTACATCAGTCTAATATGAGGAGAAACTACAGGTACCACTCTGATGCACTCATCGTAACCACCTGTTCACATCTTATCAGTACGGCTTGGCTTAAGATGATTAGTTCCATTTGTTTTCAGCTCCTCACCAAGCATAAGATCAATATCAACACTCACCACCAGCTTTTATTAGAAGACATTTAAACAGAAAGGTTCAGAGAAAACTCTCGTAACTTGATGTCTTTAAAATTCATCCAAACAATATTTCTCCAGAGAAGTTCAAGATGATCATTATAATCACTATCAGTTATATAGCTAAATATCTGTTGTAGTCCACAGAGATATAACATTTTATGAACCAATCGTTGCTCGCGTAGAAGTTTCATGAAACAAAAATAACTCCATAGACTGGATAAAAACAAAAACACATAGTTAAGTTGAGCTGTACATTGGTTTGCAGTATGAAGGCTAGTTCGATTCATTCCCTGACATCCCCTTGGATTGATGGGTTTTGTACAGTTACACATTTGCATCTCATCATTTCTGTACAGGCGGCTTCCTCTCTGACCCTCCAACCCTCGGATCATATGGCTAATCTCCTGTGTGTGATGGCAAAGAGCAAGATACACAGAGAAAACTGGCAAGAGCTACGAGAGCAGTTACAGTAAACACTGTCCAGCTGCCAAGGTTGGAGTAGGTGCATCCTGTGTCTATGGTCTGCCTGATCGTCCATATTCATCCTCTTGTAGTACTGTCAAGTCCTCAAGATGGTGTCCTTTCTTCTTCTGGCTGGAGTCCTACTAGTATAGCACCCTTAACAGCACTGCTCAGCTTCAATGAATCCTTCCTTTTCATGACCCCCAAGCTCAACCTCAGCATAACTGGAGTGGCAGCCCTGGTTGCGGAACTTCATAGAGGGCCAGTAGTTATTGGTGCGTCGCTACAAAACAACAGACAGTAGTGGCTAAAGGCCAGGCAGCAGGCAAACATGAGGGTGCTTGTAGGATATCTTTTAACAGAAAAATTGTTGTCCACAGAGTGTATGAAACTGTGGTGTGTAGGTGGAGCCTCTGGTTGTTTTTCTTACCTGCATGAGGTAGAACGGTGGAGCAACTGTCGGATGTGTGTTGATGTAGTAGACGGCCAGTAAGGTCAGAGCTACAAGCAGAACTAGGGCAGCCACTACACCTGCTATGATGGCTGTGTTCTCTGTTATCCCCTTATGCTTTGGAGGACCTGTCTGTAAATCTGAAAGGAAAGGAAGCAAAGATTGTTGATGTTGTTACAGAAGAGGCATTGTTGATACACTGCAGATCAAAAGTTGTAAGACACCCCCATTTTTCCAGTTCCCCATCAAATCCAAAGGTGATTGATGCCTAAAACTAATGAAATAAGACCCAAGTTGTTGCACAGAAGTTCCAAGTATACTGCGTGTTAAAGGTTACGTTCTGAACTCTTAAAAGTTAATGTTACACTGAATGTTTTTTTTTTTTTTTTTTTGGAGTGTAGGGCTGCACAGATTATTTTCAATATTGATTAATCTGCCACTTATTCTCTTAGTAAATAAATGGATTGTTTAGTCATTGAAATGTTGAAAAATAGTGAAAACACAAGATATCCCACTTAATGTCGTACAAGATAAGGAAGAACTGCAAATTGCATTTGAGGAGGTAGAACCAGAAAATGTTACTTTACTGACTTACCTTCACTCTGTGTTTCCCCCTAGATTCTTCCTGCAGACAAACTCACCTCTAGTGACAGGCTGGTCCTCGAGTACTGCTGAAGAAGGTGTTGGACCTGGGGAAGAGTGGTTGAAGGAGCTCATAGATCCCTCAGGTAGGACCGGGTTGTAGTCCTCACACGTGCCTTTAGCCTTTAGAGTGAATGCCCACAGGAATAACTCAAAAAACAATGAAATATCAAAAAAAATTTTACTGTATACATGAGAAATGTATCTCACCTCTTCAGGGCAGTTATAATCTAACCACTCTTGTCTATGCCGGTCGATACCATCAGAACATCTGAAATTCAGCAAGAAGATAATGAGCAGAGCCGGGCTCTCTACAGCTTCATTGTAAGATAAATCTTTTAAGAGTTTGAGCCTACCTTTGAAGTGTGTTGCACCAGCCACAGCCAGTTGTCAGGTTGGATGTTAGGCAGAGATCACAGGATGTGTGCTGGAGACAAGCTAGAGGAACAGTGTTCTTGAGTTAGAGCAGTGGATAATGGGGTTAGGCTGTGTGAATATTGAGGACAGTTTGTAAGAGTACTCACTGGGTAGAGGAATGAACTCAAAAGCAGATCTGTTAACGATCTTTGTCATGTCAATCTCCACACGATGATACTCATAGATAGTGCGCTGCTTTTTTTCTTCAAGACAAATATAATAAATGTTAGTATATCTGCAATGTGGTTTAAATTCTACTCTGCTATCAAGTAAGTGTATGAAAGCATGAATTAGGTTTAACAGAGTAGTAAAACTCAATAGACTCAATAAAGTGCAACTGTTTCATTTCATTTCAGATGTGCTGTTGTGTACCTCCCACCAGGAGGCATTCACTGCCCTGTGAGTCTCATTAAAGGCTCTGCACGCCCACACAGGTGTTTTGAGTCCCTGTGGCTGATTAGACTTGTGCTCAGGTCTGTGTGCTAATATACGTGATAGAGGTGTGAGTAGTCCTGATGCAACTGTGGGAGAGTGAGGGAGATGTCAGTCGAGCACTGTTTGTACCACACAGTCAGGAAAAGCACAAGAGAAACAATTGTTGGCTCAGTCCCACCAAGTGTCCAAAACAGCCAGGTCAGTGAGCCCCTGGAACTAACCCATCTAAACAGAATGCAGTTTCCTGCTATTACCTGCCAACATGTCTGCTCTGTGAAAAGGGTCTATAGGTTTGTTAGGGCTTCAACAGATTAAAAGTCTTAGTTAGTGAACAGCAAGCCACTCTCAATAGACGCGTTCATGGGCTAGTTTTTTCTCACCTTTGAACTGATTAGATATTTTTATTGCTACAAAACCATATGAAAGTTTCTCTGTTGTAACAAAGTAAAGCCCAGTTTTTAAGGCAAATACAAATGTGGATTTGTTTTTTTTTTTAAATCTGACAACAGTACATTGATTAATGTTTTTCAACAAAAAACGAATTTTATAAAGATCCCTTCAATCTGATTTTAAAGAACTGGATCACAATACGTACTGAGGTGTATTTTACACTTGAAAAAAACACTTGGCAGCATTCTCTAGTGAACAAACAACAACGAGAGGTGGGATACACCCTGGACAGATCGCCAGTCCATCACAGAGCTAGACAGTTTCTTTTAGCTAGGTTTTTTTTTCTTTTTGGAGAACTGACCTGGGGAGGAGAGGAATGCCATGAAAGCATCAGACAGTCCCACTTTCACCGGATGCTCAGTGGAATTAATTCTCTCCACTGGTACAGGGATCTGAAAAAGAACAGCTTTGTCAGTTTTAACGTGGTTAAATCTGACATGCAAGCAGAGGATTGGTTCTGGTTGGTTTCTAAAAATAGAAAAATGCAGTAATTAACTTCACTGCACAGGTGATCAAGCTGAAATCCATGACTTACATCTCTGTAGTTGAAAACAATGGTTCCATTTTTGTGGAGGGCTGCCTGGAAAGTAAAAGCTCCTTCAGCCTCTCGGTCCTTTAGCCGCACCTTGTCCCACTGCACCACAAATAGATTACCTGAGCAGAGCGAGACACAGAGGCCAGTCAGAGATATCCAGGAGCTCCCAAACACTACAGACTTCACTGAGGAGCTCCCATTTACCGTTGTCCGAGTACCTCACTGTTGAGTTTTTGGAGAAGCTGGGGTCAAAGTTGGCCATTAGGGGGGCAACGTACTGTGTGGCAGTCAGCATTCGATGTGTAATCTCCCCCATGAAGATGAATCCTGAAACACACGTACATAAATGTCAGATGATGTCTAACATGCTGAACTACTGCAGATGCTCCATGCAGCCATTTAACACAGCAATTCAAATAATAGCAATGAACTGTAATGAACAATTTGTTTGTGGCTGTTCATCAAGAGGTATAAAGTTATGTCTCGCATGATTGCTTGATTTTTTCTTTTCTTTGAAAAAAGAACAAAATTAAACAAATCTTATACAAGTGTATATCAGATTTCCATCCCCATCACAGGATATTCATTAGCATACTATTTATGTGGAGCTAAAGCAGCAATGTTAAATCAACAAACAACTCAGTCTTCTTCCATTTAAAAATTTAGGACACGCACACCAGGTCAATTAAAATCATCAAAAAATGAAGCCATTTACATTTAATTAGATACAGTATATTGTGGCCTGGTATCCCTGAAAATTTCCCCCTGGGTAGGACAAAGTCTCCTTCAGTGCATTGATATACTTCTGGTCTCCTGATTGGAAGAGCAAAGTGAATGAGTGCTGCCGTGATATCAAGTAATAGTAAGTAAAGTAAGTAAAACTCACCACCAGTTGCTACGATAATCTGTCTCAAGTAGTGTCCATAAAAAGGGAAATCAAAAGAAAGCGCCACCCTCTGTGGAAAATAAAAAATATCAGACATGGCTGGGTGTTAAATCAGAGGGTTATATATATGCGTATGTGTATGTGCTCCTCTCACCGCCGCCTGTCGATGCGTATTGGACAGTATGCCATGGACTCTGACTTGGCTCTTGTGCAGAGCGTTGAGATCTACCCACAAGTCTTGAGTCTGTCCGTCTGTTGGACCAAAGCTCTGCCAGCTGTAGTACCTCTGGGAGTCCTCCTGAGAGAAAGAGGGCACTCATTAGGAAAGTGAACTTTTCAGAAAAAATTTTTCCATCGTGAGGTAGTTTACAGCAGGTTTTAGCCTCCAGTCATTTACTTTATCAATAATATAACCATTTAAAAAATAATATAAAAATTATTGCAGGTACAAGTTAGGATTTAACGATGGCAATTTTTCTGCAAGGCAGAAGAGAGAGATACCAAAGGTCTTTGGCTGGATTTGAGCAGGGTATACAGCTGTTTGTTGTCAATGTCTAACCTCTGATTAATAATTTGTCATTTTTAAAGGAAAATGTTCATTTTAGGACAGCTGTGTCTCAGGTGGTAGAGTGACTTTTCCACTGATCGCAGGGTTGATTTGATCCCTCGATCCTCCTGTCCCCATGCTGACAGGTGGACCTGGATCTTGCCGAAGTGGAG
Source organism: Lates japonicus (assembly GCA_033238685.1). Taxonomy (NCBI): domain Eukaryota; kingdom Metazoa; phylum Chordata; class Actinopteri; family Centropomidae; genus Lates; species Lates japonicus. Next base: position 2,142,763 of record BRZM01000039.1, on the reverse strand, counting down.
TTAACTGAGGAAATCATTTGCACGTTAATCAACAATGAAGCAAATTAGCAGGACTGTTAGCTGCTGTTGTAAATTAGTGTCATGCAAATTAAACAAGGATATAATTAATATTTGGAAATATTTTCTAAAGTATGTACATCCTTGTTTACCCACCTTTCTAATAGATAAAGAAATACATTTCCTATGACTGCATATTTATGAATATAGAGGGATTCTTTTATCATTTCATCCTCATGATTGTCATCATCAGCCAGAAATCTGTTGAACTGCATTGATAATACATTGACTGAAACATTCAATTTACTTTTTTCAGCCACTTTGCCATGACACTTCTGATGGTGAACCAGAGAGGATCCTGGGTGACGGCACCCCTTGTGGGGTCATGAGATGAATCTAAGGAGTTGTGAGGTAAGAAATACATTCAGATGCACAAAATCTGTTCAGATTTTTTTAAATATGAAAATGCTTCATATTAGACAGTCAAAGACAAACAACCTATCAAAAGAGGTTTTAAGAGGAGATTGCTATAAGGGTTAGTTGGGAACCACTGCACTGGGACGTTTGAGGATTTGTTTCCTCTATCTCTGTCCACAAAGTTCCACTTGGTGGAGCTGTTTACACATTGCACACAATGCTTTGACAATGAGGGCCTGCATCTTCCAACAGATATTCAGTCTTGATGGCATTATTAATGTATGCCACAGTTCAAGGTGACAGAGAGCAATGGTTCTGGGGTTTAGTGTGGGCTCAGAAAGTGGAGCAGTTAAATGCAGCGCTCTCACTGCCTCTCCGGCTGCTCCATATACAGAAAGTGACCCACTTTTTTTCTGCCATCTCCACTGCCTGACACCAGCTTGTGTTTTCTAAAGGGGGTGTGGGATTTCTAGGTGAGGAGATGGGAAGGATCATACGCTTTTCCCTCACAGCTGACTGATTTATTGAAGAGATTCCCATTGGACAAGAGTTGGAGGGTCTCCGAAATTAGGATCAGACCCCCCCCCCCCCCCCCCCCCCCAAAAAAAGGCAAAAGCCACAGTATAACAGGGCTCTTGTCCAAGTGAGTCATTCACCAGCACACACACAAACACACGCACGTGCACATACTAACGCACAGCCACGCTTAAACAAACACTGTAAGTTGGCAGGACAAGGTTGTCGTCTGTTTTCAATTTGAATTGTAGGGAGAGGGGGAAAAAAAGTACAACACAATTTATTTGGGTTGAATTTTACTGAAGCTGATTCAAGTGAAAGACGAGTCTGGGACATAAGACAAATAAAACCTCATCATGCACACACACACACACACACACACACACACACACACACACACACACACTCACACACACACTGATCTAAAAGGTAATGAATGGAAAATGGCACAGGACAGGTCCACCTGGCATACACCTAACAGTGACCTCCACTCAAAGCTTCTGAAGTTTGGCAGAATAAACATTATAACCGAGGCTGACCTTTCATCACAGTGTTATCACAATTAAATACCCATAGTCAGATTACATTTTATACAGTGCATGTAAAAGTAACCTTTTTTTTTTAGGTTACACCAAATAACAACCTAATAATAACTTTTTAGTCGCACTTCATTCATTTAACCTGACATTGTGTTCATCTTGGCCAGTTTCTTGTTGGGAGATGGAAATATTCTGTTTTGTTTTTCCCAAAATAAACAGAGAGAGTGACGCCAGTGTTATTTTCAGTCGAGACAAAAGTTACAGCTGCAGTTGCTATGAGCAGCTAACATAATGTTCTGATGACGGCATGATAGATATGCCATTTTAGAGTTCTTATTGCTGTAAATCAATTTAGAACAACCTGTGCAGTAGTTTTGAAGTCATCGCTGGTCACTATTTTTGTCACAATTTTTCTCTTGCCAGTTTTCATGGCTGCAGCTAATGTTTAGTGTTTAGCAATGTGTTTCTATGGTATTGGAACATAAGGTGGTGCTTCCTGTGAGCTGTCTAGGTAGTTGCTGTTGAATTGCTCTACCTGACATCCACCTGAGTGAACTCTCATCAGTAATGAGTTGTTACGGGTCATGCATTAGTGAATGTGGTGCTGTGGAGACCTGGCATTGTCTGGTTGATGTTAAATGCTATAGAGAAAAGTAGCGGTATGAAAATCGTCTTGTCTCTCAGCTCTTTAATTCTGGGGCTTCTGCTAACTACATGCTGGCAGCTTGTCACACCAGCCCATGTTACACTTACACTACACAAAGCTTGTTCTGTGGCACTATATAAAAGTTCATGGTGGATTTGGGAAGGTTTAAACTTCCCCTACTCACTTACTTCAGCCAAACTTGTTACATTTGCCAAACACATCCTCAAACCCTGTTCTCTTTTAAAGAGTTGTTGATGTTGTGTATTGAGCTGTGTTAAAGTACAAGTATGATATTTCTATAGTATGTTGGAAGGAAGTAACGTTTAATTTTTCTTACCATACTAGGGCTGACTAGGCACCATGAAATGTAATGTTGTTGCTTTATTTCCATGTCTTCTACATGGTTCAGATGATGAAGATGCTAAGACCTGCGTTAGCTTTAGCTGTGGTACACCCTGTGGGTGTGGAACACCCCGTGGCTTCAGAAAGACCCCTTCACTTTTTACTCACTTTACTGTGTTGTAGATCCAAAATTAAATGGATTAGTTTTTTGTCCATCAGTTTTTGTCACTGGATGACCCACAATGACAAAGTGAAAACATGTTTTTAATCACAAAAATTTCTAAAAATAAAATTGTAACATCTGGTGGCAAAATCACCAGTTGCTGGGTAGAAATGAGAAGCCTGCTCTAGACTGAAATCAAGAACCTACTGTTCAAATGAATCATCAAAATGATTAATGTCCTGTCATCATAGTAAATCATCATAGTAAACTTTATGTGCTGCTTACCAGACAGCGGAAAGCTTGACAGATGTAGCAACAGTAACTAAGGGAAGCTAGACTTAGCAAAGGGTCAGTTGTTTGGATCTCACCAGTATGCGGGTCATGTTGTCAGGCAGGATGCTGATATCAACTCCTCCTCCTCCTCCTCCTCCTCCGCCTTCAGCCTGTGTGTTGCGAGCTTCTCTGTGTTTGTGTGGGGTCTGCTGGTCCATTCTGGTTATGTGAAAACCGGATGGATCCCCATCTGTCCGCAGAGGAGTCCGACTCATTGCATCTAGAACAAGACAGGCATTATAGTGACCGAACAGTGTCAACAACCACATGTAGCCCCTGTATGCAGAGACATCCAGGAGGACTGACTTCATTAACAAACAGATGTCTCTTAAATTCTGCAGGGTCAAGATGTTTTTTATTGGTTACCATGTTTTCTTCATGCTGTAGCAATCCATCACCTCTGGTTGACCATCAGTTTGAGACACACTGTCAGTTCCTCAACAAATAAAGCACCAAACTCTAGATTCCAGACTTTCAGTTAAATTAGAATCAATTTGGGTGCTTTTGAGGAAACAAGCATGGTCATTGACTTCTCTGTTTGATTTCTAAATGTGTAAAAATGATCTTTTAATTATCTGGATTGTGTGTATGTGCGTGCATCCTGAGTGTGAGTGTATTCCCATCTCTGCTCACCACCTACATTTGTGCTGGTTTTCATGTCATCTGCTCAACAGATCATAGATGTTTATATTTTTTCACATTTACTTCCCCTGTCCTTCTTTTATTTTGACAGTAAACTGATCCATGACTCACTATCCTGTGTACATTTATAGACAACAGAGTTGCCAGATCAGCAGAACTTACTGATCGTTCTGCAGGGTGAAGGCCTCTGCTGTTTTCCACTGAAGAACAAGATGAGGGATTAAATCCAGTTTGCTGTCTGGATTTTATGTGAACTGTTAGTTCACACTGAACTGAGCTATTAAGTAACAGCATGTTATGATCATTTTGAGAGTGGGAAAGACAAGAGTCAGCCCGAGGTCCAGACCTCCCTCTCAGCCTCTTACTTTTAAAATTGTTCACAACATAAGACCAAAAATATGTAAACACCCTGGATCCCGATCACATACTTTTTTTGTAGTTTTGGTCTGGAGCTGTGTTTTTTGGGTTTGGCTAGGTCTGTTTGTTCCAATTAAAGCCTTAATGCTACAGCCTTCAATTACACTAGACAATAGTATGCTTCCAGCTATGTGGCAACAGTCTTTTTAGAAGCCCCTCTCAACATATCTATGCCCCTCATGTACAAAACCAGGGCTATAAAGAAATGGTTTTCCCAGTCCCAGTTTCCCAGTGCTCCTGTGGCTGAGTGAGAGCAAATCCCTGTGTCCAGGTTCTGAAATCTTGTGTGAAGCCTGAAACCAAAAGGGTTGAGGCTGTTATAGCAGCAGATAGTTTTTGGAGTGAGATGTTCGTCTGCATAATATTGACCTACATGGTCAGTATATGTCCAAATATTGCCACAAGTTGTTGGATGTTAGACTCTCTACATTCAACAGATGATATAAATTAGCTGTTAACCATTGAAGGAATAGTGCAACATTTTGGCAAGCATGCCGAGTGTTAGGTGAGAGCATCTGTACAACTGTTTTGTTGTAAATATGAAGCCATGCTTATGGAAACGGGGAATCTGCTAAATCTGGCTTTGTCCAGATGGAACAAAATCTGCCTATCAGCACTCACAAATTGACATAAAAAAAGAATTTATCACCATAATCATATGTAGTCTCTCTTAGGCTCACAGGAAGCTACTAGATGAAGTAATTGCATAAAGATTGAACAAAGTAAATGTTCTGTTGTTTGAGAAGTAAAATACAATGACAAATGAGACAATGAAAAGAAAAAAGACTTAAGAAACAAAATGGGACAAGAGAATGAAACTAAGAGAGGTTATCACACACACAGGGGAGATGGCTCTAATGGGGAATCTTGTTTGATTACGGTGCAGTGGAAGCTATTTCCACAGCTTCAGATCCTAATTGGGTCAGATTGGCAGCACTCATCACCATCATCACTAAACAGTTGAGGAGGCGTCAGCAGGGGGAAGAGAAGAGGAGGAGTTGTGAGGAGGAGGCAGATAAGAGACTATACATTAGTTATTACAGAATGTGCATCAAATCCTTCAGGGGTGCAGATGTCGAGTATATGGCCCACCTTCTCCAGGCTTTAAAATGTTTTCAAACTTACACAAGTGTTGAACTTGTTTTCTTTCCTGGAACATCTCTAACCTTGTCTAACTGTCTGCATGTGGGCCTGGATGAACTTCCAACAAAAAGGGGGTTAAAAAGAGTTCAAGACTGGGTTGGGCTTTACATAAGGACTCAAGTTAAGCTTACTTCAGTAGCATCAGGTCTGGCAGACACATGTGGAACCTGCACTGGGAATGTGCAAACTGGTGCAGAAAAACATCCTGGTGACTTTGAAATAGAGCCCAAAAAATCCACTGACTAAAATGACAGATGTGACAAATTTGCTAGTGAATAGCAGGTGATTTAATTGTAAACATAGACTCTGGTCTGGTTAGAATAAAATGTACAGAAATGATTCTGACAGTCCTCTAAATTTAGAATATTCTTGTTAACTGCCAGGATGGTGTCAATTTACATGGGTGCATCTGCAGAATGCCAGATTTCCTGCTGTTTAATCCATCATATCTTACAGTGCCAGGAGTGTTGACCCTAGTGTGAATGAAACCTCTAATCCTGCAGTTTTATGTTGTATGGTTAACAATTATATAATCAGCTATTTTGAGTCTATGGCAGTGGTGTCCACTGTATCTGCCTCCTCAGATGTGTCTGCATTGCAGCAACCACCTTGCAAATCTAGTGGGTGTTGGAGTCACATCGAACTAGGACACAGTATTTTGAGCCATATACAGTGTGCTGTGGATATACAGATTGTGTTCATTCATCCCCTCACCATCTCCCACGTTCCTGTTTCCCATCCCACTGATCTCTTGCTCTTGGCCTTTTTCCAGAAACGTACAGTGGCTCTGTGCTGATTCATTACTTGTTTTTGTATCTCCAACAAAATTCAAGTTAGAACTATTGCTGACAGAAATCTAAGAGGACGCAGTAGGTCACGTTTCTACTATTTGAAGGCAGTTTCTGAAGACCAGACAGCAACTGAAGACAGACTAGACAGCAACCAAAGCCACGTTCCTCAACTGAGACAAAAGCTAAATGGTCTTTCAGTGTGTTCAGCTGAATGAAGTCCAGTTATGAAAAATACATTTCCCCAGAAAATAATCTTTTTTTCTGGGTAAATTCACAACACTGAAGTTCAGGTGAAGGCGAGGATACATCAAGGGAACAGAGGCATGTTCTTGATCATAGAAAAGAAAAGAGAATTATCAGCGGGCCCGAGAGCAAAAGGTCAGCATCTTTGCTTCAGAGACAGAGACCTATCATCCAAACACAGCTGAGGAGAGGTGATTAAATCTCAAGATACAAAGTTGTGACCCTGTAGCAGTCCTGTGTTGTGTGCTGTTAGATGAGGCACTGTGTAAGTATCGGGACAGGGATTAGCAAAGCACCTGCAGTCTTCTGGCAAAAGAATCACTGGTGGAACAGTAATCACACCGCAAGGTCACTGCTGTGTGTGTCATTGCAGTTTAATACAGTGGTTTTATTGTAGTTGGATCTTAAAAGGGTGATCTGTGTTAAAACCAGCCCGGAGCTTATGGCGTGGGAGGAAGCCATTTGGCAAATTACGCCGAGAGGAACAGCAGTAACCATAACACACAATCACAAACACTGGCAGCTGGACTGATAAGGACACCAAAAAGAAAAGGAAAAATGTAGCGTTTAGATAAATATGAACAAATGGATCCAATTCAGAGTTTATAAAATGTTTGATTTAAATGATGAACTGTCAAGGAGTTGTTTCTTGTTTACGTTTGGAACCGATTTTCCATTTTCAGTGCAGATGACATGTAGTTCCAGTTTGCAAATGGACTTGGCCAGATGTAGCTTACTATAGGCTTTTTTCAGTGTTGGAGTACTTATAGTTTTCACAATAGGAGATTATTTTATTAGGGAATGTTCAGTAGCTCCTGACTAATCTAATCTGAAACGCTAATGAGATTTTGTAGTTGTTTTTGTTGTATGGTATTGTACTGCAGGTGGTAAGAGTTGGACTACAGACTTTTACTCCCTTAAGCAAGCAATAAAACTCTTGGTGGTAACCTGGAAAAAGTAAGCTCATCTAGGTCATTTGTCTGGAACCTCAGTCCCACCTTGTCTATTGATCAGTGCAACATGTCAGATTTAGATCAAAATTGTCTTGAGTAGATGCCATCTTTTTTGAAACTCAGTTAATATCTGAAACTCAAATTGATCAGTGTGAGACAAGTCGTCTCATGTTACTCCTGAACAGAGCTTTTTTGTTCTTTGTGGGCAAAAATTTTAACAACAATTAGCATCTACTTTTAAAAACTGTGTGGACAGCAGGTATTAATAGATTGGAATTAATAGCTGCACACAGATGATTAATCTACTCTATCACTTTAACAGTGCTTAAATGGTCACTATGTTAAGATTTTTTTGACCTAACGTCATATTATGTGTAATTTACCAGTGCTGGGAGATGGGCCAGAGTTTTTAGCTACACTCTTGCCTATCAAGGAAACATAACAAGACCTGAGTGGTTCACTGAGAGGGAAAAAGGTTTCCAGTTAAGAAATGGTGCAGTACATAACACCCTGTAAAAACCACAACTGGTTGTTTTTACACTTCGCTTTATCTGTGGATGTCTGCCACCGGTCGAGGCAGATGGCCACCCACCCTGAGCCTGGTTCTGCTCAAGGTTTCTGCCTCTTAATAGGAAATTTTTCCTTGGCACTGTCACCAAGTGCTTGCTTATGGTAGGAATTGTTGGGTCTTTGTAAATAACATTACAGGGTATGGCCTAGACCTGCTCAGTAGGAAAAGTCCCCTGAGGTAACCTCTGTTAAGATTCAGCACTATATAAATAAAATTGACTTGACTTGAATGGAAGATATAGCATGTTAAGTAGTGAGGTTTTTTAAACTTTGGACAGAGCCTGGTTACTATTTCTTTCGTGGTATACATTTTTGTTTTCATAAGCTACTGTCTTTGCACATCAACAGCGCCCTCTGTAGCTGCGAGTGGTAATTAATTCTGTTGGGCTCCAAGTTAAGTGGTTTTCATGTACAGAAAATAAAGCCTGTCAGTGACTTGACCAGCCCCACTCACTGAACTGACACATGGCTCAACAGTGTATATTAACCCATTTTCCCTGGCTTTCGGAGCAGGAAGTGCTGTCTCTGTAACAAACACACCAAACTCTGTTAGACTTCTGTTTAAGCCACTGACTATCACTCAGGTAGCAGGAGATAATACCTGCTCACCAAAGTTACATAGAGACAGAGGCACCATAATTATTACAAATCAATGTACCATCCAAATAATTCTGAAGTTGTTATTTTAAGGTAAAATAGCTACATAATGTTGCTTCAATGACACATTTCTACAGACAGATTCCAGTTCACAATTTGGCATCCCGGGGCAACAGTCACACTAACATTTATTATGGCTAAATTTCAGACCAAAATTAGTGGATTTGCTCAAACAGGTGAAGTAAATCGCAGAGATCGCCTTCTATGAAACATGACTCTGAAATTTGTGCTGTTGGTCAGTTGCAGACACTCTTGACAATGCTGACATTTTGAGAGAACAGGAACAGCCTTGCAACCAATTTTGTGTAATTTTGTGCTGGAGTATTAGCTGCTCTGCAAAAGAGATTTGGCATGGTCTACAGTAAGTCGTGAGACAGGGGTGGATGGTACAAATTCATTCCCTTCAGTGGAAGTAGTTGAGAGTCCCTACATCACCACACTTCCAGCACCACCTATTTAGAGAAGAGTTGTTCCACTTTCTGGTGTGAGTAAGCACTAAGATTAAGTTATCAGGCACTGGGAAAAGAGCCCAAAATAGGAAACTTGCTGTACAGGTGTGAGGACTTGAACTGAATTACTGGTTTTGGCTTAGTGGTGAAGATGAGCGTGGACATTTTGTTGGACTTTAAGTCTTATGTTGAGGGTGGGATGGGGGGGTCCGTCTCTCTGGTCTGTGCACAGTGTGTCAGGTTGTCCTCTGCAGAGCGAGGCCTCTGATCAGAGGAAGTGGGACCACAGGAGAGGCCAGAGAAACTAGAGCACCGCTGATTGTCGGAGGAGGAGTGGCAGTGGAAGAACGGGGGCTAGCTAAAAATAATGTATCTCCAAGGAGAACAAAAATACATACATGCGCATACACACACACACACACACACACACACACACACACGGGATGACAGGAGCATACAGTATACACACAATATACAGGAGATGCATACAGTATTTTGTGTGATAAGATGCAGTTTGAGGTGAAATGAAGCAACACAGAAAAACAAGAAACTTTCCACATTTAAGAATTCTAAACTCAGCTGCTGCTCTCATTGACTCATTCTACTTCTCAAAAATGCCTGCTGGAATGAAAGTACAAGTCATCATTAGAAATTACTGGTTAACCTCAAACATTTATTTGCTAAAATGCAAAATTTCCGATCACATGATGCATATTTTTCAAGCAAATGAACACCAGACATTTGGTTTTGTTCTTTTAAATTGGAAATACAGAGGTTTTGGAAAGGCATCCTAAGAAAATCCAGACGTGCACACAACCTTTCATGTGCTTCCTGTGACTGACAGAGAGAAATGTCAGGGGACCTGTTAGCTTCACACACACACACACACATATGTATACACAAAAAAGTGCCCAAAAAACATTTTTCAAGCATGCCTGTTGCCAGAGTTGGTGCAGAAGAATTCAGGTCAGATATTTTTTTCAACCTGCACACACTTCAGTTCTTTGGAAGCTGTTTTGTGCAGCCTCTTCTGAAAAAAGTCAGTCAAAATGGTGTTTATATTAGAGTACATGTGAATACCTGTGTGTCTTTGCTGCTTACCTTCATGCTCTTGAGCCCAGACTCTCCCCAGCTCAGCCTGGGAGAGACAGATGAGGAGAACAGCACAAAGCCCCATGTCCAGCCGACTCTTCTCCCTCCTTCCCCAGCTCTTAATCACTCCTGTCCTTTCCTTCTTCTTCTTCTTATTTTCCCGTTTCCCCTCTCACTGTGCAGGAAGAATGGGGCTCCTTACTCCTCCACTCCCCCGCCTTTTGTCGCTCTCTCTTCGCCTGTGCTCTCCCACACAACTGCTTTTCCTTCACCTCAGCTAAGGTTTACTCGTTTTCTCCCTCCTCTCTGGCTGTCTCTCTTCTCAGCTTTATGTCCTTGTTTGGCCCTCAGAGTAACTTCTAGGATGACGGGTCCATGGTTAGAAAAGAGTTGACATACAGCTGAAATGTTGCAGAGTGAGGAGTTGTGTTTTCTCTTTGCTCTTCTTTTGCTCCAGTCTCATTATTTTCTACTCCTTGAAATAACTCCTCACTTCCCCTTCTGTCTGTCTGTCTGTCTTTTGCTGCCTCTCTCCATGTGTTTGTTTCTCTGTTTCTCTCTCTCTAACAGAGCTCTGGATTTTTGTAGGGACTTCCCCAAAGAGGAAATATTTATGTATTTCTATTTCCTTTCCTTTCAAACCAAAAAAAAATGGGGGGTTGGAGTTGGGAGGAGCATGTCTCCCCCATGTGGAAGCATGTTGAACCAAAACAAATGTGATAGTTAAATGGTTGACATTTTGAGGAGAGCTTCTCCTGTGGTTTCTTTGAAGAAATATTACATGACTTATTGCAGTCTGGTTGTTTTTTGTTTGCTTTTACATCTGAACACAGGTTTGCTAAAAACAGATTCCCATAGTGAGGAATGATTTGACAATGTTAAAATATATTCAGTGATGTATTAGTGTTGTTGTTAGGGTATGAAATTAGACTATGAAAGTGCAAGTAAGAGTTTTAAGTTTTATTTTTTTCACATCTGTGCTAAAGAGTTGTTCTTGCTCATACAAGATAAGATTATGCCCTACCCTTGAGCAGCCCTATGGGGCGCACAACACTCCACTACTGACCCAAATCAACCACAGAAAATACCTTTAAAATGTGATGTAACAACATTACTAACTGATGTATTTTTAATCGTTTTTGGACAATGGAGCTTTGTGGCACAGAGGAGTGCGATCAGGCTTTGGATACACAGATAATGCTTGTTAGTAGGATCAATTCATTGTTGGTTTTAGTCTTAAATGGGATTGGTTGACAACGAGACAAATTTAGAACACCACCAACTATATCCTTTTAATATTTGCTACCGCCTGCTCCTGCTATGCTCTTGATTAAGACTCTTCCAGTGGGATGGGATGATGAAATATCAGTAGGCGTATCAATATTAAGATAGACATAGTTCTTCACACCAAGCAACTATGAAATGTGTCGTGAGCACCTCTGATTTTCCATACCTAAATATTCCCCCTAGGAGTTAATCTTGTAGGCATGTGGACAGGTAGGAGAAAGGAGGACATTGTGTGGTGCTTTGTAGAGAAGAAACAGGCCTTGTCAAATTCATGCACATTAGTTGCAGATGATAAAATGTGTTTTCACAGCCTGTCAAAATTTATTTTGCCTCTAGATTCACTGGAATAGATACACAATACAAAAACAAAAATACCTACACACATAAAGCAGGCCAAAAAGATGCCAGACATATTTATATGGCTAAAAAAGAGTTGGTGTTGTCTTTCTTTCCTTAAGTAAAACTTCTGTTTATTAACTTTTTTTTATTATTAACTTACTATTAACTTATTAACTTATTAACTTGTTTTCCATACATAGACTCAGCGGCCTGCCCAGGTAGATAAAATATCTCTTTTTCAGTTTAGGTAAATCTTACATTAGAATGCCATATTTCATTCTTTTCAAACTAACTAGTCTGCCTTGTGATTCCTCATAAACTTATAATAATGTTTGTTACAGCTGTTTTTATGGGTCCAGTTTGATGATAAATTTGTTCCAAATGAATTCTTCCCAGACTACTTAGTTTGTCAATTCATTGGAGAGGTTCATTAAAAGTACAGTCACTGATTTTGTTACAACACCTCCCAGCCTTGCCAAATCTCAGAATTTAACCCTAAATCAGCTTTGCTGTTTTGAAACTCAGCTGTGAATGTTGGTGTAAAATCAGGATGTACATCCATCTTTAACACAGTAAAAGGTTTTAATGATTATAATTAAAATAGGATTTTGGTATCTGTACTCTTTGGTGTATTTATAGGCAAGATAATAAAACTGGGGAAAAAGCTTGTGTTCGGCTAGAAGACTGAGTGTTATTTATGCTTATTATATGTGAAATTTTCAAATTAGGAATCAGGAAGTTGTGTCAGCATGTACTATATGAGTAACAGAGTTTCAGTTCATCTGGGCCAGTTTCAAGGCCCTGTAGCAATTCTGTTTATATTGCGCTGGGTGTCTGCATAGGCAGATGTTTTCCCACATGTGCAGTCAGCACATACAGTCTCTGAGCATAACTTGTGGGCTGCACATGTCCACATGATGGCCACAAGACTTCAGTGAGTGAACCCTTGCGGATGTGGGCAGAAGCCAGAATTTACATTGTGTGGACCCTTGTGGATAAGTGCATTGGGAAAGTGTACTTTGTACTTTCTAAACATTAAAAGTCCTTTAGCAAAAAAGAATAATTTTGCCCCATATAAATAGTATCCAGACCACACTATCAACTGCACATATTTATTTCTGAATGACATCTTGTGGTCATTTAGACACATAGGTGGGTGACAAATTGACAGAAAAACCGGAATAAATAGAGTAACATACATTAGCAAATGCTAATGGTGCCATTGAATGAATGATGTGAATGAATGCTCTTAATCGCCCTAGTAGTGAAGCACTGAGGTGGTTGTGGAGGCTCATGGGGGCCCAGCACCTTGCTCAGACAGTCAGTGTTGTTTTTTTCCCTTTAACTTGTCACGCGTATGTAGACTGAGCTAGCCCCTGATAAAGACGCTAAGGGAAAAACAATAGAAGCCACACAAAGCCCATTACCCAGGCTGCCATTGCTGATTCATCAATGGCAATTGGATATAATTCAGACTGGAAAACATATGGTCAAATTGTATTAAAGAAGGGGGATACTAATTCTCTTGGAGGTGGACTGCCAAAAGGCTAAATAACAAACATCCATGTCCAAACCCGTTGATGGTTAGGAGTCAAGAAAAGCAGATGAGGAGAAAAAGTCCCTCTTAACCCATGAAAAAGTATGTGCTCTGCTCTGATCCTGTATTCTTCAAAAGTCAGTTTCCTTGCAGGATGTTTGTTCTGATTTTGACATAATAATAATTGGTAATGGCTTGATTTTTGACTACTGGCCACCAGTGACCCTTGCTCCACATTCTCATCTTGCCCTCTTCTTGTTTTCCCTTTTTTTTGTGCAACCTGGCACAAAGAAGACACAAGGCTGTTTCCCATTACAGAGGGAGTCACACTCTTCTGTCTTGTTCCAATTGGAAACAGGTTATAGAGAACACTATTTAAACTTTACCAGAAATGCAGTTCAAACATCCGAGTCCAAAATAAAACGCCGGTTCGGTTTATTTGAGATTATTTTTAACGATGAAGTCAGTGTATTTATTTTGTCTGTGGACCCAAAACATTGAGCAAATTTTATTATCACTGACTTTTAGCACAATAAGTCCTTGTCAGAAATGTGTCTTTAAAGGATTACTGCCACTGTAGCTAAAAAATCATAAAGGACAAATGTGGAGTTGGTTATAAGTCAGTGAGGCAAACTTATTACCATTATTGGTAACTGATGACGCATTACATGTAAGGGTTTCCTTGTGAATATTTGGGCTAGGGCACACAGTGTACTTGTCTAATACAATATGAATCAAAATCAGGACCTTTTGTTGTAAGTCATCCCTTTACTTTGTGTTTTCTGCCTTAAATAGAGCATTGAATAAGAGTTTTATCATGTTTTATAAAAGCAAAAACCTTTAAATCTCTAAACTAAGCACACTAAATTACTGACAGAATCTAGAAGATGAAGAAGGTCCATGGGTTCCTTTACAAAGTTCTGGTGGTTGTTGAGGAGGTTCTCAGGATCGTTTAGGAACTTGTAGGGATCATTGAGAAGATTATGGTAGTAGTTTAGGTGTTTTTCATAGTCATTAAGAAGGTTCTACATGTGTTTTTTTATTTTTATTTTAGCTGTCAATAATAACATTGTAGCCTACAGGCTACAAACATTGTAGCCTTTAGAAGGCTCAAGGAGTCTTGTAGATTTAAGTGGTCCTTTAAGATGTCCTTGAAATCCTTCAGAATGTTTCTAATGGGTCTTTATGAGCTTCTGGTAGTCTCTGAAGAGTTTGTAGTGAGTTCCTATTAGTCCTGCAGGAGGTTTCTAGTGGGGGGATTTTAGGGGTTCTCTAGGTGGTTAAACACCTGTGGGAGATTTTGCAGTAATGTGTCCCCACCATCATCAGCAAAACACCAAATGAGGAATGTCATCTGTTAAAAAAAAAAAAAAAAAAGTTCATCCCTCCAGTAGAGTTCTGTACATTTGTAGAATTTATAATAGGGAGCACTGAAGATGTTCTGGAGGCTCACGGTGCAACATCATGACTAATGGCCTTTTCACATACAGCCTGACACGAATATAGAACGGAAAATGTGAGATACTTGCCCATGAATATACAGAAGTTGAAGCTTTACTGCGGCCGGCTGCGGACATATTTTTCAGTATGTTTGTGGGACAGTTTGGTCCTGTTGGGGATGCGACCGCCACATTTGAGGAGGCAGGGGACCAACTACCGGGATCCTTTGACCCAGAGCGGCTTCTGGCAGCCCGTGTGATTGTGATGCCTTGATTCGCGGTGCAAAAGCTCCGACCTGCTGTCAAAAAAAAAAGTCATCGCTTTTTCATTGCATAGTATTTGCGTTTTGTGTGAAAGTAGTCACAACAAAAACAACAGCTCGAAATAATAAATTGACATACAAATTTAAAAAAACACCCTCGGTGTAAAAAGGCCTTAACTAACTTAATAGGTTTCTTTTCCTTTAATTTGTCCCCCATCTGTAGTTGGTGTTATTAACTTCATTATTAGTTCACATCTGTCTCACCAACAATAAAGATACCTCACTTTTGAGACAATTCTCAATTAATGATTGGAGTAGATGTTACTGCATCATTCCAGACAAATGGGTGAGGGGAGCTCAGCTCTGTTTGCTGGTGCATGAGCTGTGTAGACAAAATAACAACAAAAAAAAGAAAATTTCTGTGAGCTATTTGTCAGAAAAAGGTTTTTAAAATGCATTTTCATACTTAGGTTTTGTAAGGATGTTTGTATGGATTTGCAAATGTTGCAAGTTTTTACAAATCATCATTAAATGGCCACAAGGATGCTTCATGTCACTGCAAACCCTTTCACAGCCAAATAGCACAAATATAAGTAAATTATACTACATTATACTATACGTGGTATGTTTTTGTATGATTGACCCTGGTTAGATTGAGGTCAGCAGTCTCAATTAACTCTTTTACAGACTATGACGTTATGTTTGTATCTCCACTCCATTTATTGATTAGTACAACGTAAGAACAGTCAGATTTTTTTGAATGAATACAATATTCAGCTTGTAATGGAAATGTTTTCTTTCTGTTAACATTTATAGGCTTCATTTCACCCCTCACTTAACTTCATGAGGAGTGATCTAAAACCTCAGCCCTGTCTGTGGAAGGCACGCAGTGTCTGCCCGCTAACAGTGAGAAATGACTCTGAGGCATTTATAGCACCTTGTTTAAAATGTGACTTAGATTTAAGGCTGTGAGTAAATAAATGTTAGAACACTGTGTGCTTACACTTTGCTAAGTGTACTACAGGGCTGCAGCCAGACACATGGCAGTATGTTGGTGACAAGACTCAGCAGCTCTCATTTGTGTAAATTTTGTTCCCAATTGCAGGAATCCTTTCTCTCCTTTTTCTTTGTGGTCCGTACCTGCACATGCATGTATTCTCCTAAGAATTAATTGTAATAGCTTTGATAATCTACTGTCTTTTCTTGTTTTATCGCCATTATTGGGTCAAATTTTCACTTCATCCAACAAGGATTGTGACCTACAAAATACCTACAAAATAAATAACATTCCCTCAGCCTCAGGTGTATTGTACTGTGTTTAGTACTAATTAGCAGATGCTCACATTGTGAGCATTTTGGCATGGTAATGACTATTATTTCTCTCAATCAGAGCTCCCTCTTCTTCAATAAAACATTCTGGCACACAACAGAAGAACAAATAGCTCAATTAATATTCCCTCCTCCCCATCTATGATTATTAATTACACCTTGTTCTCAAGGTGTCTCAGAAAACTGTAGACTGTGTTTTTTAGTAAAATAATACTAAAACTACTCATTGAATCCTGAAAAAACAATATATTTACCTAATTGTTCTCTGCTGTGAATACACATTCATTCTGTTGCCATTTGTCCGTCGATTCCTGCACTGAACATGTTGTTTTGGTGACTCCTCGTGCCCTCCACCATTCAGGGCTCCCTGTGGGGGGTCAAGGTCCATTACAATGACTAAAAATCACCCTGCCCATTGTTTTTGTTAGTCCCTAATTGTCAAACCCACAGCAATGTTGATTGTGACAGTGAGTGCATTCATTATGAACGTCATTAGCAGAGTCATTAACACCAGGAGAGCATGTTAAGGACTGTGTGGAGACAGTTATCTGCTGTTGGCATTGGGTAAATAAAATGGGGATATCTTGTTGTAAGTTTGAATGTAGAACAAGAATACCTGTTTGGAGGAACATGATAAGGGAAGGGATGGGAGTTGAGGTTTGAGTTGT
Source organism: Lates japonicus (assembly GCA_033238685.1). NCBI lineage: Eukaryota > Metazoa > Chordata > Actinopteri > Centropomidae > Lates > Lates japonicus. The sequence goes on along the minus strand of BRZM01000039.1, from coordinate 2,125,991 downwards.
CATTTTTATGTTGCAAACACAGACACAGTGCTGGGAAAAAAAACACCATAATGCCTCATTGGGAAGGGAAGAGAATGTATTTCTAAGTTACTGGCTTACAATTTTCAGTTTATGAGTTATAAAACATAGGGTGTATTGGCAAATATGTTAAATCTGACTGATGCTGAGTCTGCAAGCTCATAGATAAATTTGATTTAGATCATTTTTCATCACTTTTTGCATACCAATATTTCTCCATTCTCTTATTAAGCTGTTACCAGACATACTCATTTTTGTGCACAAGCCTAAAGAAGGATAAAATAATGTACCCAACATAAAAAGACAGCTACTCTTCAACTGTTTTGATTGCAGTTATAACTCTAGTCTCCTTTGAAAGGTAACTCTTTTATATTTTACAATCAAAAAGTCAGAACAAGTATAAGAGACACTGAACCAAAGTTGGAACGGTACAAACAGGGTGGAACTGTAGGGTTTTTTTTAACTTACCTGTTCTTTTTGTCTTAAAAAGGCCTCTAGTAGTACGTTTTGTGTAGAAAACACAGCCACAAATCTGATTCTGTGTCATTCAGGAAATGTAGAGCTTTCGAACAATGTACAATTCAGTACAGACCAAAACACACCTAAAGTACCACTCCTAAGGAGGACAGTGTATTTTAAATGGTTGATATATAACCTACAGTACTGAATCATCAATAAACAAGAATCAGAATAAGTAAACTGCTTGGATGCATAGTTACGATTCAGTACTTATTTGCATATTGCTAATTGATCTGGTTGTTGCTATTGTGCCGACTAATTGACTGCCAATTACGTCATTAGTCTGAGTTAGCCTGTTTTGATAAGGACTTAACTACCTGGAGCTGAGATAGGTGCAGACCCTGTGATATCTACGTAACCGATCTGTGCTGTCTGCCACTGAGAATATGTAAATTACTAACAATTACCCAGGCATCTCAGTTTGGGTGAAAATACTGAGAGCTGAATGAAACTGTGAATGCTAATGGTGAGTACAGCTACTCAGACAGTTTGAGGTTACACAGATGTTGTTGTTGCACATAGTACAGATACAGTTTTTTACAGTTTTGCACAGGAACTTCAGAGTGAGCATCATTAAACGATGAGGACCAATGTGCAAGGTAGTTGTAAAATGTCCCCACAATATCAAGACCGATATCCTGTAAAATCCCATCTCATAGTATTATACACTGCTGTGCTGTGTTTTGATGTCTGATAAGGATTTGTTACTCAAACCAGCTGCACTGATATGTACTCAGTCTTCTCAGTAGTACCTAAACACCTCTGTTGTCATATTTTACTGTATGTCGTGGTGTGTGTTGTTTGTTGCACCCGTATAATGATGATAAAGGCTTATCTCTACAGGTAAAAGCACTGCTGTAAAGGATACCATAAATTACAGAGCTGAGCCTTATAGAAGATTAAATTTAGTCAAGAATATGGTTATATACATTGTGAAAGGAGACAAATGTGTTTTAGCTGTTTGCAACCTTGCAAGTTGAAGTTCAGGCTTTCACTTGTATTCCATGATAAATTTGCTGAAGCAAAACAGTAGTTTTTTTTTTCCATTTCTACTACCAGCTTATTATGAAACCTTTCACTTCAAAGAATAAGCAGATATTCAGGGGCAAAATCAGACATGACACATTGACAAAATGTGAAATTTTCAGGGTATGAAAATATTACACACTTTTTTTTTTGCAATGGATGAGAGTTGATATGATGTGTGGTCTAATTCCTTGGTGGCAGGTGGAAAGACACCATAAAGCAATGACAAAATGTGCAAAAAAATGAATGTTTGTTTCCCTAGAGCAACTTGTCTCCCCTTCACTCTATCCCCTTCTCCCCCTGAGAACTAATGGCTGATGGTAATTACATTTAATGAGATCATGGGGTCGTCTGCAGGGTGCGCCTCTGCAAATTGCTCTCAGCGTGGGGCCTGAAGTGGGATAGGGTAGGGACCAACGGGGCAGCGGAGGTCGGGGCCAGGAGTGTTTGCCCAGTGTTTTGGGGCCAGGACCCACAGTGGCTTTACGTGTCACTCAGAGAGCACTGAAACATGTCATGCATTTGTCTGCTTTTGTCCTCCTCATTTGTTTGTCTGGCACAGATAACCACACAGAGGTGGTGCTTGTCTTGGTTCTATTGTGTGGAGCTGTTGTCAGCCATCCATCCCCTCCCAGCCCCATCTCCCCTCTTTCCCTTTCTCCCTGCTCCACGACTGGTCATTTTGCCACTATTTACTGGCTGCAGGGGGTAACCTGGGCAGTTTAGTTAATCCATTAACAACTAATTGTCTCCTCCTACCCCGTTGCTTGGACAAACAGTCTGGTGGGGGGATGTCAACCCCTGTTGACCTATAAAAATCAAGCTAGAAGAGGGGGCAGCCACTGTCACTGCATGGATCTCTTCAGTTCACTTTCTACACATTTACTGGGACTTTCAAGTTTTGGATTTTCTTTTGCTGCTGAGTCATTGTCCTTGAGTCACCCCCGTCATTTTTAGTTCCTCTTGCTCTTATTTTTATTAGCTTATTTCTTTTGGTCAGCGGAAATGTTGGGGAATCTGTGGATGCTCTGTCTGTGTCTGTGCTTCTCCTGGGCTGAAGCTCGCATATGGGCCTGGATGCTCAACATGCCTCACAGTCCTCCCAAAGATGGAGCAAAGGCACTTAGAGAAAGCACTCCCATCGCCAAAGCAATCACGGTAAGACACTGGAAACTGTGCATTTATGTAACAAGGTTTTCCCCACCATTACAAGGCTTAGGTTCAGCACCTAAGCCAAATTTATGTAAAATCATTGTGAACAACAAAAATAACTAAAAGACTTTTCCCTGACGTAATGGTGGTAGTTGGTCCCTAGTGGACTTCTTTAGCAAGTTTTGTCTTTTAGCTTTGTGGGTGTTGTTTATTTATTATCTCTTCTACCTTTGCCAAATATTTGTACATCTAGTGGTTCTTGGAGGAAGACCCTTAAGCCCCCCCACCATACACCATACGCCTAATGCTTCAATACACTATATAATGATTCTCGTGAACTAATTCAAAACCTTTATTAAATCTTCAGAGAGAGGGAGAAATAGAATATTTTTTCTTAAGCTTTGAGAAAATATTATGCCCAGAATCAGTGTCACTTTTCCCAGCTTTACACGAAAGATGATTTGCACAAGCACCAGAAAAGTGCAGGACTTAAATTTGGGCTTACCTTGTCTCCCTCTTTTCTCCAGGCTGTGTGCGACCATGACAGGGCCTGTGGGCGGGGTTTTTCCTGTGATCGTCACTTTGGTCTGTGTGTCCCTCTGCGAGGGGAGGGCCACTATTGTCGGAGGGATGCCCAGTGTGTCCGTGGCCTCAGCTGCATGTTTGGGAAGTGCCACCGTAGCATCCCCAACGGACAAGAGGGTAAGAGTGCAAAAAATAAATGGAAATTTAGATGGAACTTAATATCTGGAAATGGTTTATCTGAATTAGACTGAAAAGAAATGATGATCTGATCTAAAATAACCAGTTTTTCCCTCATCCAGGGGCCAGATGTAAAGTTGACAGGGATTGTGGGGCATCTATGTGCTGTGCCCGACACCATGGTGAGCAGGTGTGCAAGAGACGTCTGATTCGTGGCGAGAGCTGCTATGTGCCCGATGGTGGCCTGGCATTCAGCATAAACCAGATTTGTCCATGTGACGAGGGGCTGCTGTGTCGTGAAAACAGTGCACCACGCAGGAGAGAGTAAGTACAGCAAACAAACTGGTTTTCAGCTGAAATTACTGGAGACACTAGCAAGTGAGCACAGCAGGCAAATGCCCAGGAGCACCAAAAGAGCAGAGATTCTTGTTATTTGGTTCGACAGAAGTTGATTAACAATAAATATGTGCACCACCTGTGTAATATTAACTAAAAAATTTCCTGCAATATTGCCTAATCTTTTGACCCTGTCTCATACTCTGTAGGGACATTGTGCCCAAAAGTTACTTTAAGACTTCAGTTTACACTGTGCCCACAGAGTGCGGGTAAAGGGACTAGATGGTTATGGTTATATTTGATCAGATTTCCTCAAACTAATTGGCATACATTACTTACAGGGAACCTGGAGCTGGCAGGTTAAATACAGAAGGCACAAAGTTCCACCTATGTCACCAGTATGATAAAAGCATAACAAAAGAACTTGCCATAATTGTTATTGACATTTTTTGTATAATTAAAGAATATAATAGTATGCGCAACTGTTGCTTTAACCTGTAAGCCTTAACCCAGAACCCTCTGTTGGATCTAACAGGTTTTTTAAAAATGTGCTTCAAAATGTTTGATGAAAAACTTTAAGTATTTGTTTGTTTTGATGATAAATGATTTTAACCTCAGCTTGTTTGTGTTTCAGGAGAGAATTTTTTTATCAGCCAGAAAGAACAAGTTGGACCTGTCAAGTGCCCAAACCCTGATACCAGCCTCAATACTAAAGCTATTTAATATGTACATATGTTGTATATGATTGTATATAAAGAAATGTACGTTATTTCCAAATATGTTCTTATGGCAAGGATGTTTTTGTATCATTTAATTCTGTAAATTTTGACAAAAGCACTACTGTATGTAGCTCAGCTCAACAAAGCTGTGTCTTCTACAGTATCTTCCTAATGCATTTAGTGACCTTTGAGTATATCTATAATGTCTAGTTTAAAGAATAAAAATAATTCTTTTCAAAAGCAACGAGTCTAACATTTGTTTTTCACAACATTTACTATAATCACTGCTCTCTTTGTTTTGAACATACAGGGGATGTTGCAAAGAATTTAACACACAATAAACCCAAATGAATAAAAAAGAAAATAGATAGATAAAAAAAACTGAACTATTGTTCACAGTTTAAAATCAAAAAGATGGACTTTGGGTGCAGTATTTCTTTAAAACTTTAAAGCTTGGACTGTACAGACCCATAAACACAGACTCGGTCTCCGTCTGAGCTTGTTTCTGGAATCACAGGCCACCATTGCATAACACGGTAAAATCTTGTGGCTCCCGATTGTTAGCATCACCAGATGCTGTAACGCTATCTGTCCCCTGACCCCTTCTTAGATCAGTATCTTCCTCGGACTATCCCTTTACGAATTCCCCCGTCGCTCCATTCAGATGCTAATCATCTGCAGTTTGCCCCTTCAATTGCTTGGTGACTTGAATTGTTCTGTGAAGGACATTAGTGTCTAACCTCTTTGCTATCGTCTTACAGCTCTTATCATTAGGTCTTCGCAAGGAGGTATTTGATGCTGTGAACTTTGTTAATAAAAAGAAAGATTTGAAACTATTGCTGCATTGGTGACCAGTTTGCCTTTCTTTTGAGCTAATTTTACCAGCCCATTTAAATTTCTTGACAAATATGATTTTAGAACAGAAAATAAATATTACAAACTCTCAGCTGAATTCACATCAGAAATAATTTCAATCATCACATCTGAACTAAAACCACTAAGACTTAGTTCAGCATGGCATAAACCAATAGAAATCATGTAAACAGACCAATGAGAAGACATGTTTCACACCATAAGAAAGGATGACAATACAAAAGTGATATCCAATAGCACAAGAATGTGAGAAACCTTATATTACTGAATGCTGCAGAGAGCTATCATCTCCACTTAAGAACACTAGTTAGTGTATGCCTGCTCTTATCTGAGCTAGCATCACATGTTGTATCCATACATGTCTGTTTGCACTATTTAGCTTCTTAAAGCTTTTTCTGAACATTTTGTCCTGTTTGGCCAAGAGGATAAAGAGAAAGAGCAGGGACGTCTGTTTCTTTGTCTACCTCAGGCTCTGTCCTTAAAATTTGTGTGTGACATTAAAAATATGCTTGAACACATTTACATGCATTTGATAAAAGTGATGTTTCTCATCCGATTTATTGGCTGAAGGAATGGTTTGACATTTTGGAAAAAATGCTTATTCCCCTTCTGCTGGAGAGTTAGGTGATTGAAGACTGATATCACTTTCATATCTGTTTCATACCATTGAATATAAGGCTCCAGCCAGCAAATGGTTAGCTTAGCTTAGCATAAAGACTGGAAACAGGGGGAAACAGTTAGAGTGGCCTCTGTCCAAAGGTTTCAAAACCAAAATGGTAACAACTGGCTGATTTACATGATGTTATGTGCCACACAATTAAATGATCATCTGGAACATAACACCTGTAAAACAGAGAATCGCACATTTTAGTTTTTGGACAGGTTAAGCTAACATGATATATACATCAATGAGCTTTAGAGGTGCAGGTGGGTGGATTTTGTTATGTTTAGACTGAGCCAGGCCAGCTGTTTTCCCCTGTTTCCAGTCTTAAAGCTAAGCTGAGCTAACTAGCTCTTGGTTGTTTAATTAATTGACAGATATGAAAGTGATATTGATCTTCTCATCAACTCTTGTGTAAAGGATAAGCTATGGTGCTAAAATCTACTAATTGCTGCAGTATTTTCACACTGGTCAGGACTAAACAAATACCTACAATTTTGAAAAAAGGGAGACATTTGTTAATTCCACTTAGGTATAAAGTGTAACAGGTGAAAGGAGGCTTCGAATCTATTCAGACAGTCAGTCTTTTTCCCAGCTTTGTTGGCAAAGCTAACATTGTGTTACGTAAGTGAGTCTGTGAGCTTGAGGTTGAGCTCAAAGTTTGGAAACTTCTGCTTCATCTTCCTCTGCCAAGATGATGTTGCTAATGAAATACATTCATTTCCCACCTGCAGGTCAACTGTTTGGTATTCATTGTATAAAACTGATTATTTTCTGTATGCACAACTCTAAAAAAGGTGACTTAAGCACCCTGAGTGTTAATCCTGTGAGACGCTGGTCATTTGAAAGTCAATGTCTGAGCAGCACAGAGAGCTTTTGTGAGCAGCCCCACAATAGAGCTCTTAAACCAGTCCAGCCAGGGGGATAAGTGGAGACGGGAGAATGGGGGAAAGTTGATTACCCTTACCTGTGACAGTATAAAATGCCCCCATTGCGCACGGTTAAACCGCCTGACGATTGGCGGCCCAGCCGGCGTCACTGGCCGATAAATCACTGACTGCGTCAGACACAGTCTCAACACCTCATTCGTAGCAGCGTCAGACAGCGTCAGCAGCCGACGAAAGCTGCCCAATATTTATCTGCTCCATGTTCGTGCGTCTCATACTAAAATGGACGCGGTCAAACGATTAGTGGCCCCAAAGAGTTGCGCTTATTCAAACAAACATCAGTTGTCCAAACACAACAGCTGAAACGGCTGCAAAAGCCTGAGCCACTGCCTCGAAGAATTCACGTTACGTTAATCTATCATCATATTTTGATATTTTCCGTACCAATTGTGTATCACTGTTATGGAAACAGTTTTCGCAGTGAGCAGTGCCCAGTCTCCAGCCACAAGTCAGAACTCGTTGAGTCGCAGGCACAGATTGGCCTTCGTTTATTTACCACACAAACATCGCAGTGCTCAGGCGAGCTGCACCCGACAAAGAGAAATACTGTTGCAACAGTTCCTCTCAGTGATTGGCGAGAATCAGCCTTCATTTACGAGAGAAAACCGTGGTACGTTCCGCTATCATGTACGTTATCGAACATGTCAACAGTTCGAATACACCCGCCCCCGTGACGACAGAGTGTTCGAACAAATGTAATATCGCGTATAAACTTTGACGGAACGTTTTGTCACGAGAGTTATTTTCAAACGAATCATTCAAAACACCATTTCGAAGGCGAAAGCCGACGTACTTTGGACAGTCTTTCTCCCGTCAACAGAGCGACAATGAACTCCTGCCAGTGAATGACGGTACAGTTGTTCAGAAGAAGTTGAAAGAAACAGGTTCGGCGGGATACAGGGGTCAGCCGATAGGATCGAAAGAACCCAGCGACACCATCATCGGCACACCAGCCACACTGCACAGGCGTGAGAGCCAGCACCGCTGCGCCCAGCCATTGGTCTGCCCGTTCGCGCACCAGCAAGACACCATCTCAGAAAGACCTGACACCACACCACTCCCTGCTTGGCTGCAGCCGACTTTCAAATCCACCAATTAGTCATTCCCCACAGCCCTCCTTCGTGTTTGCATGCAGCAGAGACAAGAATATGATGAACTTGACACCGCATTGCTGAGCTGATAACAGCATTCGACACTACCTCGAAATTTCATTATCTATAGTTTCGACGAAAATTCAATCAGAACTTATCTCTCTAGAGCCTGTCTTACTCATATCAGATGAATGTTACAAAACAAAAATCATTTCAAAGGCAGTTACATGTTAGCAGCGTCGTTTTTTTGCGAGGCGCCATCCAACAAATAACAGCCCAACAGCAAACACTTCAGCTTCACTGGCTTCGACGATTCGTTCACCATTGCTCAAGAGCCCGTGCAGTCATCATAGTCATCTTCACATCAATTACCGCCAGTCGCTTTCGCGTTATTTCTTTCGTTTATGTCACATTAAACCGAATACCCACATTCTCAGCGCCAGCCATCAGCGAAAGAAAGTTCGCATTTTCATTTTCCGTAATTTACGGACAAAACAATCATGGTTGCAGCCTAAAATACAAGATGTAACTTGTTCTTTCACCGGTAAGTATTATATCGAGACTATTCATCATCATTCATTTCATCCGACCAGTCTGATGATGATCGAAGCATAGAACTGGCGAAAGGGGTTGATACAGTCTGCGCTTCAGCGAAGAATTACACAACAAAGATAGAATGAAAGACGAATTTACCAACAGTTATTACCGTCTCCTCCCCTGCCAGCATCATCGGTGTCAGCTGGTCGTGTAGCATCAAGCAATCAATAGGGAGGATGCAGAGGGCGATGCATTCTCATACGCACCGGCGTTAATTTCGTCTGTAGCGACGTTGCTGCCGCCGTCACACAACAGCACAGCCGGTCCCGCCCGGTGCCGTCATTGCTTCAGGCCTCGGCGTCCTCAGCCCCGCAGCTGGGCTCACAGACAGCCGTGAGCAGGTGGTCGTGAATCCTCCTGAAATTACGTTCGATTTTAGCACACGGACACAGATCATCCCAGCAACCCCCGAGTGACCACTGGGTGTGTCGCGTCGAAGGCTCTCAGATGTCGGGAGAGGCCGAGGCATGATCAGGAGTGGCACAAATACGGAAATGATGACGATGCACAGATCTCTGAGACGCTTTTTTAGACAGAACACAGGTTTTCAACCACTCCCTGTTCATTTCATCGCCCAGATGCCAGGTGTCACCCGACCAACCAATGCCAACCATCTTCACGAATATCATGTTTTGCTGTCATTCACTCTTCTTTCCATTCCCTCGCAGTCAACAAAAGGCCGATTTAAGACTCAGCCCTATCCTTTTCATCGACTGTGATTATAGATTAATCTGTCATTTCGTTACCACGCTTTCAGGGTTCACTGAAACCATTGCAGTATCGGCCTGAGCATTCGATAATTACCAGGGACACCGTGTCGAGTCAACAGATATTCATGATTTCACATCAGGTCATGCCCTTCAAAGAAAGCGTCCCGTCGCCGGAGTCAAGAAACATGGCATCGATCGGAGGCGGATTAATCAAATACCCGGGACGTGCGATCGCCGAAAACGAGATCCGACGAGCTGTACCGCCCGAGTCCAGTTTACCATAGCGTCTTCACTATCGAAACGTTAAATGCCGTCTGGTCGGTCACCAGAGGCAAGAGAACATTCACACAAGAGGGAGGTCTTCGTAAAGCCGATAACCATTTTCACCCTCGATTGGCCTCACCGAAACCGTGACGCTCGTTCTGCGATTGTGGCGTTATCAAACAGGAGACCGACTTCGTTGCCGGAGGCTTATTGCGGTTCGATGAACGGCGATCATGCGTTCTTTCCGGCGCCTGAGGTTTGCGGTATGCGGTGAGTAAAACTTTAACATTAAAGAAGACAGGATCAGAGAATACGAATGGTTGTGTTATTTATTGTTTATGAATACTATCTTTCAGATGAAGGCTTATAGCTGTAAGAGGGTAGCACATTTTCCTTCAGTGGCTCTCTGATTTCAGTGATAACGCCAGTATTTTTAACCTTTCCCATAGTTTACAGAATGATAGAACAAATTAGTATGATCACCACAAACAGCCAGCCGGAACGCCAAAGCATCCATAATGTTGTCCCTTATAATAACAATCTGAGCCTGTCAGTGGCAAAAACAAGCATTTTAATGGATGTACTTTGGCGTTCAGCAGCTGTTTGTGGTGGTCAGGTACACCGTTCTTGCTCAGTACTGCACCCATTTTAAAAATTTTGTTCCTATCGATCATTTACAGCCAAAACATAGGAAAATAAGGTTTAAAAATACTGGCGTTATCCTTTAAATCATCAGAGGGCCACTAGAGGAAAAAATGTGCTACCCCTATTATTATCACACAGCAATAGAAACAACCATGCAGAGATGCAAAATGACCACCAAATGAAAGTAAATGACACAGCCATTCAGTGTTCTCTGAGTCCCACCCCTGTGTAACTGTGTTTTAAAAGTTTTACTCACCACGCTGCCACTGACCTCAAAATGCTGCACCAGGAAGAACACATAGTCACCGTTCATCAGACCCTGTCGCTCAGCCTCCAGCAACAGAGTCATCGAGTCCTCCCTGTTTGTTAGCACCACAATCACTAGAAGACAGAGCATCACGGGACACCAGGAAGCATTAGATATTGAAACAGGAGCCAAATCAGGGGTGAAAATGTGGTTATATGTGGCTTTACAGAGACAGAAAAGTTGCAGTTTCCCTCTTGGTGCTTGTAGAGATATTTATCTTACCTCTGGTGACCATTGAGATGTATTTAACATTTCGATAAACCAGCTGAGGATTGCTTGTGTCAAACTGGACCGCTGCGGTCAGTTTGAATTTAGCTCTCAGTGGATCCTCTACCGTTTTCCATAAAGCGTCCACTTTGTCCCAGGTGTTTGAGTCTAATCCGCCTCCGATCATTGCCACATGACTCCACCCAAAGAACTCCAGCGTCTTCACCAGGACCTCTGAGCTTCTTTTAAGAGGGGGCATGATTTTGATGTAGGAGTCGTAGATATCCCTGTTGTCCATTTTGGAGGATTGTCCCACAAACCCGAACATGGGGATGCTCCAGGTTGATGCAATGAGACCAGTGACCTAAGAAGCAGTAGTAACTTGAAATAATGAATTCAACAATCCTGTAAATCACAATCAAGTTCAGAGTGTTAGAAAAGGATAGAGACATTTTACCATTTAGATGTCATTTAAATCAACCTTTTATTTATTTCTGAGGGGTGGAAGAAGAAGAAGTGAATGACCTTAAAACTTATAATCTTCATGAAGGTAGGATTTATAGCATTAGTTTTAGTCAGGTGTACCTAATAAAGTGGCATCTGGGCGAATGAAATGAAACAAAGTGGACAGAAACCTGTGTTTTAATCTCTAAAAAAAGCGTCACAAAAAACAAGTCCAATGCATCAGTCATCAGTTTCCGTATTTACAAACACCACATCACATGAATCCATACCTCAGCCTCTCCGGGACATGCTGGACCAAAGAGCGCTGACACGTTTTCTTTCCACACCTGGTGAATGAATCCTCCCAGGGACGCCTTGGGATTACAGTCTGTGTCCGTGTACACAAAATCCAGACTGTAGTTCCCCAGGAAGGAGGGATTCGCGTTCACCTTCTCCACAGCTATCTGTATGGCCGAGCCCAGCCGCAGGGCGCTGAAGGGGAAGGACATGTTCCAGGGAGCCTGGAAGCCAATGAGCAGCTTGTGAGGCTGGGACCCATTTGTGCTGTTATTAATGACAGCAGCAGCAGCATTAAACACAAGTGCAAAGTGAAGCACCAGTATGTGCCTCATGCCAGAATAGTACATCGCCCTCACCATCCCTCTCATCCTATTAGTTGCTTGATGCTACACGGCTTAAATACCCAACTTCCCCGGTGATGCTGGGTAGTTGGTTAGGGAGGAGACAATGAAAATATGTGTGTGTGTGTTGGGGGATTAAGTTCATCACTTTCCATTTCTATCTTTTTGTTGTGTAATTCTTCACTAGAGTACACCAGACTGTATGTTCTTGTAAACCCCTTTCATATTAGTTCCTATACTTCAGTCCATCATCAGATTTAGTGGATGGAAGTAGATGATGATTGAATAAGTCTCAATGCATATAATACTTACAGTGAAGAGTAGAATTACATCTGTATTTTGGGCTGCAACTAATGATTATTTTTGTCCATAAAATTTTAGAAAATAGTGAAAAATGTCCATCTTGGTTTCTTTTTTCTTTTCCAAGCTGATGTCTTCAAATGTCTTATCTGAGATCTTATGTAAGATATTCAATTTAATGTGACATAAAGCAAAAAAAGAAGGAAATCTTCTGAAAACTGACTATAATGATGAATTGATAATGAAGATATTGACTATAATTATTTCTACGGGCAGTTTTATGCCTTAATTTGATAGTGAAAGTACAGACAGATGATGGAAATACAGTGAAGGAGAGCAGGGGAGTGACATCAGCAACAGACAGTCCCAACATTTGTTAGTTGGCAAACTCAGCAAAAAGTGACATATAACAACATATAACTTCTGCTTTAGGGTGATTTTATTTTGTAACATTCATCTGATATAATTAAGACAAATCTAGAGAGATAAGTTCCTGATTAGATTTCATCAAGTATAGATTAGTAAATTTCAAAGGTAAAATGTCCAGTCTGCCTTTAGTTTATCGCTCATAAATGCAGTGTCAAAGTTCATCATAATCTCTTATCTCTGCACACACTTGCATGCAAACACACACAGAAGAGAGGGAGTGGAAAATGCCTGTAAACTTGTTTTATTTAAGGAATGTGAGCTAATTAATTAAGATTTTTTTTTTAAAGTCAATACAGCAAAAACCCAAAGTGAAAAGGTGTGTTGTAGATCTCCTGAGAGTGTTATCTGCTGGTGCAGGGCTGTGGAAACCAGATGAGGCCAGCAGGCTGAGCCTTGCTTGGTGCAAAGAAGTTTCTCACACCTGTGTGCAGTTTAAGGTGCTAATGACGACAGGTGGGCAGATTGTACATTAGTGGTGTCGCTGGGTTCAGCTGCTTTTCCCCAGGGGATCCCTGCTCAGTTTGGCCCCAAACTACCTCTGCTAATCCCACCAGGTAACCTTTCAAAGCTTCTTCTAATGAACCTTTACACTGTCCAGCACACTCAAATCATTCACACAAGAAAACATGTTAGGAGTTCAGCATTGTGTTTGCACTCTGGTAATTTAGAGGAGAAAAGTTTGTCAAAATGTACCTGTCCTTCACCTTCAAGTCGTCTTTAGATAGTTCGATTTGAAAAGATAACTCCTCTAGTAACTTAAAACAATTTCCATCTGGTTTATACACCTTGAAGTATTACATTTGTTCAAGACTTATATATCATCTGAAATTTGGAGTGTATTCAAGACTGGTAGCACATGTTCAGTGCTACAGTACATGTGCTTAGACATGCCACAGTTTTTCTCTCATAAATGAAAAACTGAATTCATGTCCACTCAAATCAATACACTGAGAGGTTTTGTTGTTGCAGCAAATGTTGTCTTGCCTCTCTTTAATCAGGTGGTGCAACATCACCTGACCTTTCTCTCTGATCTTTGTGTGAAGCATCAAATAAAACAAAGAGAGGCTGAATCTAATGCACCTACTGATAACAAGTTTCTGACTTGTGGCTGGGACTTCTGAATTTTCTCCTGCAGAAATGACTTTATAACTATTGAAATTTACACAATTTAATTTTGGGAAAAGTCTTAATCTATCCAAAATTGTATTATTAGATTAGCATTAGCATTAGATTCTTCAAAATGGTGTAACAAGGTACTTTTTACATACGTTTTCAATAATCTGGGGATGCACTGTATGACACTTCACTGGTTTAACTGATGTTTTATTTGACTGGAATAAATATCTTACAGAATTTTCAATGTCGATTTGTTGTACATCCAGTTTTTAAGTGTAAGGACTTTGAACATGATAAAGAGCAGATAAGAATATTGACCTTTCATCAGCTGCAGCATCTTGGCCTTCTCTGACACTGCTGCAGATAAAGTGTTAAGTTTATGTGTCTATTTTGAAATCAAAGTGATTTATCAGCTGGTAGAGCTGCCGGCTTTTTAAAACCATATCATCTTAAGCAGTTTAATAAATTACACAATACACACTTTTAATATTATGACATACAACCAAGGATAGTTTGTCTGTGTGCATGTTCTTTTATCAGTGGAAGTGATGGTGGCCAAGGTTCAAAGGTTTCTTTTTTTCTCTCTCTCTATCAGACTTATGAGTTTTCATTCTTTATATCACCCTTCAGAGCAAAATCTGCTGTGCACACACTCACACAACTGCCTGTCAACTGGGAGCAGAGGAACACCTGAGAGAACCAGCAGCAGGTAGGAGGGCCAGTGTAACATATGGCAGCGGCCACTTTAATCAGCCTCTTGTATTAGAAGGGTCCATTCATACAAACTCATAATGGGTTTGTCAGATGAGTGTTGTATGGCAGCTAAACTATTGATATTGTACACTGAGAAATAAAGTTTGGAAGCTGGTGTTATTGTGTCTTACCACCAGTTCCATATTGATGTTTAATTACCATGCTAACTTTAAAAAATGGCTGTACAAATGCAGTAAAATATGCCTGTTCCCAATTAGATTCTTTGTATGCTGTCATGAAATAATTGACCTTGACCTCAGTGTAATTCACAACCATGACACATGAAGCTAATATGTCTCAAAGGTCAAGAAAACTTGATTTTATGCTTATTAAGAAGGGGGAAAAAACACTGTTTTAACACCTTCAGACCTGCTGAATCAGTTTGACAGTAGTTCCAGTCGTTGCCAATGTATGTAAATATTTAAAGGTGTTAAGGCTACTGTCACTGCATGTGTAGACTGTAATATTGTTGCTCTAAGCTTTCATGGGTTGGACTCTATCTTGAGTGATTAGGAATAACTGTTGCACAAGTCATGTTGACTTTGACCTCAAGGTATTGTGCCTAACATCAAGACAGAGCAGTGTCAAGGAGCTCACAATTGCATAGTATGGACTATATATCTTTTTGAATATAGTGACTGAAATTAGTTATTTGTAATTCATCAGCGTTTCTCTGCATCCCAGCAGACGTGGCACCATGGAGTTCCTGTTCCAGTTGCTTTTCTCCCCTCTCCCGACCCCGGCCGTCATCTCCCTGTTCGCCCTGGCGGCTGCCACCCTTTTTTACCTCAACACACGGCCTAGTCCTGTCCGCAACCCCGCCGACCTCAAACACCAAACTCTGGGGATCAAGGTAAAGGGTGTCAAGCTGTTGGTTTTTTGCAGCGTAGTAACTAAAATATACCCAGATGTATGAATAAATGTGTCATTGTCTGGGCATTTATTTTACTGTGAAGAGGAAATGCAGGATGAATAGTGAAGCTTTACTCCTGGAATTATTGGGTTTTAGAGCTGTCAGGATTTATTGATGAGCATTTTTATAGAGGTTCAATATACTGTATGAACTGTATAGCTTATCAAACAGTTAATCAGTGAAGTGCTTCTGCTTGATGTCCTCAGGACGGAGCAAGAAAGACTGCTTTGCTTGAGGGAAACAACAACCTGATATCCTACTGCTATGAAGATGCCAAAACCATCTATGAGGTTTTTCAGAGGGGGCTGAGAGTTTCAGGTGATGAAAACATTCTTTACTTTCTCCTTAGTCTGGACCTTGATTTTATGAGAATACATTTCAGAGCAAACCTTTATATTTAACTGAAGATACCAAATCACTATTGGCTAGCTACCTTTGAGCAGTGGATATGCTGCACATTACTGCTCCTTTAACGGTTAAAAGGCTGAAACCCACAAAAACTCAATGTGATTATGTTGGTCTAATATCTTGTTTCTAGGTAATGGACCATGCTTAGGCTACAGAAAACTAGGAAGGCCATACCAGTGGCTGAAATACAAACAGGTATTTAAAAAAAAAAAAAAATCCATCTACATTGGGGAAAAACATGGTGAAAGTGAACTGCTGTGAATGTCAGCTGACCTCCGTCAACCTTCCTTCAGGTGTCTGATCGAGCGGAGCACCTGGGGTCAGGGCTGCTTCATCGAGGTTTGAAGCCAAACCAGGACACTTTCATTGGCATCTTTGCTCAGAATAGACCTGAAGTAAGTGAAGTCTTAATGTTGGTTTTTGTAAAGAGATCATTTTCAGTTTGGCCCACATGCTGGTAACTTGCCTGTTTTTTTTTTTTTTTTTTTTTTTTCATTGGGTCATTGGCAGTGGATTATCAGTGAATTGGCCTGTTACACCTACTCCATGGTGGCCGTTCCCCTGTACGACACCCTGGGTCCTGAAGCTCTTGTGTTCATTATCGACAGAGGTAATTGGAGCTTCTCTCTGCACCCTTAATGCTGCTAATTACAGAGCTGGGTCTGAGTCCAGTAGCTCACTGGTCCCCACAGGGATTTGTATTGAGTATGCTGTAATCTCCTCTCACTTATTTATCACACCCACTCCTTCAAACTGTGCTTCGTTTTGCTTTTGATTTATCTGATCACTTCTGGACATTTAATTGCATGACTATTATAGTAAGTCTGCTGTTTATAAATACTGCTCTTCCTGTTTTTAGAAATCCTGTTTTTTTTGTTTTGTTTTTTTAAATCTGAATCTTTAACTACAAAACTACAGTGTTGACATACTTGCCTAAAACCAGCACATTATTTGCACTTTTATTGCACATTATCAGTTTTACTGGTATTAGTGGCTTAATTTTTCTTCTTTCAGCGGAGATCTCCACAGTGCTTTGTGACAATCAAAAGAAAGCAGAAACACTGCTGCAGAACCGGGAGAAAGGCCAGAGCGCTGCTCTCAAAACCATCATCATCATGGACCCTTTCAACTCTGAGTTGGTCGAGAGAGGAACTAAGTGTGGGGTGGACATCGTTTCCCTGCAGGATGTGGAGGTAATGCATGTTGAGCACAAATTAAGTGGTGACTCACTACTTACTGGCTTCATTTTGAGAATAAATAATTGTTTTAGATCTGTACTTGCAACTATTACTGTTAGAAGCACAGAAATGATTGGAAACATGTTTTGTTTTATGTTCCACAGGCTCTGGGGAAAAGCAATCTTCAAAAGCCAATTGTAAGTTTCTGATATATTCATGTTGTCTATTTACATTTTTATGAGATTTAACAAGCTGCATGTTGTTCTGATGTGCTGATTTAATGTCCCAACAGCCACCACGGCCAGAGGACCTCAGTATTGTTTGTTTCACCAGTGGCACAACAGGTGATCATTTAACATTTTCTGGGATTAATTGCATCCGCAGTGCAGGGTGTGACTTTTATAAATCAAATGAACTTCACCAGGAACAACCCAAAGCCTCCATGGTGTTTGACTCTCCAGAGATGTGACTGCACAGAATGAACCATATAATCATGAAGAGCAAGGGCAGCCATATTGGAGTTTCATTTTGGCAGCGCTAGACTAGGGATGGCCGTGTTGGTCAGTTTGTTCACCACAAATATCTCAACAACTTTTTGATGGATTGCTGTTTCATTTTGTGTAAACATTCATAGTACCCAAAGGACAAATTCCAATGCCTTCTGTGATGCCCTCAATTTTAACCAAGTCAAGTTGCAGTTTACATCCATGTCTGTCCAGACATGTATATGTAGTGAAGACTTTGAGGGAATTTAATAAAAGTTTAAAAAAAATGTTTTTATAGTTGGTAGTTATAGCCTAAAACATGTTTTGAGATCACAGCTCTTGACCTTGACCTTTTGTACACCAAATTCTAACCAGTTCATCCTTGAGTTTGAGGATGTTTCTACCAAATTTGAAGAAATTCCCTCAAGACGTTCCTGAGATCTTGTGTTCTCGACACTGGGACAGACGGACAACCTGAAAACATAATCCTGCCAGCCACAGTTGTTGTGGGCACATGGACAAAAAAAATTTGGCTTTGTCCAATATCTTAGTTTATGGCCAAAAACCTCCAAATTTTGTTTAGTGCTAATAAACAAATCGTAGTTAGACAGTTAATCTGACAAGCACTACCTGCTAAACTCGTTAGCATGCTGACATTAGCCTTTTAGTTAATTTAGTGCATCAAGTACAGCCTCAGGGCTGCTAGCATGGCTGTGATCTCTTGTTAAATGCTGTATTTATATTAAGTATTACCTGAACTGAAACTTGATTTTAAGTCTTTAAGAGCACAATATTTTTGTATTTTGTTCTCAGGAGACCCTAAGGGAGCAATGCTGACCCATGAGAATGTGGTCTCTGATGCTGCTGGCGTCATCAAAAGCTTTGAGGTACCTGTAATAAAAGTGGTACAATACATGTGAATCCTCATGCTATTTTTTAAGTTTGACATGGGGACTTATTATAGATATATTGAGTATATATTTTATTGTAAATGGACTATTGCCAACTGAGCCTCTGTGTGTCCCACAGTCATCAGTTGTTCCAAATACCCAGGATGTCAGCATTTCATTCCTGCCTTTAGCGCACATGTTTGAGAGAGTTGTACAGGTAAGAACTTGATCAGATCATAAAGGCATTACAATCTTTGTCTCTATAAATGAGACTGAGCATCCCTCCTGTGTGTGTTTTTGTTTTTTAAAATGACTTGTCTGATCTTGCAGACAGTTATGTATGGTGCTGGGGCCAAAGTGGGATTCTTCCAGGGTGACATCAGACTGCTGCCAGATGACATGAAAACCCTGCAGCCCACCATTTTCCCAGTAGTTCCTCGCCTCCTCAACCGTGTCTATGACAAAGTTAGTGGACACAACAGACCCCCTCTTTCCTCTCACTCTGCTTTAAACATCAACTCAATTTCCTGTTTCCTGTTTTATCTAATTATATATATATATATCTGCCTACCACAGGAAAACCAGGCATACAGTGGCTGAAATACAACATTTAAAAACCACTCATATCCTGTCTGATCTGAACAGGCTGCCTGTCCAGGCCTGTCAGAATATATTTTTTCATTATCACAGGATCATTGAGCCTGGGTTCTGAACCATCAACAACTGCTGTTCGATCTGACCATTAACTGTCAAAACCATCTGCCACGTCAGTGGTCACCTTTCTGCCCAGGATCTCATGCATACCAGCAGAAACATGGTGAACCGGAGAAAGGCTAGAGCGCCGTTTCTCAAAACCATCATCATCATGAATCTTTTCAACTTTGAGTTGGTCGAGAGGAACTAAGTGTGGTGGACATCGCTTCCCAGGAGTATTTTGAGGTAATGCATGTTGAGCACAAATTAAGTAAGACTACTACTAGTTTCATTTTGAGAATAATAATTGTTTTAGATCTGTACTTGCAACTATTACTGTTAGAAGCACAGGAAATGATTGGAAACATTAAGTTTGCCTTGTGTTCATGTTCGGGGAAAGCAATCTTCAAAAGCCAATTGTTGTAAGTTTCTGATATATTCATGTTGTCTATTTACATTTTCATGAGATTTGCTGCATGTTGTTCTGATGTGCTGATTTAATGTCCCAACAGCCACCACGAAGTGAGGACCTCTAGTATTGTTTGTTTCACTGTGTGGCACAACAGGTGATCATTTAACATTTTCAATACTGTATCCAGTGCAGGTGTGACTTTACAATCAAATGAACTTCACCAGGAACAACCCAAAGCCTCCATGGTGTTTGACCTCCAGAGATGTGTGTACTGCACAGAATGAACCAAGTAATCATGAAGAGCAAGGGCAGCCATATTGAGTTTCATTTTTGGCAGCGCCATCAGGGATGGTCAGGTTATTTAACAGTTTGTTCACCACAACATCTCAACAACTTTGACGGACGTTGTTTCATTTGTGTAAACATTCATAGCACCCAAAGGACAAATTCTAATGCCTTCTGTGATGCCCTCAATTTGCAATCAAGTCACAGAAGCTATAACCATGTCTGTCCGCATATGTATATGTAGTGAAGACTTGAGGAATTAATAAAAAGTTTAAAAAATGTTTTGCAGTTGGTAGTTATAAACAAAACATGTTTCAGACTGCCTGAACTTTGACCTTTGTACACCAAATTTAAACAGTTCATCTTTGAGTTTGAGGATGATGTTTACCAAATTTGAAGAAATTTCTCAAGATGCCCTGAGATTCGTAAGTGTTCTCGAATGTAATAATTTTACACAACTGAAAACATAACCTTGTTGTATAATATTACGGACAAAAAATTGCCTTTGTCCAATATCTTAGTTTATGTACAAAAACCTCCAAATTTTGTTGTTTCAAAAGCTAATAAAACAAAACTGTAGTTAGACAGTTAATCTGGATTACACTACCATGGAACCTCATAGCATGCTGACATTAGCCTTTAGCTAATTTAGTGCATCAAGTACAGCCTCAGGGTCATAAAGGGCCGCACTCTTTGTTAAATGCTGTATTTATTTAAGTATTACCTGAACTGAAACTTGATTTTAAGTCTTTAAGAGCACAATATTTTGTGGCTTTTGTTCTCAGGAGACCCTTAAGGAGCAATGCTGGACCCATGAGAATGTGTCTTGATGCTGTTGGTCATCAAAGCTTGAAAATGGTAATAAAAGTGGTACAATACATGTAACTTCATGCTATTTTTTTAAGTTTGACATGGTATTACAGATATTGAGTATATATTTATTGTAATGGACTGCTGCCAACTGAGCTCTGTGTGCCCCCACAGTCATCATAAGAAACTCCAAATACCCAGATGCTACCATTCCTGCCTTTTAGCGCACATGTTTGAGAGAGAGTTGTAACAGGTAAGAACTTGATCAGACTATAAAGGTATTACACCTGTTCCCTATAAATGAGACTGAAAGCATCCTCCGTGTGTTTTTGTTTTTTTAAAATGACTGTCTGATCTTGCAGACAGTTATGTATGGTGTTGGGGGGCCAAAGTGATTCTCTTTCCAGGGTGACATCAGACTGCCAAGCGATGACATGAAAACCCTGCAGCCCACCATTTTCCCAGTAGTTCCTCGCCTCCTCAACCGTGTTCATGGCCAGCCAGGGACACAACAGACCCTCTTTCCTCTCACTCTGCTTTTAAACACATCAACCACTTCTGTTTCTGTTTTATCTAATTATATATATATATATATATATATATATATATAGCAGAGTAGCAGCATATATATATATATATATATATATATATATATATATATATATATATATATATATATATATATATATATATATATATATATATATATATATATATATATATATATATATATATATATATATATACATATATATATATATATATATATATATATATATATATATATAATCATTATTATTTATATTATAAAATTAGTTTGTAACTAGGTCCAGAGGGGCCACGCCGCCTTTTCAAGAAATGGCCCCTGAACTTTGCTGTGGACAGGAAATATTCTGAGGTCAAGGGAGGGCATCATCAGAACAACATATGGGATAAGCTCATCTTCCACAAAGTCCAGGTGCCGCTTCTGACCAAAGAAACACAGATTATGTGACACACAGAAAAACACAAATTCACCAAAAGTAAACAAAGTTTAACCTTGACTGTAGGAGTCCCTGGGGGCGGTGCGGGTCATGGTGACTGGAGCAGCTCCCATATCTCCCTCTGTTCTCAACTTCCTCAGGGCTGCTCTGGGCTGTCAGGTAATTTGTCCTCTCTTAGTTTATCTTCAGCATTTTTCTGAATCCAGGTGATCTGCTCTATATGGTAATGTGTCATTAGGGAGGGCCATGTTTACTTACCTGAATCACACTTCAGGAAATCTTTTAAAGAAATCAGTTTAAGACTTCCTCATCAAACATGCCCACCCCAGCATAACCTCTAAAGAAGCTAAATTCAGTTCCAATGCAGTATTTTCTGGGATCTAAGTTTTAAGACTGCTTTGACTCGGTTTCTAAATCAGTCATGCCTGGTGTCTGAACCTTGCTGAACTCTGAGGTGTTTGCAACAAAACAACACTGATACAGCAGTGCTTGTGTTTGGGGAGTAACGTTTGCACAACAGTGTCCAGCTGGCACTAATCTCCATGTTGTCATGATAACCTGGTCGCACTGCTCTCTCTCTCTCTCTGTCTCTCGCTCGCTCTCTCTCTCTATCTTCACTGTGATTTGACGGGACTGCTCTTAGATCTTTGAGGCGTATGGCCAGACAGAGTGCACAGCTGGCTGCACCTTCACCATGCCAGGAGATGCCACTTCAGGTACGTAGTTCAGAGGTAACCTGAGGTCAACCTTATCTGTTGTCTAATTTAATATAAAATAGAGCGGACTAAATTGAGATTATTTCAGTTTTGACCAAACATGCAGATAATTCACAATTTATTTATTTATTTTTTTGGTATTACTTACCACAGGGCATGTTGGAACACCACTGCCCTGTAATATTGTGAAGTTGGTGGATGTTGAAGAAATGAACTACTTTGCTTCAAATGGTGAAGGGGAGGTACGTCTGTGGAAATTCAGCAGGTTGTATTTGTAATATTCAAATAATTACCCAACGAGATAAAAGTCAAACCCACATGGACCAGTCGCATCTCCAATAAATCGTACAGATGTCAGAAGTGGAAATTATTTAATATGTTAATTTCCCGTGCGGATTAATAAAGTATCTATCTATCTAATAAAACCTTTTAATGTTATTAAGCTATGTTGATTTGTCTGAGGTAACCAGAGAGGGAATTATGAGAGATATCTATGGGTTTATTGTTACTGTTCATGTAATTCATTCATTTATTTGGGGAATCATTTATAAAATGCTTTGATTTTTGCAATACTTTCCATAATTTGGATGCTGTAAACAGGAAGTGCTATTTTGCCATGGAGTTGGGTCCTTAATGTTGGCTATGGGCTACAACTTGAGCCATTTGTAAGCCAATATTTCTTCACATTTTGACAAAGTAGCAGCATTAAAAGCATGCCGAATTAGCCATTAGCAGTTCCTGTTTGCAGTGTACACATGGATGTACAGACAACTTTCAATGGATGACGGTGATACTGCAGATAACTTTAAAAAGTGGGGATTCTAAGGCAAGTTCTGGAGGTATGAGTGTACAAGTGGTTTTATGGACATTTAATGATGATCTCTGGAAGTGCAAGTTGCACCTAATCTGTGTTCACATTATCACACATTAAACCTTTTTTTTGTTTTGTTTAGTGCTTAGGTGTGTTTCATGTTCTACTTGCCTCACTTTTTTGGTCTTGGTGGTCTTTTCCAGGTCTGTATCAAGGGTAGAAATGTGTTCAAGGGGTACTTGAAAGACCCAGAGAAGACTGCAGAGGCCTTGGATAAAGATGGCTGGCTCCACACTGGGGACATTGGAAAATGGCTTCCGGTAAGAAAAGCCAGTGTAATATTTATTACATGTAAATGAGTCAAGAGTTTGGCTCAAAGTTGCTGCTGACTGAATAACTGCAACCACAAGCTCTGAGGCACCAGATGCGTAGTGTTTGCGGATGGAGCCCTTGAGTCACATTGGCAGAGTCTATATTAAAGTTCAGTGCTTGAAGAAAAGGATATGAAGTGGAATCAAAGAGTTCTGTAATTGAACTGTTTAGCAAAACAGAATTTTATCTTTCTTTGGGGATCATTAGCTTCTAGATGCACTGGAAGGCATTATCTTTTCTTTCATCCAGAGCATAAAACCACATCTAACCCTGTTTTACATTTTGGATTCTACATTGATTTAACAAACAAGATAAAACATGTAAATCAGTGAGCTTTAGACATGCTGGTAGGCAGGTATTGTTATCCTTGGACAGAGCCAGACTAGCTGTTTCCCCTTGTTTCTAGTCTTTATGCTAAGCTAAAGCTAACTGACTGCTGGAAATCATTAATGTTCATGCAGCAAAGATACAAAGTTATTTCTGTAATGTGGATGTTTTGGTGACAGAGTGGAGTTCTGAAGATTATTGACCGAAAGAAGAACATCTTTAAGCTGGCTCAGGGGGAGTACATAGCACCAGAGAAGATTGAGAATGTGTATGTCCGCAGTGGACCTGTGGCCCAGGTATTTGTGCATGGAGACAGTCTTCAGGTATGTGAAACCCAGCATCTTTGCAGTCTGTGGATTTAGAGTACATACACTCTCAGTGACTGATTAATAAAGCTGCTTTCTGTCTGTAGTCTTGCCTGGTTGCCATTGTGGTCCCTGATCCTGAGGTCCTGCCAGGTTTTGCCAAAAGTCTAGGGTGCCAAGGCTCCATTGAAGACCTCTGCAAAAACACAGTAATGCTTTTATCTTATTCTTCTTACACCTGTGTGTAGAGGGGCCTTTCTTCTCTCAATTTGTAGAAAACAAACCAACTATTCGACAGATCTCTCCGTACTTACTCTTCAACCCAAACTCCAGCAAAAGAATAGCTGCAGTAAACACAATCGTTAACACTAAAAGAAGCCAGTTGGACTAGCCCTGCATTCTTGCTGTAAAACCCATAAGGCACAATGTCTGCAAATCTAATTGAATATTCAAAAGTAGAGCAGCGTCGATTAGTTTTTCAGCTAAAGGATTATTCATCTATTGGAATGCGTCTAACAGTGAATGTCTTCTTTGTTTACAGGAAATTAAGAAAGCCATTCTTTCAGACATGATCAAACTGGGCAAAGAAATAGGGCTCAAGTCCTTTGAGCAGGTAATGTATCCTTGTGAATTCGGCCCAAACTGAAACAATTACAGACAGGTGACAAATTAAAGGAAAAACTCAAAGAATTTGTGGAGACAGGATGACACCCCCATCCATAGGGCATGAAGGTCACTGAATGGTTTGAATATGAAAATGATGTGAACCATATGCTCCACCACCATCATCAAAACACGAAAAAAGGGAAAACCTTTCAGAGGAAAGGTGTCCAACCCTTCAGTAGAGTTTAAGAGACTTGAAGAATCAATGTCAAGGAGCATTGAAGCTGATCTGGTAGCTCATGATGGTCCAACACCTTACTATGACACTTTATATTGGAATTTTAATTTGTCAGCTGTCCTTTTGTGTAATGTATGAGTAAGTCAGATATTATCAGTAGAAACATGCAGTTATTGGCAAATGTACAGCTCCAGTAATCCAGTAGTTAGAGAAATTAATATCTTCTTCATATAGAGTTCTGTAAGTACCTGGTCTCCTAGAAGTGATTCTCAGTTTTGACAAATGTAAAAGAGAAACTCGACATAAAATATGCAAAAACTGAGATGTAAGGTAAGTAACATTTGAACTGGTGCTACACATATCACAAACCTGGCTCAGTCCTCCCCCTAGTGGCTAAAAGTAGCTTCTTGTTGTTGAGAGAGATGTCTAAAACATCAAGACCATGCAGATTTCAGGCCTTTTGACTTATTTCCTCTTTTCACAACAACAAATCTCCCTTCTCTTATTTTTATGCCCACTTGTTTGTCATATTATTGCAGCAGTACCTTTGCAAGCTTTTTTGTTTCTGAATATTTAATGACTGTCCTCACTTTTTCTTTCTCTCTTACCTGATGCAGGTGAAAGATGTTTACCTCCATCCAGAGCAGTTCACCATTGAAAATGGCCTCTTAACTCCCACACTCAAGGCTAAGAGGGCTGAGCTGAAAGCTCTCTTCCAGTCACAGATCGACAAACTCTACGCTAACATGTAATAAATGGAGTGAACCAATACTATCTACTTTACAGTCTTTGGTCTATGATTAAAACATGAATTAAGTCACCTCTTGTGCAGTAGCTTTCCTAAATGTTGATAACCAGACAAACCTACTGTGTGTTTTGGCCTTCATGGCAACAAACATTGTTGAGGCCTGAGACAATGAGGTTCTGTTAAACTCATCTTCCTGCTGAACACTGCAGTGCAGTTTGGGGATGAGCTGGACAGACTCCTCGTCTACAACCTGAGTGAAATCATCCTGTAGCAGTTCCAGCAGAAGCTCCACACAGGGTGCACCATTTACAAATGATTAGACTGCACTTCATGCAGGTGTTGAAATGTAACTTACTCTTAAATATCTGATGGTGTCAGTGGTGTAGGAAGAGTGCAGATCTTTTAAGTAACACTGCAGAAAGAGTAAAAGGACAAGAGTGTTGGCATCAAAATATACTTAAAGTACCAAATATAAAAGTGTCCTTGATGCAGAATGGCCCATTTCAGAATAATAGTTTTTATATTTCTGTATATATTTAGTAATGCACATAGTCATTTTAAGTACTAGTACTGGTACTACTATATACTACCGGGTACCTTGTGACTTCCCCAGGGCTCAATATATAATACATAATATTTGTTTATATTTTGTATATTAATCTGAATCTGCAAAGTGAAGTTAACAAGCAAATGTAGTAGAATTAAAATATACAATATTTCCCTCTGAACTGAGGTGGAGTAGAATTATAAAGTAGCAAAAAATGGAAACATTTGTAAATTTTAGGTATTTGTACTTAAAGCACTAAACCTTAATCCATGATGACCTTCATTACATCATCAGGGTTACTGTCTCAGATTTCAGAGCCACAGAGGAGGACAACATATACACTAATTTGCCAGTCTATTAGGTAAACCTATAGTTAAATCTAATGCAGTCTAATACAACAGCCCTACATTTATGATTAATTTTCAGGTTTTGAGATGTGTTGATTCAACTGATCATTTTAGATGCTGCAGTTTGTGCAGCTGTTACTGTGTTGTGTTATACTTAAACACAACACTCAGCACAGGTTAAGTAGAAATCCTTCTGACAAGTGAACCACAGTTCATATGTAAAACCAGTGGAATGCT
Organism: Lates japonicus; assembly: GCA_033238685.1. Lineage (NCBI taxonomy): Eukaryota > Metazoa > Chordata > Actinopteri > Centropomidae > Lates > Lates japonicus. The sequence continues at coordinate 2,099,226 of BRZM01000039.1, read as the reverse complement.
CCTTTAAATAAAATACAACAAATATTACAGAAAATAATTAACCATCGCTCTTCATGCAATCACATGGTGAGAACAGGCTGCTGAACACTTCCAGAAATATCAATTCAGTAAGTTCAACAACAGCAAAACTCAAAAGTCGTCTTTTTCTGAGTCAACACTGCCCTCATGTGTTACAACACGAACACTGACAGGACCTGATGCTTCCCTGTTGCCACAGTATTTAACTCTGTCACGTCAGTACCTGGAGGAATGAAAGGAAAAATAACTACAAGAGTTTAATGATGATTCACCTTATAACTACAGGATTCTGAGAATTATTACCTCATGAAACACTGGGACCATGTTTACCTGGGTTACTGCTGATTCAGACCACTGTTTTTTTTTGTTTTTTTTTTTACCCCTAATCTGTGTAGGGAGTCAGTCTTCCACCCTGTGCATGCTTGGATAGGCATCAATTTGCCATTTCCAATTGAAATAAGCCATTAAAATTCAGTTGCTGTGGCTTCATTTGTTGTTACACAAATGTTATGATGATAATTTATCATTATTTGGTTTACCTAGCAACAAAACTCTAAGAAAGATATTTTCAGCTTAGTAAAAACTGAAATTAAATTGGAAAAACAACATAAAAAAGACAGGACTTTAACACTACATGTGTCTACAGGAAAGTATACAGTTCAACATGGATTTTTTTCCTTATTGTTTAAATTGAGCTAGAAATGAAAATAAGAAATAAACAAATTCTCATAAACTCAACACAACATAATTAACTCAAAAAAGAAAAAATGAAATAATTGAAAAACAAGCTCAACATAGACATCTGACACCCTCTTTTTAAAGGTATAAGTGTATGGTTTAGTGGGACACTCATTTCAGCATTAAAACTGATCATGTATGGGCAAAACATTTATTCATGTTTCTCTGGTGAATTTAAATTTGATCCGCATTTATCATTAAAAACAAATAATCAGAAAATAACGGCAAAACTTGTTGAATTAGTCTAAGGGTCTAGTCTTAATAATATATATTTGAACAATGGATTTTTCCCTCTGGCTTTTACTCTGCTTTCCTTAGCAGTTTATTTTTATTTGATAATAATAATTATCATAATTCGATAAATTGCAAACATGCTGTGTTGAATATCAGGCATGGTGGATCCTCCTCCAGCCTTCACCTTTTGGCCTGGTCTTGAAGAGGGACCCTGTATCAACATCTAGTTTAATAGTTTTAATGTATATTGTCCTGATTTCTTGTAAAATTGTGTTTTTTCACTCTGTCAAGTAACTGAAACACATTTATTTTCTTTAATAATCCATTGTTCGTACAATGTAAATAATAACAGAAAATAGTGAAAAACAATATTCAAATTGCTAACAGTCACTTTTTCCTCAAAAAGTTACTCAAACAATTATCAAAATTAATTAAGTGACTAACTGATCAATCAACTAATCATGATCAGGTGTAGAGTACTGGCCTGTGAATATTCTCATTCATCCAGGTCATAGTTATCTCAAGGAAATTTCAATCAAACACAACTGGACTTAGTTATTGTCTAGGAAGACGTTTCGAGACGATGCGAGCATGAACTGATGAAGCCTCTTGGATGAGAGGTGAAACGTGTAGAGTACTGGTTAGTTTCTGGGTGTCAGGGGAAATAATGAAGCTGTTTGGGGGTCAATAGGGGCCCAACAACCATTTTTTTTCCTGCTATACTTCAGTGAAACTGGACTATAACACAGGGGGTTATGCTGCCATCTTGTGTATGCTTTGCTCGGTGGTTTCACGGAGAGTCGCTCCGGGGGCTGCAGCTGGATACCGCTCCGCTTCACCTGGAGTTTTCTACCGGGACACACCGACGCTGCCCGGGCTTCGTGACCCCTGAAGGCACAAGTCCTTCAAATTAGTCAGAGAGTGAAGTTGTAGGCAAATGCCACCTCCTCTTGTGCGCTTTTATATCGACTACTTTACAGTCGGTGCGAGGATTTAGCTGCACCTCAACTCCTCCACATTTACCTGTGAACCGGAGCAGCTGCACGGCAACACTTCTCCTTCAACATGGCTTCTTCCGCCACAGGTGACCGCGAAGAGCAGGTAAGCGGACTTTTAACTAGTCCTGCTGTTCAAAACGTGGGTTTTCCAGCTGAATGTGAGGAGTTATCTCCTGTTTTATCTCGTTATAATTTGTTGAGACTTATTGTGACGAAGCTTGTTTGTTTCTTCCTGAAGCGCCAAGTTCCTCAGCTTCAACTTTTAGTTTCCTCTTGTTGGAAAAAACGGAGAAATAACCGTAAAACCCAGCAAAGTATTTCGTTACAAGTCTTTCTATTCGGCTCATTTAGTCTGGAATGCAAACACTGTTGCCCCATAGCTAACTGTTATGTAGAAATTGCTGAAACCGTCGTAGCCTAATATTCACGTTTTACAATTAATTTTTGATTCATTCATATCAGAGGTCAATGGCTATGTCACCTTTCCTTCCAGACCTTTCTGCTATGACTCCATTAAATTACACTGGACATATCCGTCTTCACCTGTATTACTGTAACATACAAACATATCCCGTGTTGTTACCACTTGCCCAGAGATTTACTCATTAAAAGTGGTATAATATCGACATTAAAGGACCCATATCACTATGTTTTTATTAGCCTGGTTTTAGCTTTTAACTACAAATCATGTTTTTGCTCATCATTTTTTGAATGAATGTACAGTTATGGATGATTTTCTCCATTTCCATTGAAAGCAGCCATTGATTTCCATTCATTCCTGCACTGTATAAGAAGTTTTCAGAAATACTTGAGATGTGTAATCTGACAAATCTGCATTAATTTTTGTTATTTTACATTACATTATTCTTGCCTGTTATTTAAAGTTGCTACAATTAGTTGATAGATGGATTACTCCTTCGAATAATGAGCTAAAATTTTGATAACAGATCAATCAACAGCTTCTCAAATGTCAATATGTTCTAGTTTTCTTAGTTTTCTATTAAAGTATATTTGGCATGGTTTTATTACTCCAGTGAATGTCTTTTGGTTGTGCTGTATATCAGTGGTGCATTTGAGGTGACCGTTGTCGTCGTCTGCGACCACTGAGCATAAATCCCCTCTGTCTGACAAACCTACCGCCCCAAACTGTCTGAAAGGCCCAGACCCGAGCCTTGACCCAGTGTGAGAATCCGTTTTGTAGCAGGAAGAATATATGTCATCATGTTTATCTCTGTTATCAGTATTTACAAGGAATCAATAGCATGTCACAGTCAGTCAGCAAATATTAAAATACCAGTTTGTCTGCTCAGGTGTCTGTCCTTCAGTCTGACAGATCCTATGACTTGTATTTATATCAATTTCTACTTCAGTTTTTCCTCTCTTCTTTTCTTAGCTGAAGTTAGGTCATTATCCACAGTATTTGTGTTTCATGTGTCACATTGTTCCTCATCAAAAGGCCAGATCAGCAGAACACTTGCAAATCATCTCTCTTATATTCCAATACCTATACTCAAATACTGATACTGACTCTGCTCTGTTTGTTTGCTGAAGCTCTGCAGTGTGAAATTCTCTTTTTTCTGTTTTTTTTGGTGAATGAAACCTGCCCCACAGACGATGTGGAACAGGCAGTGGTGGTGGTATTCATCAGGCTGAAACGAGCACAAGTGAGAGTTTTAAGATAAGAATATGCAAATGTTCTTGAAAAGAGGCTCACTGTATTTGAAGCTGAACGAATGAGAAGTATAATATTGTCCTAGTTTTGCTCCAGTGACTGTTCATGCTTTATGATATGAGTGTTTAGTGTAGACTTGAAGCAGTGTATAGCTGTACTTATGCACGACTTTGGCAGTTCACATCCAAGAACTTGACGGACTGCTTTGCTGTTGTATCAGAAAAAATGTGAACTGACTCTCACTCGCTCATAAATCAAGTAGCAACCTTAGAAAATCGTTGCTAGTTTCAAATTGGAACGTCATGAATGGCAAGTAAAATACTCCATGCATTAAGAATAGGTAAGATTCACTGTCTTATTTATTTGCCTTCTCTACCAAGGAGGTTTTGTTTTCGCCCGTGTGTTTTTGTTTTTTTGTCAGCAGGATTATGCAGAAAGTACTGAACCAATTTTCTTCAAACCTGGTGCAGGGATGAGGCACAGGCCAACCAAGAACCCTTTAAATTTTGGTGCAGATCCCAACATGTAATGGAATTTGAATTTGAATTTTTTTTCTCTGAAGTCTGGTGTATGTTGTTTGACACTGAACTTGAGGGAGGTCTGCACTCTCTGATTTGTTTTGTCATTTCTCCTCTATAAAATTAGTTTGCAAATTGGCTCTCAGATAAATAAGTAAGTAAAACTTCATTTATGTAGCACCTTTTTTAACACAGACAGCAAAGTGCTTTACATCAACATCATGTACGAAAATACACTCAGATATAACTCACGGAGGTCACAAGTTGAGTTTATTAAATGTTATAGAAAGTCAGTCCTAAAAATGTCACTTTATGTGGTGAAGAATGATTTCATCTGCTGAGTGGAAGTGGCACTATGATGCAGTAAGTACTGATGGATGTTTCTCTAAAGGCTGGAACTGGCAGAGAGATTAGGTGATAATTGTTGTGTAAGGCTTTTGTAATAAGATGTAGGTGGTTTGGCTTTATTCCTAGTTTACTTTGGCTTACAGCAGAATTTTTACACAGAAATCTTTTGCAAATGTTAAAATATTTCATAAAAACCAGTGGAATCTTGAAACGGCTGACGCCTGTCTTTGTTTTAGCCGTGCTGTGTGTCTTTGCCTCTTTGATCTGTGTGTATTTCAACCTGCTTGTGCTCCGCTCTGTCTGCGGTTCCTCCCACCTGTCCATTAATGGTTGACCACAGATTGTTATGGCAAATGGAGGGTGGCTCAGTTTCTCAGTAGTAGTAGTAATAACTGACTGTTGTCAGGACACTGTGCGGGAGGTTTGTTGTGGCAGAGCAAACACAGCGATGCTCCACCTAAGTCCTGGTCAAAAGTAAATGGACAGTGGAGCCTGCAGAGGTGTGGGTTATGTACAGCCGGTCTGACAGGATTAAAAGACACAGCAGCCCAGTGTTTGGAAGAAATGATGTTTGAAATAGAACTATGCTGTTAGGGTTGCTTGGGGTCGTTGGTGGTCAGCTAGGTGTCAGTTGCTCCTGCAAAGTGGCATAGAAGTGGTTAATCCTCACTGACTAACAAACACTGAGTGTCTTCTATGTTGGTGTCATGTTTGTGTCCATGGTTTGGCTAGTTTTTGTTGCAGCAACAATTCATCTATTAACTGATTAGACGATCAACAGAAACAGCAACTATTTTGATAATCAAATAACTGTTTCAGTCCTTTTTTAAGTAAAAATGCCAAATATATGCTGTTTCTAATTTCTCAAATATGACAATTTGATACTTTTCCTGGTCACACATGATAGTAAAATGAATATGTTTAGATTTTTGACTTGTTGGACATGACAAGACAGCTGAAGATGTCATCTTAGTCTGTGGGAAATTATAACAGGCACTATTTTCTGTCATTTTGCAGACATAACAATTAACAGAGTGACAGATGAATCGATAATTTAAATAACTGCATCTCATGTTGCAGTCAACATTTGGTGTCAGCTATGGCCCAAGACTAATAAATATAATATCACATAATTGCCCACAGTTTAAGATTACATCCTCAGATGTCTTGTTTTGTCCAACCAACAGTCTAAAACCCAAACATATTTATGACAGAGAAAAGCGTCAAATTGTCACATTTTAGAAGACTGAACCTACAAATATTTTGCCATTTTTATTTATAAATGTTGATTATTTGTTTGTCAAAGTTGTTGCTGGTTAATCTTCAGTTGATCGACTGATTGAATTGCGACAAAGACATGATGAAGAGAGACGTTTTACAGTTGAAAAATAAACTTGTCAGTGCTGATTTGTGGACAAACCATTTCATGGAGATGTTGTTTCTAACCTCAGACATATACAATACACTTATAGTCATAGTATATACTGTATATCTGCAATAAGCTAACAACTACCAGTGTATCAGCCAGGACGATTTATTGGTATACCTCCAGCTGCAGCGTTACAGTGGACAACAGAAAGAGATGGGGCAGACAGCTGACAGAAAAACATTGTTACAGGAAGTGTCAGATTTATAATAAACAACCAAGACTCAGGCTGTTAACTGCTGCTGGCTGAGCTAGTTCTGAAACAATTAGTCCATCAACACAAAATGAATCAAACATTTACCAGTTCAAGCTTCGCAAATGGGAGGTTTTATCACTTTACTATGTTTATGTCACAGTGAATTTAAGATATCTGGGTTTCTTACTGCTGGTCAGACAAAACATCAAAGTATGCACATAGTCAGATGAAAGGTCATGTGACCACTAAAGGTTAGCTCAGTCAGGTTATGATTTTTGGATGAATTTATACTGCATGAGCCTTTTCATTGTAATGAGAAAAGTCCATTTCAGCTGACTCAGCATGCTGCACACACAGGGGATGGGGGGTGAGCTTACTGATTTACCCTCTCTAGCTCTCAGTGCAGGGTATTGTAATGAAATCAGTAAACATGACCTCAGTTGTGATGAGATCATGTCAAGTCACTGAATTAGTGTTTGTTCGTGGAGAAGATGAGCTGTTATTGTAAACACTGGTCGTTGGCATCAGACCAGACAGCAGATATAATTGTGTCACACACATCCTGAGCCTCAGACTAACATAGAGGTAGTAGCAGTGGATGTGTGTCAGGATTGTAGTATTGCACTTATTGTTGAATGTGTAAATCTGTGCGTTTATGTTTGTGTGTGTGTGTGCTAGTCTGTGACTAGCTGAGCCAGACACACAGTAGGCCATGGTCAGACAGACCAGAGCCTGTGAATGGTAGCTATTGATAAGGACTCACAGACAGAAGGAAAGACGCCAGTGTATGAAGTCTAATGAGTTCTGTTGACTAATGATTCTCAGTCTTTTTTTTTTTTTTTTTTTTTGAGGCTTTAACCAGTGAAATAGTGTTTCCACTTATTTATTAAAGGAACATACGGAGGATTGATTTTCTGTGGTAAACTGGGAGAAAAAGCAGTACGGGTGAAATTTGCATGTTTGGGCTCATGCAACATGTAATTAAAGCGACTTTGTTGGCTAGAAATGACATTTCTATATTACTAAAGTGGTTTTCCAATTTTTGTGACTAATGTAGCTGCTGCTTGGATTGTGTTCAGAGGAACCCTGTTTTTAGAGTAAATGAAGCGATACGTACCGTGCTGGACTCACTGCAAAGTGGTCGAGGCAGAGTGCTGGACTTGGGTTTAGGGTTCACCTCCAGAGTCATATTTGAAGTTAGGTTTAGGCAGCAGTGTAGCGCCAAATCACAACATACATTATCTCAAGGCACTTTACAGAGTAAGGTTGAGACCGTAGAGGGTTATAGAGAGACATCCAACAGTTTCCATGGTGAGACAGTGGAGAGGACAAGCTCAGTTTAAACAGGAAGAAACATCTGACAGAACTGTACTGTGGGTGGGCAGTCGTCTGACCCTCTGAGATGGAGAGACAGAAGAGAGAGAGAGTCCAGGAACAGCTGTATACACTGTTTTTCAGCGCTGTCAGACTGGTTATTATGATGAGCACTACGCATAGGTGTAGTGGTTAAGGTTGGGGGGAAGATCGCGGTTCAGGTTAAATGTTATGAAACACATCTTGTTACATATTATTACTTATATAACAGTCACAATCAAAGTGTTTATTCTACAGGCGGTAATAAAATGTGGATATGAAAAGTGCAGATGAAGATCAGACAGTAATCATCAACCTGCTTGATTCCAATTGCTGGCAGCACGAAAGCCTAACTTTAGCTGTTAAACACTGACAAACCAAGGAGGCTTTTCATTCCAAACAAGGCTATTTACCATATTAACAACACAGCATTTTGGTTTCTTAAGTCCAAAATTTGTAAGCAGCTTGTAAGGTATTTAACAATACATAACACTATAAATTAAGGCCTACTATAACAAATTTCTAACTACAACCATGCACACTGTGGTACGTGGTATATCTAAATGTTTCAGATCTGTTTTGAATTTATGACAGCAAAGGTCAAAAAGGCAACGGGAGACATTAACCATGTAAGTGTAGGCATCTAGGTTGGGCATCGGACATAGTTTGGATGTGATAGCACTATTTACAAACTGTCTTTAAAGAGGATATTTGTAAGTTGTCTCTGCTGCTGAATGTGGTTTCTTGCTGGGAGCAGGTGGTGGTGATGGTCGCTCACCAAGAGCTTCAGCTATTGTTGGGTTTACAATATAAGAGGTTAGAATACATTCTCTGAGTCTGGATGCTGAAGTAAGTTGCTATAGGAAAGTGATGAGATGGGCTGCAGCTAGCTGCTTATCTGGATGTGTCCAACCAACACCCTGAAAACCCAGTTACAGTCAATTTATTATCATAAGAAACAAAGAAACCAGTAAATTCCTATGTAAGAAACTGGAACCAGTGAATGTTTCTGCTTTTTTGCTTTAAAACAATTACATAATGATAAATCAAAGTAGTTAGTGAAAATGGTTCTCTTGGATTCTTGGTTTAGAATAAATTGTATATTAGAAGTTGTTCGAAGTGCAGTGACTGACAAAAGATCTGTCACTGACTGAACATCTGCACACTGAAAGAAAGGATGGATGGATGAATGAATAAATGAATAAATAAGTACCAGTGTGTCAGCAGTAATGACTGAGAATGCACTCACACTCCTACACTACATACAGGGTCATAGCACTGACTGACACTAGTGTGTTTTACAGTGTGTGTGTGTGTGTGGGTAGGGGTGGGGGGTAATTCGGAGCTTGTTATATCTGAATGGGTCACAACGCATCAGCTGACCCTCCTCTCCATGAATGGTTTTCTCAGTGTGGGTTGCCATAATGTGAGGTGTGACGTAACCATCTCTACTACAAACATCAGGGTTAGAAATTTATCTGATGCTGTTGACGTTTAAAAATCATTTGCGACAGGAAGCATTGATGTTTGTGAGTGTTTATCTGGGCAGAGGTAGAGGAAGTATTCGATCTTTATGCCTCAGAATTGATCAACTGATTAAATTCTGATCTTAAAATATATGTGCTGCTGTGATCAGGCCTTTGTTCTGCCTCATTCTGCTCTAGTGTTGCTTTGCAGTTGTAGTGGGTGTCACTTATGGTATCTGAGACTCACTTTCTGCCTGAGGCGACATTTTCATGTGGGCCTGTCTTTCTTAATCTCATTCCTTTCATTCATCCATGCTCTTCTTTCACTTTCTTTATCTTTCCTCATTCATCTGATGTGTCACTGTTCCTTCTTTCTGCCTGACTTTGAATAAAAAAAGTTAGAAGTAACCGCTATTTACAGCCAGAATGTCCCAGATGTGACCTGGTGGTGTTGACACAACATAAAGATGTGACACAACATAAAGATGTGACACAACATAAAGATATGCCAACAATGTTATTATAGCCTTACATTAACCACAGACACCTCTCTCTCTCTCTCTCTCTCTCTGTCTCTCTCTCTCTCTCTCTCTCTCTCTCTCTCTCTGAGGCATTATTACAGCTGGAAAAAATGATTTGTAACTCTAATTATTTTGTTTATGTATGTGTTAGAGCTCCTCCCTGTCTTTATACTTATAATTAGAGTGACACTGAAGTTATAGATAAAGTTAAACTTAATTAAATTGGCTTAAGAGTTTAATAGTGCAAACAGTCCAGAATTTAAACCAGGACAGTATGTGTCTATAAGAAATGCTATTGTCAACTGAACCACTATCAGTTAACTCAGTGAGGACAGGCTGAATAACAGAAACACCTACAGTTCAGCAGCACCACAAAGGTGGGATTTATTGCTGGACCGTTGTATTAGACTACATTAGTTTTAGTTAGGTGTACCTAATAAACTGACAGCTGAGTGTTTATGGGTGGTACTGCCATGTTGGATTGTCAAATTAAAGGGGCAACAAACAAACATTATGTTTTATATTCAGTGTCACTCAACAAAACCCAGTTAGTTTTAGAAGGTATTTAGTATTTTAGTCGTATCTATAATTCCAGAATTGTTTACATCTATGTTTACCAGCTTGTGGTCTTTGTTTTCCTTGTCTGTGTTGTCACGTTGCAGTGGTAAAATTCTCCACAAACGTTTTAATTATTCCTTTAATTATAAGGCTTGTCCAAAAATGAATCATCGAAAATTGTGGTAATTGATTAATCATGTCAGTCTGTTTTCAATCAAAAATGTCAAACATCTCATCATCATCCAGCTTCGGCGATGTGAGGATTCTCTTTTTTTTATATTACTGTAAACTAAATATAGCTGGGTTTTGGACTGTTGGTCAGACAAGACATTTGATGCTGTCAAAAAATAATCAAAAATGAAAATGATTTTTTTAGTTGTAGCCCTAATCTTTACAGACATACTGTATCTTAGTCAGACTCTGATTGCAGTAAATTTATGTTGTATTTGGTGTAGTTTGAAGTTCTAAACACATGAAAAATGTATACGCTGTCTTTATATGACGTCTTCTAATGAAAAAGAATATGGTAAAAAGTCCACAATGTGTCTACCTTTTAACAAAGTGTTGACTCTTGAAGCAGAGATTGAGGCACGTGAGTGGACATTGCAGAAACATTACACAACTTTCACCGTGATTGTTAAGTAATGATTTAAAAATGCCAAATTAAACATTAGTTAACCAGACCCACGGTTCACTATCTGGAATGAAAAACAATGAAATCATCAAGGCCCCAGCTGCCTCCAGAGCTCTCGAGTAAAACTGATGTTACCAGGCCACAGAGATAATGTAAGCATCATATATTTTTCTAGTAGCTGCAGCAGAGGCCTAAATAATAAACTAATGGAGGCTTCAAGGATAGATGACTTTGTGATGAGATAATGAACGTGTGATTGGACATGAGTAAAAAAATTGAAGTGGAAGTGGGGTGGGGGTGGGGGGGAGCAGCATGGTGGTAGAAAGTGAGTCACCATCCAACTTTCCAGCTCTGGTCCTATCACGATGCGGCTGACTGGGGTTGGCGATGAGACCATTTTAGGCGTGGAACCGTGTCCTTTTCTCAGCCATTAGCATTGTGTGAGTGCGCCGGGCCCAAGACAAAGATGGATTGTAAATCAAGGGAGGATGGAAAGTCTGTCTCTTTGTGACTGGTGTTTGTGTGTCTGCTCTTTCTCAGTAGACCTGTCTGTGTGTGTGTGTGTGTGTGAGAGAGAGTGAGGGATTCCTTCTGTTCTGTGTAAATGAGCCTCTTTGACTTTACAAGTGTCCGTTAACCTTTTCATCTGACACTTGTGTTTAGGTGTTGCAGAAAGAGACACATCTGATTGGTTAGTTAAAAGGACTAGAACACCACTTCTTGTTGCCCCAAGTTAAAAAGTTGAAATATTTTTTTCCTATCTGCACTGTAAGGTACAGCTGCGTGATTATGGCCAAAATTATAATTAGCCATTGATTTTAGGGACAAAATATTTTTATTTCACATTTGTGAAATGCACATTTGTAAAACATTGCTGTGTTGGATGAGTAGATGCTCAGTGAGGTGAAGTTAGTGTCGTTATTGTTCTTGACCTTCATGTATTCATCCTACTGCAGTTTGTGGTGATTTTCCGGTGGTTGAACAGTTGTGTTACTGTGCGGCTCAGACACAAGGCTCAGTCACTTTGTATGTGGTTTGTTCTTTTTCTGTATTACAGACCCAGTCTTCCCCTAACCTTTGCAACTTGTCGAATACTAAAATGAACATTTCCTCATTACATTAATAGAAAACCTAATCCAGTCGCAATAATGCCCCCTTCAAAACATATTGCCAATAAGTTACATATTAACTTAATTTCTAGGAGACAGGGTTGTTTCAGGACATCTGTGTCCACCTCAAAGTCCACATGATTCCTTGAGAAAGTGGGTCAGATTCTGTGAATGAGTATGTTTGTGTGTGAGGAAGAGACCGAGACATAGACAAAGACAAACTAGTGGCACTATTGATTGTGACATGATGGTGGTCATGCCAAACTTCCTTTGTAAAGCCCTGATTGGTTCGTCTGGAAGAATTCTCACAGTTTATGGGGTTGTCATGGAGAAATCATGCCACATTACTGTTGTTACCATGGGGATTCATCTATTGCCATGGCGATGCCTTGGCAACCAAGTATGAATTCAGACTAATTTCCTCTTGGCTGGTCATTATCACGACTCTATCCAAAGATATCATTAATATGCAGAGAGTACCACTGATGGTTTGCATGGGGTACAGTTTGAATAAAGGTATTTCCATTTTTTGTGCTTAAATATTTGGACATTCAAGGTCTGTACTGTCTAAACTATTTTCTTTGGGAGTTGAGGAAAAGGATGGAAGGGAGGAGAAGAGGTGAAGAAGACAGGAGAGAAGTGAAGAAAATGAACAAGAGAAGTGAAAGTAAAAACAGGAGTTCAGGGACAAGCCAATTACAAGAGAAGACAGATACTTGATCTGGGCAAAGCAAAACAATGGAGAGGCAGTTTTTCTTGGTATTACCTCAAACACTGATCTTATCAGGTGACTGTGGTTAGATTGGCATTCCTAGACATCAGTTAACCAGGGATACCGGAGAAATTGAGAAATCAGTTTGCAGAAAGACAGTTGTCTTTCTCATGTGAGACTGCTGCTTTCATTTGTGTCTTCTTTGAACCAACATTATGTAACCATTTTACCGTAAGATAACAGCCTCAAAGTTTTTTTTGATGGTACACTGACTTATAATAGGAAGAATGGAGCCTGTTTCATTCCCAATCTGCTCCCTGAACACATGTTCTTTCTCTGTGTAACTTTGGTGAGCAGGTACCATCTCCTGCTATAGTCAGCAGTCTAAACTGCTAGAATCAGGCCCAGCAAGTTCAAGAGTGATGCTGATCAGTTAAAAAGACTTAGAAGTCATTAAAAACCAGCATTAATCTCTGATATCCAACCAGGAAACTTTAAAAATATCAAGAATTATAAACAGAGTTTGGCATGTTTGTTATAGTGACAGCACTTCTGGCTCCAGAAGCTGGGAATCATGGGTAATGTACACCTTTCAGTGAATTCAGAGAGTGAGGCCACACAGTCGGAACTACCACTTAAGATAAGATAATCCTTTATTAGTCCCACAACGGGGAAATTTATTATTGATCAATTAACATTTGCAGCTGTAGAAGGCTCTGGTGCTCAGCAGAAGTTACATTTTGTTGCTTTAAACCCAAATCTGAAAACCACCCCATTGGGAGAAAATGTACTTTTACACTGAATTATTTTTAACTCTCACAACTGACACTGTAATTACATCAAGTAATCAGCAGAGTTGAAAAACTAATTGAAATCTGATTGTTTGCACTGCACTGTAAGTTTGCATAACCCACAACTGCATGCAACAAGTTCTTACCTGCTCTCAAAAGGTTTTGGGAAATAGGATGCGCTGGATCCAATACTGAGGTAGAAGAAGAGAAACTGCATGTATACACCATAAATCTAATCAGAGTTACAAAACACAGTAATTACTGGAATACAAAGAACATCACAGAGCGGTGATTCACAGTATAACAGAACACAAGCCTGTTCTTCTTCCATGCATTTTGCAGCCGGCAGCTCCTTAGCTCACATCAGCGTCTATGTCACTACAAACCCATGGCTAGTAACAACTCCCTCTATTTTCTCACTCAATGCTCAAATGCTCAGACACAGATCACAGGCCTCGGTGCAGAACAGCACCTGACATGTTTGGAAGCTCACACACACACGTACCAACCTCCAGTACTCACAGAAACACTGAGTACATGTCAGCACATAGATGAAGCTCTGCCATTTATAACCAGTTGTTGAGGACAGATGTGAGCTTGTGATGACCCTGCAATGGGAAAAACTTACATTTCTACTAATTTACTTTGTTTACTAGTTTCACTTGCATGTGTGTGCTGTTGTTTAGTAGCAGTCTAAATGGTGGACAAATTTACAACAGATCCTTAGCAACTGGAACAAGAGGACTGTAAACCTGGGTGACACCAACGGAGATTTGGCAGCAGAGAAGGGGAGGTGTCAGTTTAAGACTTCCACATTAGTCAGAATCAAACCCATAAACCCTCCAACTGGTTCTGGCACAGTTTATATCTGTTCATGTAAAGGGCCTTTATCCTCTATCCGAGTTTGCCTTTTACTAGCAGTGATAATGGAGTGTTTGGTGTTGATAACACCCACTCAGACAAGCAGACACAAGCCCATTGGTTGCACACACTGTAGAGTTGTTTTGGTGCTGTCAGTCTTTCAACAGGAAATATCTCATGGCGAATAACATGATTGATTTCTTGAGTATATTTTATGCAACCTCACAATGATGCAACTTCACCACAAACATGACAAACTGTTGGACTTGGCACACATCATACTAGCATAGATGAAAGTGAAAGATTGAGCACATTTTAAAGTCGCTTTTTTGTTTATTACTTCACCTGGATGTTTGAGCTTCACTGTGCAGAATGATGTGATGTATGTGCAGAGTTTGACACCAGAAGACTGTTACTCACCATAAATTTAACACATGAACTTGAATCACTTGAATTAGCAAAAATGTCAATTGTGACATTTCATTGCTTAAATTCCACCTACTATGATGACTGTAGGTGTTTCCTCTGTCCTCTTTCCTCTGAAATTCTTCAAATTTGGCTCAAATGTTCATTTGGACTCGAGGATGAACTGACTGGAATTTGGTTGTCAAAAGTCAAAGGTCAAAGTCACAGTGACCTCTCAAAACATGATTTTGGCCGTAACTCAAGAATTCATGTGATAATTATGTTAAAATTTTACACAAATGTCCGATAGGATAAAATGATGAAGTGATGACATTTTACATTCAAACTTCACAGTTTCAATGGCATAACTCATGAACAGAAGGGGAGATTGTGACCGTATGTCCTGCAATTTGACTGGTTGGCATAGGCATATAACCATGAGGCAGTGACTCACTCACTCTAACTGTTTATGAAAAAAAAAAGTGCATAAATAACAAGTGAATTAAATCAGAGTGCAAATCTAGCAGCTTTGATTTTACTTAATATTTTCTCGTACACTAACTGTGTGAGAGTTAAGGCCACTTACTGTGCTTACTTGCATCTGCCAACACACACACACAATCACACAGAAACCAGTCATCTGTCAAAGGCTTCTGAGGTCAAAGTTCACACTCACTCTGACAAAAACCATCCAATCAGCACATGAGAACATCACAGTTTCTGTCTGCTGCAAACTTGCACATGATAGTCGTCGCTGGGATGAGGAATGTAACATACAAACCTCGCAGTGTAAACATGTAGCTAAATATAGACGAGCGGCCTTCATCTTTACTGTCTCTCCTCTCTGATCCTTCCCATCTGTCCTCTCACTCTGAAATTACATGAACCATAACTGAAAAAAAAAAAGAAACGATTATCTTTTCTCCCTCTCTCTCACACACTATAAATTTCCATAATCATTTAAATACTCACCTTCATGTACTGTATATCTCACTACTGAGCTGATTGTTTTGGTCCCATTAGCAACCCACTGGTGCTCACCAACCCCTATCTCCTGTAACCACCGGCTCTCTCTGCCGATTATAATTCACAGTTATGGAGCACTTAGTGCAGAGTTATAAACGCCACTCCCTTTTCCAGTAGGCCTGTAATGGCTGACCGAAAGAGAATATTATAAAAGTATTGTGTTACTGCTGGGTGCATGCATGCAACCATTCAGAGGCACATTATTGTGTTTGTGCGTGTGTGTGTGTGTGTGTGTATGTGTTTGAGGCTGTCGTATTGAATTCAGGCTGAGCAATGAGGAGACACATCAGAGAGACAGGGGTAGAAAAAGAGAAAGGGAGAGAGGTGGATGTAAGCAGAAGACAGTACAGTGTCTGTAGATAATACACAAGCTGAAATACATCTCATACATGTGCAGAGAGATATGAAGCCTAATTATATCCATAAAATGTTAATGTCTCCAGGGACAATAATCTTTGGAGTCTGTGCAGTATTGAGCAAAAAAAGTGTACCAGGCCACCACAAACAGCTCCCAAACTTCAAAATACATCCACTTAAGTGCTTGTTTTTTTCTCTGACAGGCTCAGATTGTTATTATATGATAACATGATGGATAGGATTTCTACAGAGATAGACCTTTTTATTAAAGAGTAAGTTTGTTTTTTAAAAGGTGTTTTTGATTTGATGGGATTGGGCAGGATGGCAAAAAAATGGATGGCCTTATTGGTTTAATTTCACAGTCACACCTACCACTGCAGGATGAGGTCATTGTGAAAGATTAATTTCCACAAAGTGACAACTTTGCAGGAAATTAACTGTAGAGTCAGCTGTGCCACAGTTCATTAAGCCGTCTCTGAGTGTGTACTGTGCTCACACTGGGAAAGCAACAGAGTTAAAGGGGAAATGTGAAACTACATCAGATCTTACAGAATCAAACTTATAGAATCAAAAATCTTTGAGTGTGTAGTTATAGATATGAGTCGTACTATTGTAGGTTTTCAGGATGTAGGGGACTTCAGAGCTGGTTGTTGGTGTCATAGTGAGCTGTGGCCACCAGATGTCAGACTGAATTCTACAGTTCAAACAGAAAGATACAGTAAAACTGGTCTCTCTCCATAAAAAGTAACACAAAGAACACACAAAGCAATGATTAACCTCAACTCCACCAGACCCAGGTAAAACATAGCACATTATTGTGCATGTTGTTTTAATAAGGCAGGGATGCATTTGCATTATATTATAGCTAATTTCAGTTTAGTGTGTGAGAGTGACAGTAAAAGAGAGCACCTGCACGAACTTAATGTGTATGTACGTTGCTTTGCAGTGAGTGTGTGTGTGTGTGTGCCCTTCTCCATAGAAAATAACAGTAATGAATAGCCCTGAATTATAATCCTTGAATTCCTATGCTTCTCAATGGATGATACAGTTATAATTGTACTGGTCAAACAGGCTCACATTGGCATAATCCACTCAACACACACACACACACACACACACACACACACACACACACACACACACACAACAATAATCCACAGTGATCTGCCACTGGAGGTTTGCTCTCTTTGTTCATTATTGATAAGGTGTAGGAGGTGGTGGGGCTGTGGAAGCTTAGCCAATAGAAATCCACCGCCTTCCTCCTCTCATCTCTTGTTCACCTTTCTCTTCCACTGTTACTCTCTCACTAGAAACACATAAGACTCGTTTATGCGCTGTCGGTCTTTCTTTGCCTCCTCGGAGAGAAGGTAAAGAAAGGTCGTGTGGTGACAGTTCTCAAAGATGAGACAGCTTGATGTCTGACAGTTTTTCTGTACAGACTGGGTCAGTGATTCATCAAGACATTCCTCAACTCTTCTGTGTCCCCATTTTAATCTTGGTGTCTCTCTGTAGTTAGATTAGAGGCCAAATTAAAATTTGTGTGGTTAAATGTTTTAGTAAAACTATTGAGTAAATTATGAATGCCATTGTGACTGTGGCTGTATAGTTTAAATTACAGTCTATTTGCGTTGTGATTACAAGCAAAATTTCTGACTTGTTTGCAAAACGAACAAAGCAAAACTGACTCTATTCATGTAGAAACAAGATTAAAGCAACAATATATAACTTTGCTGAGCAATAGCGCCACTCTGCAGGCATAACTGGTAATTAATTCTATTTGGCTCTAATTCTGGGCAGTTAAGCGGTTCTCGTGTGGAAGATGAAACCTATCAGAAAAGCACTTGACTAGAGCTCAGAGCTGCACCAGTCCCAATCAACTGAATTCCAGCATTTAAGTCTCTGACTATCACTCAGTTGGAGGAGATGGTACCTGCTCACCACAGTTACACAGAGAAAGAACAGGTGTTGAGGGCAGAGTGGGGAATGACTGAGGCTCCATTCTCCCACAAGTCAGTGTATCATCAAAATGATATTGAAGCTGTTTTTTAGAGCAAAGTGTGTCACATAATGTTGCTTTAAATGGGAGAGAAAAACAGTTTTTCCATCTCAAGGCATACATATACACAACTGCCGATGAGCTGGTATTGATTGCTAACCAATACTCAAGCCCCATGGCTGCCACTCTACTCTCCTTGTGGAGCATGTGGGAGAAACCAGCCACAGACAGAGGTAGAAGTATAGTGTCTGTGACTGTGTGTGCGTGAAAAGAGACGAAGTTGAAACACGCAGAGTCAGAGGAAAAGAGCGAGATATAGATGCTTTCCATCTCCAGCTGGCCAGCCTTGTTTGTGTCGTGTGTCTGTGTGTGTCTAGTAGGTGTGAGCAGCTGAGCGAGTTGAGTACATAGCTGTGGTGCACGTTGAGAGTGGCTGCCTCCTCTTCCTCAGCTCATCCATGCTGGATAAAACCCCCTCTTTTTTGGACTGGTACACACAGCTGTTTGAGGACACACACACGCTTGCCTCTCACAGCTTCTTTGAAATGGTGAGGAGGTTAAAAGACAAAGGCAGCTAGAAATCCCAGCTCATCGCAAGAAGAAGAAAGAGAAAGGAAGAAGGTAAAGAAAACACTGAGCCCACAACTTGGGCTTTGTAAACAACTTATGGTGTGGCTGCTTCAGCTGAACAAATTCATTCTTAGTCTTTCAGAACGGAAACAACAGCTAATGGTGCTTTATTTATCACGCAATAAAAAAGTTAGAATATTTTTTCTATATTTTGAGGCTGATTGACTTTTTTGATGTGTTCATTTTACAATTTTTGCCTTAAGGTTGTGGATTTTGTTGAGAGCAGCTCTTTTGTTGTAGTGGCTGGTCAGCCTTTGTTAACTGGTTGTTGTTGACAGAGCACTATCTGTGCATAGCAAGGGACTCTGATGGTTAGTTGTGTTTTTGTTTCTCCAGTCATTCAATGAAAAGACAACCTTCACTCAGATAATATTCTTTGCTCTTATGCTTATTGTGCATAGATTGCCTATTGAAATAACTCTTAAGGAGAAACATTTGTCATGTGATGGTGTTGCTGGGATACTTCTGTGTATTTGGATTTGTTTGTGGATTGTGAGGACAGCTGCATTCTTTTATGTCAGATTTTCATGTAGCAGTCATATCTTTTACAAAACACATCCTTTTGCATCTAAAAGTGTGATTGCAGACATTCGCACCTGTTAACATGTCTTCTCGAGTGGGAGCAGAGGATGAGAAATGAAAGGGAGATGAGGTCAAAGAAGAAAATGAATGGATGAGAGAAAGGGAGAAAAGGCGCTCGAGGTAAAGATGACAGCAAGGCGGGGCTAAGAAGAAGCAGCAGGAATAGGGAAGGAGAAGATTCGGAAGGTGGAGAGGAAAAAGTAGGACAAAGAGGTGAAAGTGAAAAAGAAAAAAAGGAGGTCACAATAACTGCTGGAGATCGAGGTGGGTCTATAGAAAGGGATGTCTTACGCGACTCAACACCTTTCAGCAAAAGAGCGTCCTCATCCTGAACATTTCTCTTATAGACTAATTATTTAGTTTTTTTTCTTTAATTAACAGCTACGATGGATCCGTGGCAACATCTGCATCCTCTCAACATGAATGAGTAATATGGCCATAATTTGTGGTGGTGGTAATGCAGATGATGCCCTCTCGAATGCTCGTTCAGTGATTAAAATGGGTTTTCCTGTGCTTAGCAAAGACATTCACGATTTATAGTTCTACATTGGCTGGCTGCCCTGTAGCTGAGTGGGTGGAGTTTTGTGTGTGTGTGTGGCATGTGTGTGTGTGTGTGTTTGTAGCCTTTGTTTATACACAAAACACAAATCCTAGCCATCTTCTGGACCAGACAGTTCCACATTTCCAAAGGTGTGTAATGGTACAGACCAAAATGCCTCTGGACACAGTTGAATGGACCTACATCCAATCAGATCAACGGAACCTGTGTAGTCGAGCAACAGGAAATGTGGAAGCACTTTACCTGCAGTTCTTTGTTCTTTAGAGAAAATATGCTGCCATTTCTTTATACAATAGATCAGTAGACCTCCTTGCCACACAAACGGCAACCATCTTGGTTATTACTTGAAAAAGCTTCAGTGGCGCTCCTCTGTCAGTCATCGTATCAACCCTTACTTCAGATAAATGGTTGATTGGCCGACCTGTCTCAGGACAGACAGAAATCTGTCTGAAAATGGGAAGGAAATTGAACCCACTCTGTCAGGCACCAGCTGACTGGTCCGGTTCTAGGCTAACAAATCCCAACAGGAAAGAAATGTGAAGAGTGATCACTGTTGGGGTACTGGACTTCATCAGGAGGAATGGATTCCTGTCTTTGTGATAAGATGTTAGCTGCTGAGAAAGTGATTACATTGCAAGAATGAGATTAGTATTTTTGATTAAGGGTAGAGGTTGTACCATACCCACATCAAGACAATACTCCTCCAGTACCTTACTCTAGGGAAGTATAAACATGATTCTCTACAATCAATTAAACCCAGGCAGCCTTACAAGGAACTTTGGCTAAATAAGATCATCTAAAAGGCAACATGTTAGCTCTTGCAGGGCTGGTTAGTGAACTGAGTGTAAGACACCAGCAGCTGGGAACATCACTAGCACTCCACCAAGAATTTCTCTTTAGTTTTAATCTGTCTAGCTAGTACCTGAATCTCACGTTAGGGCGTCAGCTCTATTGATCAAAAGCGTGTTAAAAGCTCAATAAAGAAGTTAACTTTACGAATCTCTAATTACGGAACACTCCATAATTTAATACCCTTTCACTGTAGCTGCTATATTTCAAATGCTAGTGTGACCGGAGCCTTAAAAGTGTCAAGTTCTGATTTAAGATCAAAATATAGATTATTACGATTCTGACACCAACTATAAATTCAATGCTAGCTTTCAGTTCGCATCAGATTTCAATTACTCAAACCAAAAAAAAGAGTTTGACACCCAGCCACGTTTAGTATGTAAACTGCTGTCCTCTAATGTCCGAGAGCACGGTCCAAAGTGGTGGTGTGTGTTTCTTTGCATTGATATGCCTGTGTATACAGTATGTGTGTGTTCTTTGCAGAACTCACTGCTGTGAAAAAGGCTGCTGGCTAAGCACCTTTCCTATAAGATTCAGCCTTATGTTTAGTCAGCTGTTCTTAATTGTTTCCCTGTACACACACACACACACACACACCACAGTCTTCTCTATTTATTTTGTGTAACAGGTGTATTTTTGCTTTCCCAGCAGACAAAGAGGGCAACATATATGATTTAGTACATCTTTTAATATTGATGTTATGTCCTGGAAGGACAGGGCTTTCAGAGTTTATATCTGTATATGTTGGGATATCATATTAGTGCAGAGATTAATGATTCTTTTTGTAATTGAAGAATATGAATAGGTGAGGGAAATAGAGCTGGAGAGAAAGGACCAGAAAAGTGGAGGAGGAGTCAAAAAGGGTGGGGAGGAGGAGATGGAGAAGAAGAGGAGAGTCAGGATGAAGGAAGAAGGCAGGTGAGAAGGGGAAGAAAGAGAGGGAATGTAATGATAAAGAGAGAGAGAGAGAAAAGGGGAGAGACAGGAGCTGGAACGATAACCTCACGATGGCGTTGTGAGACGGCGTCTCGACTGATGAGAGATGACTGTTGTGTTGCTGTGATCCTGTGGGGAAGAGACAGTCGGGGAGTAATGGAGAGAAAAGGGGAGGAGAAGACAGTGAAAGCAGATGAAAAAGAGGAATGTAGAGTGAAGTAAAGTCAAGGAAAAGGAGTTGATGGCTCTATTTTGGGGAAGAAGTGAGAAGGCAGAGGAAGAGAAGGGTGGGCAGGGAGTGAAGAGGAGGGAAAAAGATAAATAAGGAAGAAGGAAGGCTATTAAAAGAATGAGTAGACAAGATAAATAGAGAGATCAGGAGAACAGAAAGTAATCTGAACAGAAGGAGAGGAGCGTGTTTTTGCTTTCATGAGGAAAGTGTTGCCTCCTCTCTCCACCTGTTGCTAGGGACACAGGGTATCCACGGTAAAAACAGTAGCACTGATGTGTATGAGTAACCAGGGACCATCACATACTACTGAAACAACTGAAAACTTGGATGTGGGTGTGTTTTTAGGTGAGAGGTGTGAGGAGTGAAGACATTTAGTGAAAGAAATGCTGCCCACATGTCAATAAACAATACTCTTGTCCCAGCTGAGTGGTTATACAGTGAGCCAGTTAAATCCCTTCCATTTCTAATGCTGCTTTATTGTTGCAGCTTAGAGTTTCACTTCCTGGGTGGGAAGATAGGTGGCATTATTTTGAATTCAAACCTTTAGTTAGAAGTTCTTTTTTATTTTGTCAATGTGTACACCTCTTTCTAGCACTGAGATAATAAACTGAAATAATACCAGCACTGCAAACATGGAAGGTCATAGATGAATGCCCTGTAAGGATTTCTTAGCATTGCCAGCCATGTCTTAATATTTTCTGTTTTTATTTTTCATGAACTATGTGCTTAATGAGTGAGTGAAAAAGTATGCTACATAGCCAACATTTGCATTAAATTCTGTTTACCTACCAAGAGCTTCAGCCATTGTTGTGTTTAAAGGTTAGAATACATCCTCTAGGCAGTGCTACTTTTTCATTAGATTGAGGGCAGACTGAATGCTACAGTGACTCACTAACACAAATTGGTATAACGAGACAGGAAGGGCTGGGGCTAGCTGGTTAGCATGCTAACTTCAGTAGAAGAAAATAAGTGATAGAACTAGAAGCAAAACATGGTGTTGCTTTCCACTGCTGGAGACAGCTCTTAGTGAGTAAAGAAATGAAGTTTAATGCTGACCTTGCAACGTTTATTCTAGATTGGTAAGTAAAGAGCTATTAATGCTAACATGGGCTATGTAGCGATAGCAAAAATTTACATATAGCATCTTTAATTTTAGGATTGTTACAGCCTTGTCATCGCTTCATGCAGATCTGAAGCTTGATCTGCTGCTATTTTTTGTTTGTTAGATGAATGTTTAAAGTCATATGTTTTATGTACGTCATGATTTATTTTTGAAATGTGTTTCTATTGCACCTCCAGCATTTAGCTGTACATACACCAGGTTTTCCATTTCATTCAAGCGTAAAAAAAACAAACAAAAAAACCTTATTGCATTTTGCATACAGAATTTAGATTTTTAAACAGGTGGATGTAAGCCCACCTACAGTGCGGCAACCTCCATATTTGAATTCATGTTTACTTTATTACCAATACATTTTTGATCTTGCCAGTCTACCCTAGCTGTATTTACATGCCTGGTCTGTGACTATGGCAGAAATGAGAGGGAGGGAGGGAGGAAGAAAGAACGGGAGACATAGGGGACCTAAGAGCTTAGCAGGTGTGTTAATGGATGTAACTATGACAACCAAAGCCCCGCTGGGAGAGGGAGGAAGTGAGAGAACCAGTTTGGAGCTGTGGAAGTTAGTCATCAGGTAAAGAAATGGCACATGGCTTCACATTACATATCAAGGAGGTGGAAATCTTAGAGTTGACTGGAGTTCATACTCAGAGTGAGTGTATCTCTGATTGAACTGGATGAACTTGAGTCTAAGAGGCTGAAAACAAATTGATATGAGCTGTCACACCCTGCACTTGGTCTGTGTGTGCCCAGTATACATGCATATACACAAGCCTGGTATGCATTTTACATTTTTACTATGTAACTCAAAGCCTGTCTGGTTGGGTCTTGTAACTGAGGAGGAGAACCCGGAAGACAGAGGATCCTGTCAGGCGAGCCGTGTGTACTGAGAAATACCTCAGCAGAGTGCAGAAGTGTAGATGGCACCCAAACGCCAAATAATCTGTTCAAAATTGTTCTCATTTGTCTAAAAATGGATAAAACCTTTATTGTAAGAGCTGCAGAGTAACAATTTGTGCTAATTAGAATCAAAATCCTCATAATGTGTGATTATTTCTGAAATATTAACAGTTTTTTCTACAGAAGCAGCTCTCTGGCTTATAATGACAGCTCCACTTAAATAAAACATCCCATCTGTTAGAGGGAGGTGAGCAGCACATATATGCATGGTGCATCTGTGTTTTTGTGCTGTTTTAGTAAGAGAAGTGGACTATTGCTTATGTAACATGACTGCCCACGTTCAGTCATTTTCAACCCACACCCTCTCCAATGTCAATACTGTCAATGCTTTCAATAGGCATGAAGTGGTAGCTTCAGCACACTGCACATCTGATTTGTACAAAGTGCTGTGAAAGAAAACAGATGGAGTTGTTCGCTGAAATTGTACTTTGTCATTTCAGATCAATACACGTGTCTCACCTTCTCCTTTATAAGCAAAGTTGCTCTTTTTATGCCAAATGTAGCTGTAGTTATTAAAGAAAAGGCTCACGCATTTGCAAGTCAAGTTTTAAAATGACACTCAGGTGCCTGCACCAATATTGAACAAGTAGAGAACCCTTCCTAATGCACTTTCAGAGGAAATGATGAGGAACAAAACCCACAGTCATCAACATCTACAATATGGATTGGCACAAAATTTTATGGTTCTTAGATGGTTTGTCCTAATGACTTTGATGAGTCACTGAGTTTTCCTTTAGCGGCACCATGAGGTCTTGAGAAAAATTGAGTTTTGGCACAGACATTAATTCCCAAGATAAGATACAGCTTAGCCATGCATCAAAAATATTGAGAAGAGGAAGAGGTTGTTGCAATCAGTTGATCAGTTAGTTAGTTTTTTTGTGTGACTATATATAGTATTTAGATCATCTACATATGTACAGCAATTTTGAAAAAAAAAAAATATATATATATATATATATTTTTGGTATTTGAAAGTAATAAATATAGATTTTATTAGCATAATTTATGTTGTAATTTCTTATAATTTTTACTCTGTTTAAGATTTTTAATGGCATAATGACTTATTTAGGACTTGGACTTGACTTGGAACGTGACCTGGGACGTCAAGTCTTGAGACTTGAGACTTACTTGTGACTTGCAAAACAATGACTGTGTCCCACCTCTTCACAATAGACCTGCACCCTGTTATGTCTGATGAGTATTTACAGGGTATCCTGTAAGTAAACAATTTAAGTCTTCACCAGTAGACCCACAGTTGAACCTCACCATATGCTAGTTCATTGTGGTTCCAGGCAACACAAGATTATTTTCACTCTGGACTAAGTTTCCTCCTCCCTCCAGAGGGTGGTGCTGGGTGGGGTCAGACAGGTTACTCTATACCAGGGTGTAATCCCAGTAGGAATGCCCGGTGCACAGCATTTTGCGAGCGTGGCGTTGGCTGCCCTCTTGTAAATTCACCGTTCCTGTTAAGGCAGACATTGCCAAGAGAAACCTGATAACTCCTCAGGCACTATTACGAGCCATTGATAGAATTTGGCCAGGTTGTACTATGAGTACTATGGGTGCCGTGTTGCAGGCCCCTCTCTGAAAGCAGGAAGTGTTGGCTGCAAAGTGTAACATTAACTGATGAGATGCTCACTCCAAAGTTCTGCTGGCTTGCTCAGAAAGTCGGCAATGTTATACTTCAGTCACACCCCTGGTGTTATATACTACTGGAGTGAAAACGGAGGAAACATTTAGCAGCAGCAGGGGTCACTGCAGCTAAGTTTAGAGATTTTTATTATTTTGATTATCATTATCACTGTTTGTTTTTTTGTTTTTTTTAACATTACAACAGGAAGATCGGAGAAATTAATGTCAGAAGTGTATTCAGTTTTCTGAGTGGCCTGATGAGTTGTCTTGTTTTTATTTTTTATGATGTTAGTGGAGGTAGTCTTTGTTTCAGGTGAGGTGCTATGTTAAGGCTGCTTTTACTTCATGTACAGGTGGAGAGGAAGCAGAAATCGAAGAAAAAAGTGTCCGTTAACTAAATCCTTACATGCAATAGCTGTTTTGTAAGCTAATTTCCTAGGTATAGGATTAATTGGGTTAAGAGCTGAACCAGGGCTGTGTTTCAGGACTTTGTATTTGGGGACCATGAAGCATTCACAGGGTTTTTCATTTACATAGACAAGTATAAACAAGTCAAACTGTTTGTGTGATTTGTAAACAAGAATAAAATAGTGCAAGGGTGCAGAGTGGTTAAATGGGTTATGTACAAACTGTACATGCATTTACAGTATATAGAGCAGGCATAGATTTAAATTTGACAACAATATATACACTAAGGATGTAACAATTTTGAGCAAGAAACAGTGATAGAAAACATCTACAATATTGTTTTGAGATACTGGAACCTCAATACCCCCTAACCCTAACCCAAGTCAGCAGTGTGGCAACATTTTAAAAAACCTTGATGTTCTTGGTCTCAATTGAACCATGGATTTCTGAGAATCATTACACCCCTAATGCATATGTTAAAGCACAGTGTGGTTTCAAACTATGAAGTATATAATTTAATTGTAAGTTATGAATGTGGTCAGGCTTCATTACCATACCTCAGGAGCAAGACTTCCTGAGCAGAGCTGGTTGAAGTCTTTCACTCACGAAAAGAAAAATCTGTAACAGAACTGTAGTAGAGGAAATTAAGTAATGTGTGTATTAAAGGGATCCTTAACGATCTGACAAGGAGGCCGTGACTTACAGTGTTAATGGAGTGGTAGCCAAATGGCCATTCAGTCTAAGTATGGGGTTACTGTCTGCTACCTGTTCAAAAGATGATTTTAATGGTAAAGGACTCTTCTTTGTTGAAAAGGTTACAGTAGCTGGAACAATACACGTGAAAGGTCAAGAGCCTGATTCAAGCACTCACTCTACATTGTAAGAGTATAGTTTGTAGTTTCGCCTGCAGAGTCAGCTGAGTGTCCTTGAATCCCATTTCACTTAACAGAAGAAAAGCCCACACACAGAATGTAATTATCAGAATTTAAAAAGAAATTTCAGGATGAACATGGGAAGGTCATAGTCCAAATTTCATTTTGATTTGTCAGCAACCAGGTATGAAGCAGGAGCAGACTGCAATATTCAGCGCTATATACACAGTACTGCAAGTTCTTTTCACATACTATTCATCATGCAGTGATTTTCACCACCTCCCCTCTTTATTGTCCGGGTAGGTATTCTAGCCAAATAAGCAGCACACAGTATAATGAAGCTGATGATATTCTTTGGGGTGAGAGTTCCTGCCAGTGAGGTCCTTTAGCGCCAACATATTGTGTTTTTGCTGAGGCAGCCGTGGAGCAGAATGCTGCGCTTGGCTCCATTTCTCACACTTCACGGGAACAGGATGAAGCTCTGCTCTGTTAGCATGGCTTGTTCAATGTACAGGCTTTTCTTTTTACCCCCTCCTCCCCTCTCTCTTCCTCTCTCTCTCACCCATACACACATATAGACAAAGAGGAGTTCACTGGAGATGGTAAGGGAGAAGCAAAGTGAGATGGTACCACTTATTGGCCAGGACTCTATGATTTGGTTCCAAACGTACATTGCTGCGTTTGCCTTGCTCAGCAGTTGACTGGGACGCAGGACTGCAGACCTTTTTTCTTTAAGATATTTACTTTAATCATCCTCTAATCCTCAGCAAGAAAGGATATTTGTAATTATACAGATCTTATCATCCTTATCTGATCATAACTATTTGTTGTATTATAATTATTTGCCTTTATTGGTCTCCATCTTAAATTATGTTTTAGTAATTACAAGGCAACTAAGTTCACATTACTTTTGATACAAACAGAAATAAGAATAAACAGTAAATTATGCAGTGAATATGATGGGAGTTCTGTGAAGCGCTGGACAAACATTATATATTTTATTATTTTAATTTACTTGTCTTCTAGAGCCCGATGGGCACTAGATATGACTTGTATATGCGACAGGTCATTGTTTAGGCTTTGTTAAGGTAAGGGGACCGTCATGATCATAGTTACAATAATATCAATGAGGTTATAGAATGATCATGATCATGCCTAAAAGAAACCAATATCTCCATGTTGATCCATCCACCCACCCCGATGCCCTCCCTCTGCGGAGTCTATAACAGCGTCACACAACGTGCTCCTGTCCTTTGTCAGTTGACCATAAACTTATATTGGCGTATACTGAAACTGCTGATGCCCTCGTTTGTCTTGGTCTTGTCTTATTTTGTGGCTAAAATATTGAATTCTTCACCATGTATTTCTCTACTCTTCTACCTTGTTACCGTCCTGAATTTCTCATATTTCCCTTTTCCCAGTCAGTTTCTTTATTTCTTTTCAAGCTTTCTCTCCTTGTCTGTTTCATTTGTCTGCCTCCTTTCATTGCTGGCGACGGCTTCTCTTTCTACCATGTAGCAGCCACTTATTCTATATTACTGCTGACCTCATCGACATGTTTAATAGCAGGATTTTCTGGTTTATTACAATCACTCTGTCTTCTAGTGTTGCCAGTGCTCTCTGGAGTACCTTAAAAATAATGTCTAACAGCAGAAATGGCCAGCCAAGTAAAGGGCGAGTGCAAGGGACAGATATGTAATAGTAATCAATAATAATGAGACAAAAATTCATATTGTACAGATACAACAAACACTCAGGGGGTTTTATGACAGTATTTGTGCACATTTCCTTGAAATAATTTGGTATTAGTAATTTCAATCAGGACAAAAAGGGGTTAAGTTACATCACCTTACAATGGAAAGGCATGGTGAGTTTTTACACAAGTATGTTTCTGCACAGTGGTGAACATATTGAGCTAGTTGTCATTTTTATAGCTTATTCCCAAGGCTCATTTCAGTATATTAAAAACAAACATACAACTTCAATTTTGATGTGTGGAGCTAGTGTAGCAGGTAAAAGTGTAATAAGTCCACTTCGCTGAATAAGGTTATTGCTGAGAGAAAGCTGGCTCTAGTATTAGTTTGTGTCAGAGACTATAGCAAAATGTAAAATGTGCACAAATACCACATAGCTGGTGAATTAGCTTAATGTTAGAGTGACTGACTAAGCAGCAGCCGTCTCAGAAGGAGCCATGGTTTGCAGAAAAGTTGGCATAATATCAGCTATAGATCACTGCCCAGTACCTACACCAGCAATACAGTAGCTCTCTACTTAAATTCATTCCTTCTCTATATAGTGTGTGGTACCCAATACAGAGGTAAGGATAGGACAGCAGACTCTTGTCTCAATAGATGTACTTCAGAAGGCCTCTAGAGATTATTTTAATAAATTAATAAGAGAAAGAAAACTTGTCACCTGCTGTCAGGCGGTTTAATTATATTGGTTGACCAGTAGTTGCATGCAGAGCTTTTATTGTGTAATTACAAACAGCTGAATGACTTTTATGTTGGTGTAAACTCTTACAACAGGGAATAAATTACATTGTGATTATTTGATGTCAAATAATCCAAAACACTTTGTTATTACCTGAACATCACGTGGACATCCCGTCATCACTGTTGCTTCTTGAGGATATTAGATAACTAGCTCAGTTAGATAATAACCTCTCTATCTTGCCACCATGGAGATTCATGCAGCTCATGAGCACGCTCCCTGCTGATTTTAAGGAAACAAAAAGACCTGTTTACAGAAAGTGTAGGACAGGTGGACGTGTCATGTGCGTTACAACGCTGGCCTCTTACTGAGCCGTGTTTCGAGTGATGAAGCAGAGCTAAGTGGCTACCAACTCAATCTCCAAAGTGAATTCAGATCATATCTTTAAAGCAGTCTTTCTCTGGCCTCAGGGAGAAGTAGAAGGCGCTGTAGTCAGAAAATAGACCACCTTTTATTCAAATAAAATGACAGGAAGAGGCAGACCCGACAAGTCTGACACAGTCAAATGTACAAAGCCTGGAGTTCAGGGACAGGGGCTCGGATGAAGGCTAAGTGAAGGTGTCAGACGGTTGTATGATTAGGCTAATGTGACTCTGTAGCCATGGCAACAAGGGTGTGCAGAGGGTGATGTAATGGTTTTAGGGGAAACATCCATCTCTTTTCCTTCATATTTGTCACTGTACATCATTCAGTCTTTCCCTCACTTTTTTCTCTCCTCTCTCCCTTTTCTCTCTCCGCCCATGTTTATTCTCTCTCGTGGTATGTGTGTTATTATCTCTTTTCTTTCTCATCCTTTGTCCAGCTCCCGTTTTTCTATATCCACCATTATCTCCTCCCCTCTCCCAGTCATTCTCAACCTCTTTTCTTTCTAGTCTCATAAGAGTGAGTGTCCTCGCAGCTTTCTTTGAACTTTGAGTTTGCTGAGAAGCTGATTGCTGCCTGTTGTTATTTCCAATACAGTAGGCAGGCAGATATACACAGTGAGCAGTAACCTGGCAGAGATAGATAAATCCTTATTAACGCTTTCACTCCCTTTATTTACGGGCTTGTGGTATAGTTACTGCATCTAGCTAGGCAAGCTATTTGTTATTTTTGAACTACTGTACAGTCTTTCAATAGTAGAATTGCACACATGTCGTGATGCTTTTTATGTATTAAAACAAACAAACAGACAGACAGACAGACAGACACCAGGGTTTGACGTTGTTCAACACACCATGAATAAATAAAGGACAGTCTCAATTCCAGGGATGTACGACTCATTTTGGTAGGACAGTTAAGTTCAGTTTAGGCCTCCAAATGTTGTTTTTACATTACGTTGTTTGGGCAGAGCCCGGCTAGCCCCCTTATTCCTAAACGTTGTGCTAAGCTAAGCTAAGCTAACCTGTTGCTGGCTGTCTCTCACAGACATGACAGTGGTATCATCTCATCTAACTACCTGCAAGAACATGGATAAGCATATTTCCAAAGACATTATCAGGGAGGAGACAAACTACTTAAAGAATCCTGAATAGAAAAAGTCTATAGTGCCAGAGATGGCAGTTGTACATTTCCCACTGCTCCCCAATTGTTTGCTTTATATGAGCTGAACTGAGGACAGTATCAAGCCTAACGGGTTGCTTCACTGACACAAGCACACAGTTGTGGTTCATGACAGTTTCAACTGATGTGGTAGGAAGGAGCAGGTGCAGATGGACTTTGTTTGTACTTAACGTGTATACACAACCCGTGAATTAGCATGGCAGTTGCTCATGTGCTCTGGTGGGATGAGATAAAGGAAGAAAACTTCCTTTTAAGAGGCAGAAACCTCGAGCAGGACCAGACTCAGGGTGGGCGGCCATCTGCCTCGACCGGTTGGGTTTAGACAGAGAGAGGGGGGTGGGGGGATGGGGTAAGAGAAAGACAACATTGTAAATACACAGTCTAAGTCAAAATGTAAGTAGTAATAATAAGTAGTAATCAGATTTGAATGGTGTCCTGGTGACCATTAAAAGTGGATGGATTTTATGGATTTCTTCTCATTCCTTTAGATAGAGGCCTCATCTTGTTGGGCTGAAATAACTGCCCCAGGCTGTTGCTAAGATGGCTGCTGAGTGGTGAGACTTGCCTATAAAGGCTTTGGTATTTCCCAATATTTTGAACAATCCATTTAACAATAAGTGGAAAGTGCGCGCATTCTGATCCCCAGAAGTGTCACAAAATGTGTTGATAGCTTATTTTCATGGATTTTGTCACCCCTGCCTGTGAAGATGGGGTGGAGGTGGGGGGTGATTTCTGACACGCATGCGTCATAACGCTGCTACTATAAGTGTTAGCTGCATTAACAGCAGACATACGAGTACAAATGATGGATAAAATAATAAAGTAAGAGGAACCAGTGCGGTGATGATGTGAGGAGGATGAGGAAAGGCAGACGGCGGAGGGGTTTCTGGACCAGAACATTGAGAGTACTGGCAGGTTGCCTGCTGGAAATACCCAGACTGTTCCCTCACACACACTGAGATGCACGTCATCACCGCACTGGTTCCTCTTACTTTATTATTTTATCCATCATTTGTACTCGTATGTCTGCTGTTAATGCAGCTAACATAGTAGCAGCGTTATGACGCATGCATGTCAGAAATCACCCCACCTCACCCATCTTCTGAGCGGGGTGACAAAATCCATGAAAATAGCTATCAACATTTTGCTTGACACTTCTGGGGATCAGAATACGCACTCATATTGTTAAATGGATTGTTCAAAATATTGGGAAATACCAAAGCCTTAGGCAAGTCTCTGCACTCAGCAGCCATCTTAACCCCAACAGCCTGGGGCAGTTATTTCAGCCCAACAGGGCCTCTATCTAAAGGAATGAGAAAATCCATAAAATCCATCCACTTTTAATGGTCACCAGACACCATTCAAATCTGATTACTACTTATTATTACTACTTACATTTGACTTAGACTGTGTGTTACAATGTTGTCTTTCTCTTACCCTTCCCCCCACCCCCTCTCTGTCTAAACCCAACCGGTCAGGCAGATGGCCACCTGAGTCCTGGTCCTGCTCGAGGTTTCTGCCTCTTAAAGGAAAGTTTTCTTCCTTTATCTCATCCCACCAGAGCACGCGAGCAACTGCCATGCTAATTCACGAGTTGTGTATACGTTAAGTACAAACAAAGTCCATCTGCACCTGCTCCTTCACCACATCTGATTGAAACTATACATGAGAACCACAACTGTGCTTGTGTCAGTAAACAACCACAGAGCTTATTTGTCTCAGTTCAGCTCCTTATAAAGCAAACAATTGGGGAGCAGTGGAAATGTACAGCACCATCTCGCTATAGACTTTCTATTCAGGATTCTTTAAGTAGTTGTCTCCTCCCCTGATAATGTCTTTGGAAATATGCTTATCCATGTTCTTGCAGGTAGTTAGATGGATGATACCACTGTCATGTCTGAGGGCCAGCAACAGGTTAACGAAAGCAACAGCACAACGTTTAGGAATAAGGGGCTAGCCAGGCTCTGCCAAACAACGTAATGTAAAAACAACATTTGGAGGCTAAACTGAACTTAACTGTCTACAAAATGATCATTACATCCCTGGAATTGAGACTGTCCTTTATTCATGGTGTGTTGAACAGCGTCAAACCCTGGTGTCTATAACCTGTCTGTCTGTCTGTTTGTTTGTTTAATACATAAAAGCATCACGACATGTGTGCAATTCTACTATTGAAAGACTGTACAGTAGTTCAAAATAACAAATGGCTTGCCTAGCTAGATGCAGTAACTATACCACAAACCCGTAAATAAAGGGAGTAAGCGTTAATAAGGATTTATCTATCTCTGTAGGTGCACTCTGCGCATGTATCTGCCTGCCTACTGTATTGAAATAACAACAGGCAGCAATCAACTTCTCAACAAACTCAAAAGTTCAAAAGCTGCGAGACACTCACTCTTATGAGACTAGAAAGAAAAGAGGTTGAGAATGACTGGGAGAGGAGGAGATAATGGTGGATATAGAAAACGGGAGCTGGACAAAGGATGAGAAAGAAGAATATTAACACACATACCACGAGAGAGGGCAAACATGGGCGGAGAGAGAAAGGGAGAGAGAGAGAGAAAAAGTGAGGAAAGACTGAATGATGTACAGTGACAAATATGAAGGAAAAGATGGATGTTCCCCTAAAACCGTACATCACCCTCTGCACACCCTTGTTGCCATAGCTGCAGAGTCACGTGGCCTAATCATGCAGCAAATCGAGCACCTTCCTTATTCATCCGGCCTGTCCTGAACTCCGGGCTTCTGTACGGTGACTGTCAGACTTGTCAGGTCTGCCTCTCCTGTCATTTGTTGAATAAAGGTGGTCTATTTTCTGACTACCAGCGCCTTCTACTTCTCCTGAGGCCAGGAAAGACTGCTTTAAAGATATGATCTACAATTCACTTTGGAGATTGAGTTGGTAGCCGCAGCTCTTCTCACTCGAAACACGGCTCAGTAAGGAGCGATTGTAACATGACGTCCACCTGTCCTACACTTTCTGTAAACAGATGTTTTGTTCCTTAAAATCAGCGGGAAAACGTGCTCATGAGCTGCATGAATCTCCCGTAATTGGCTTAGATAGAAGTTGTGTCTAACTGAGCTAGTTATCTAATATCCTCAAGAAGCAGCAGTGATGACGGGATGTCCGCGATGTTCGGGTAATGACAAAGTGTTTTGGTTATTTGACATCAAATAATCTGTAATTTATTCCTGTTGTGAGTTTACCAACATAAAGAATCATTCAGCTGTTTATGATACACAATAAGCTCTGCATGCCTTTACTGGTCAGCAATATAATTAAACCGCCTGACGGCGGTGATTTTCTTTCTCTTAATGGTATTAAAATAATCTCTAGAACTTCTGAAGTACATCTATTGAGACAAGGTCTGCTGTCTATCATACCTCTGTGGGTGCCACACACTTATAGAAGGAATGAATTAGTAGAGAGCTACTGTTGCTGGTGTGGTGCTGGGCAGTCTATAGCTGATATTATGCCAACTTTTCTGCAAACCATGGCTCTTCTGAACGGCTGCTGTAGTCAGTCACTCTGACATTAACTAATTCACCAGCTGTAATTGTTGTGCACATTTACATTTGCTATAGTCTGACACAAACTAATGGAATAGCTTTCTCTCAGCAATAACCTTATTCGGCGAAGTGGACTTATTACACTTTTACCTGCTACACTGGCTCCACGCATCAAGTGAGTTTGTATGTTTGTTTTAATATGCTGAAATGAGCGGCGAGACCAAAAACTATAAAAATAACTTATCCATGTTCACCGCACCATGCCTTTTCCATTCTAGTGCTAACCTTTGTCCTGATTGAAGTACTAACTCTGGGGTATTTCGAGGAAATGTGCTGGCGTCAAAACCTGATGTTTGTTCATCTGTACAATATATTTTATCTCATTATTAATACTATCTGTCCCTGCACTAACAACTTGAAACAGCCACACCCATACTCCCTTGCATCCTGATATGATCAAATCTGCCTGACTGATCCAGCATGATGGCAGACTGTGTTAGGCTCTTACATGTATCCTTATTTAGTCCATTTGCAGTATCCTTTGTCCGATATCTGGACTGTGCTTTATCAGTGTAGAGAGAGTGAGAGAGGAAGAGGTAAAGTGTGAGAGCGTGCTGCAGACAGTAAGACCAAGAGTCACAGAGACTATGAGACAGAACAAAGAGACAGCCGAGGAAGACAGAGGCCATGTTATGTCTAAACAGTGAGAGCACTTCTTAGACTTGACAGCTGAGAGTCCCTTCAAGGGCTGTACTGTGTAATTTATTTGTGTATTTATTAGAGCCAGACTGATTCTGTTTTTTTGAGACCGATATCGGTATTGATATTTGAGAGTTTTAAAAAAAATCTGATAATAATATTTATGCTGATCAGCCACAACATTAAAACCACCTGCCTAATATTGTGTAAGTCCTCCTTACACAGGATCTCTGGGGGTTTCTGGCATCAGGACATTGGCAGCGGATGCTGTGGGTCCTGTGGATTGCTGGGTGGGACCTCAATGGATGTGGGTTGTTCCAGCGCATCCTGTGGATGCTCGGTCGGCTTGAGATCTGTGGAGTTTGGAGGCCGGCACCTTGGGCTCTGGGTTGTGCTCCTCGAGCCATTTCTGTGCAGTGCTGGGCTCATTGTCCTGCTAGGGGGAGGCCACTTCCACCAGGGAGTGCTGGTCTGCAATGCTGAACGTAACGTTGTCGACTGCTATCAAATAAACAGATGAGATTTTTATTTTTCTGAGGTATCAATATCAGTATCTGCTTTTAAAACAATCCAGCAGTGATCATCTGGTCATGAGGAGTGGTCTGTGTCTGCACATGCTTTATGTTCATGTATCTAAAATTGTGGCCGAGCAGTTACCTGAGGTGAAACACTGATCTATGACGCCTTGCTCTTGTGTTCTCACACGTTTCTGAGATGATCAATGTGGCTAAGGGCTCGTTACCTGCCTTGTTTTCATTTGTGAAATGTTACACAACATTTCAGTAATTTAGGGTTTGAAGACTGAGGAGTAGAAGCATCTCTCAGCCTTGTGTTGCTCCTTAGATTGGTCTAAAATGTGCTGGCATCCACGTCTCTGCCTTTGCTCATTAGCAATCAGTTGCATGGTTGTCTGTGCCCTCACACACACACACACACACACACACACACACACACACACACACAAACACACAGATATACAAATAGATACAGGACAGGACCAATGCAGGAGCACTGCTGGTTAACAACAGGACGTCCATGTGTCCTGTTCTTAAAGATAAAGCTCAACAGTCAGGAGGTTTATTGGTGTTTGACAAGATAAAGAACAGATGGAGCTTAAATGGTTAAAGAGACTCAGAGATAAATCACTATAGTTCAGTGGACACTATTTTATCCTACATTAATCTTTAAAGGAGCAGTGTGTAGGATTTAGTGGTATCTAGCTGCAAGAATGCAGAATGCAACGAACTGGATCCATTTCCAAGTGTGGCAGAGAGTCTCTGGTGGCCGCCAGGTGACAAAATGGCACCAATTACTAAATCAAGTGATGAGATTCTTTTATAATACAGTATGGTCGCTGTTTTAAAACTATAGGTAATAGCTTAAAGTGCTGTACTCTCTCCTGTCTTCCTCTCCGTTTTCTTTGTCTTCCATATACAAACTGCGGCGTCAACGTAAAAATTCAGAAGGTCACTGTTTGGTTCGGTTTGTCCGTTCTGGGCTACAGTAGAAACATGGCAGCATGACATGGCGGACTCCGTGGAAGAAGACCCAGCTCCCCATGTAGATTTAAGTGAATGAAAACATACACTAATAAAAACATGCTTATGTATATTATATTCCCTTTCTGTCAATATTACACACTGGTTCTTTAAAACTAATGAAGAAAATCTGCTAATGGAGAGAGAGTTTTATTTGCTTCCAGCTCAGCTCAGCTTTTGAGTTTTATCTTGACACAGTGCATTATCTGGCGCTGGTAAAGTAAAATTTTCACATTATCAGCATATACAGTATTTGTGTGCATTTCTGCGAGTGCAGTAATCGGTGTATACTTTCTGTGTTTACCATCAGCAGAGAGGACAGCTTGGCTACTTGATGCTCCATTTTCTGGCAATGTGCATAACTTCTAAGTGGAGATTTGAGTCACAGTGTAACCACATGTTGATTGATTCTAATTGGGTGTATTGTCCGATTGTGGTTGGACATAATACTAGGAAAATGAGTGGGATATCAGTTGTGAGGAGACACTGAAATTTAATCAACAAGATGAAAATGTTGTTTCTGACTGTGCTGAGCTCCCAATGCATTAGGGGTTGCCACACATGACTATTAGTCACTGAAACTCTCTGAGAGTGAATCCCATAAGGTATACTTTAATGGAACAGCAAAATTATGTGATGCTAATGTCCTGATGTTGTAATCCTCACCCACCTGCTGCTCTGTGCAGGGCGAAACAAAGTCTAAGAATAACTTTGATCCAGGTTCAGTGTGTAAACACTTGCATTTCCTCTTGTCTGTGAACATTTGCATGCAGGTTAATAAGTTTGTGTCTGTGAATAATGTCAGTCCATAGAGGTGAATGTCCCCGTACAGCAAGGGATGTTTGGTTTAATTAGACTGGAGGATACAGAGGTTCAGTGGAACAGAAAGCTAACATGATTAACTTCAGTAAATCACATCTGCACACATAGACACAAAGAACCAGAGGTGTTTTGTTGTTTTGTTTAATAGTATTTGAACAAAGACATAAACTTGTCTTCTTGTCAGCTAAAAGATAAGCGTCAGTTACTGAGGAAATCCTGATCCAACCATCACTTTATGAAACACCCTTTACTCTGTCTTTTGAAATTAGTAAAAAAAGATGAGGAGGCATCCACCTGCCTCTAAAAGACAACTGCGAGCCTCTTTATTTCTCTGTTTGATTCTGCCCTCAAGTGGCCAGAGAAAGAATTGCATCTGGTACATTCTGTACTGTATCAAAGGGGGGTATACTGTATATTTAGTTTAATTCATGTCACTCAGTAGTACACACTGACACACACTGAAACACCCAGCTTTCATCTTAAACTCACATATACTGTGGATTAGTGTCACACTCTCTGTATTAGCCTCTACAATATTTGCACCAAGCTTCCCATAATTTACAGATAAATAATTAATTGTGCCTGCACCTTGCATATGAGCCAAGAAAAAAAAATCTGTTAGAATCTTAGACTGCCACTAGAGGGAGCCAGACACCACAGGAAACAACATTGTATTTGTGCACATAAAGGCAGAATAAAATTACTATTCTTTGTAGAATAGAAAGATCTGATGGTTATGTTTTTTGTTTGTTTTGAAAATTATAATGTCCAATAATATTTAATTTTCTGCTCTTTCTTTATCACATATCTCAGAATGGAGATACAAAATATATATCTGAAGTCTACTCATTCTTCTTGCTCTTCAACCAGAGTGTCCATGTCTCTTTGTCCTCTGCTCCACTAGATCTAGAAATATTGAAATTATGATTGTTGAAGTAATTTTTCAAGCAAAAATTATGATTTCTTAAAATGATGAATTATAATTGGCATTTTTCACTTTCCTCTTTATGTGATTGATTGATTGAGAAAATATCCGGCAGAGTAATCGATAATTGTCTTTCCTTCCCTCCCTGACTCTGCTTCTTCTCTTCCCCTCTCATCCCTGCCCCTCCCTGATCCATTAGGCACAAAGAAACACAACCAACTGACCACATTTGGATTCATGCCTGCATATCCGATGATGTCTGTACATAGTTTGTGTTTCTGCCTGACTATTTCATCAGTTCTACTTCTTTTCAAATTAATGACCCAGGAACTGCCCTAAGAGCAATTTACAGTGGTTTGAATGTGTGTGTTTGTGGTTGTGAGTTTTGATTGTGTGCTCACTTGTTTGTTTAAAGTCTCACTGGTGTAGTCTGTATTTAAGGTCTGACAGGATCATGGTTTTACCATACAATTAATTGATTAGTCAGAAAATGAATCACTAAGAATATGGAAATTGATTTATGATTTCATTATGATCTTATTTTTCAATACCCTTTGGGTTTTGGACTGTTACTGAATAAAACAAGCAATTTATCATGATTTTCTGACAGAACACATGATTAATCAATTAATTGAGGAAATAATCAGCAGAATAATCAACCCTTTCAATGTTGGAGAAAGCTGCTTATGTTGGCTTTTTTGCCATTTACTTGTGTGCATAAACATTCAACACAAGCACCAGTCTAAGCAGTAATTTACAATGCACAGATTCAGTGGTGAAACAATCAGTTGCTCAGCAGAACTTTCCTCTATGACAACCAATTTATTTTTTAGATTTTTTATTTTTAGCAAAAAAGCCAAATGGTTGCTGTTCCTAGCTTCTTGAATGTGGGGGTCTCTTTGTTTTGTATCAATGGAAATGAAATATTGTTTTATTTTGTTTTATTTTTTTTTTACAATGTTCTCACTTTTTATGACAACATACATACATTCTTAGTATGTTTGCAGGTGAACAGTTCCCCTTGGAAAATTTCATCATGATGTTTTTGTGTAAATATTTGTGTTGTCATATGTGAAATAATTACC
Organism: Lates japonicus; assembly: GCA_033238685.1. Lineage (NCBI taxonomy): Eukaryota > Metazoa > Chordata > Actinopteri > Centropomidae > Lates > Lates japonicus. Next base: position 2,059,898 of record BRZM01000039.1, on the reverse strand, counting down.
CCCTGAGGTCGTACATTGTTCAACCTCCCACTGTGCGATATCGTTTCTACCCTGTGGAGGCTAGTAACACACACTTGCCCATGACTTGATTAACTGCAGTCTCATGGTTGTGTGCACTCAGCAGTTTGCTGCAGGCGGTGGTTAGCATTAGCAGTGGTTAGATCAGCAGCATAGCAACAGAAAGATTGGTAAAAGAAAAAAAAAAAAAACATAGAAGAGATGGAAAAAGGACCAGAAAGGATGAGGGAGTAAACAAAGAAATAATGCAACTGACTGGCATCTTTGCTGCTGACCCACATCTAGAGCCTGACATTTCTCCTGAGCGTGCTGTTTCCACCCAGAGCCTGACTGTTTAGGGAAGGGAGACAGCAAAGTGAGATGTTAAATTAAATGAAAGGTATAGAGTCATGTCACTGGAGACAGCAGTCCAAACTCTCAAACCTTTAGACATCATCATCTTTTGTGAGGCTAGTTTTAAATTCCTGATCCTTGTAGAGAGAAATCGCCTGCTGCTAATCCCTGTTTCAGGACAGACAGAGGGCCTTTAAGGGCTGGTACATCTACTTCATAAGCTCCTCTTACAGATGGAGATAATGAAGGATTAGTCCAATAAAGCCTATCTGAAGTCAAACTCTGACAGATGACTTATTATTGGAGCAGTAACTGCAGTTTGCCCTGTGATTAGCCTCAGACGTAGGGAGGCCTGGAATTTTCTGCTTTATGGAACATTTCACTTCTGTTTTTGAAGCTGTTTGAGTTTGTGTCAAAATAAACTGAGTGCACCTTAGGATTGCGAATAATAGATGGAACAAGTGTGCACTTTAGGCGCCAAGTACAGTGAGTGAGCAGTGGTAATAGGACTCACAACTGTCAGAGACCAAACTGGATCCCTGATACTTGTTATTTTGCCAAAGCCTGGTAGGTTTGAACAGATTAAAGGTATCTAAACATATGCTTTCATCATTACCGTAACCTCTGACCTGCTGCTCATATAACAGCTGCAGCTGTACAGTCTGGGCTAATGTCTGTTGGTAGCAACTGGCTAAGTCTGTTTCCAATCCCCTCCAGTTATTATGTTATTGTACTCTACTGTATCCTCCCATATCTACAGTATTAGTTAGTTAGTTTATTATCCTTTTGGAAATTTTCTTTGTGTTGGGTATTGGGTTGAGGTTTTACTTTTTTTTTAGACTAGTCCTGATACAATAGCCTAGTTTCTATACAAATGCCAAACAATGCGTTTCAGATACTTTACTTTAAAGAAAATAAACATGCATCTTTATAAAAATCGTTTTTTTCATTTGTTTTTGCTGCTTTTCTTCGTTTGATGTCAAGTTCATCAAATAGTTGTGGAGACATTTCAGTCTGAACGAAAGTGGTCTGACCAGCTGATATATCCATCCCTAGAGCCATTCTACTAAAATGTTATAGGAACACAATGTAAATATTTTATCTTAAAATGACAGCTTCAGAATCACTTTGATGGTTTACTGCTCCATGCCCTGATCAACATAGCCTCAACATAAGCAGCTGTATAATATGTAATGTCTGTACTACATCCACACTTTAGGCAGATTCGGTACCCACCCCAAATACCTGCTGCGACTGTTCCTCCTTGAGAATATTATCTTAATCAACTTATCCTCTTTGGAAGATTAAGCAGAGTCACGTTTCCCTTTACAGGAGTTACACACAGTCAGCATGTACAATAGAATGTAGAGAGTTGTTTACACTAGATGCTGCAGTCAATGCCATTCGAATCAGATCCAAGTGTTCATTTACTCATTGGCTCCTACCCAGAGGGAAATATCTGGGGCACAAGCTTGCCTGTTATACTTAAAGGTTATGTAAATTTAACATTCAAAACATGTGATTTTGCCATATTTTTATAAGTCATCCTCAGGAAAAGTATGTACAGTTAAAATAAAAAAACAAATATAGATTTTAGAAAAAAACAGGCTCATAACCTACTTTAACTGTAGTTGAAGAAACGTGAAATAAGAGGTAAAATTCATAATTATAAAATGCTGATTTGTATTGCAACATCCTCGCTTTCTCTCCTCTTTGTTATTGTCATCTTGTGGGTGGGACCTTCCGTTTCTGAGTAGCCAATTACATCTCCATCTCATCCCAGACAGCCAATAGGAAGCTTATTCTGCTGTCACATGTCCTTGTCACAGGCTACAATCCCATCCCCTCTCCCATGTTGTTAATATTCAAAGGCTGCAGTGTACTAACATGAGCTCATACCAGCACTCATCTCTCACACACACACACACATATTGGAAACATTTAGAGATGCATTGATAACCTCACTATAACTTCTTGAACACAGTGACTGGGCTGTATAAAGACCTTATAAGAATATCATTGATTATCACAAATTGTTGTCTGGTGTTAGTCCACTGGTAGAAAAATAATCCTTTTTGTCACAAGGCAAAAAATAAATAAAATAAAATAAAATAATAATAATAATTTTGCCTCTGAAAACTGATGTTTTCCTTGAAAATCGCTAATTGCACAGAAATCCTAATGGCATCCCCTTGAGCTACGACTCTCCCATATTTGAGTATATCAATTAATAATGAATAATATAGTGGTATCTTAATAATTGATCTGTTAGTGCACAGGAGCCTGCGTGTACCTTCCTTGTTTCTTTTTAAAACTGAAGTGAAAATGTTTGTGGTTTTTCCAAGTCAATATTTTGAATTAAAACGTTTACATATACAGTATTCAGCATATGCATTATGTGCCCTCCTGTACCTTGTATTCAGCCTGTAGTACAGTGTTCTTTTGGTTAGCACAATGAGACAAAATCTTTAAATGAAAGGTGTGACTTTGTGTTCGTCATCTCAGTGACTTTCTTTCCATCTATTCATAGCATCAATATTCAGTAACACTGGAGCCATTAATACTGGTTTGCTTGACTAAACATTTTAATCCTGTTATTTTACAATGTTTGCATCTATCAGACAGCATGTTGGACAGTTTTTTTTAATGCAAAAAATCCTCCACAAAAGTGTCAATAGAGAAATATGTAGACTATTTGCGTAAGAGTCCACACATTACAATGTTTACCATCTGTTCATCATCTTAGTTTAGTGTCTAAGTATGCTAACATTACTCAAAACCAAATTATTAAACAAATCAAAATGTTGACCCGATGGTGGCAATGCATGAAATGTTAACAAATCACCCAAAGTTGCAGTTTGTCCTGAGGGAATCGAAAGTCTGAACCAACTGTCATCGTAATCCATCCAATAGTTGTCGTTGTTCACTCAAAACTGCAAATGTTAGCCTCAAGGTGGCACCAGAGGAAAAGACGAGATCAAAACTCATAAAGGTTCATGTTCTTGGGACGAAGTCAAGTCAGTTTTATGCATATAAAGCCAAATCACAACAGAAGTTATCTCAGGGCACTTACGTACAAAGCAGGCCTAGACCATACTTTATAATATTATTGACAGAGTCCCAACAATTCCCACCACGAGCAAGCACTTGGTGACAGCGGCAAGGAGAAACTTTTAAGTGGCAGAAACCTCAAACAGAGCCGGGCTCAGGGTGGGTGGCCATCAGCACGCGACAATTTGTTTCTTATGTTGGGTTATTTTTATTCATTTATTTTTGTCTGGGTTTATTGCAGTGTTTTCAGGTAAAGATTCTGGACTTTTGGACTCAACGTTGAGCTGATTGGTTGGTTGAATTGGCATTGGCAGGGAAGAGAAATGGAAGCTCAATACATTAAAATAAGAGTACGAACAATCAGGATTTAAATTCAATTTGAATCGGTAAGAGACTCATCACGTCTGTAATTTGATGATTCTGATATATTTATCAGCTCTGACTGTGACCAAGAAGGAAGAACAGTGGGGATCAAAACAGTGAAGAGGCTGAGTGAAATAAGTTTCATAACAGGAGCATCATGGCTGCACACTTCCTGCACTCTGCACACTGTGCTATGCTGAGCACCCAGCATGTGTTTGTACTGTGTGTACCCTGTGAGAGGTCTTATCCTCCCTTTCTCTCTCTTTATCTCTCAGCCATAGCCAGCTGGTGCTGAGCAGAGGTATTCATCCATCCCTACTCCCTCCTTTTTCTTCCTGCTGTTCTAGCTGCTCTCTCTACCTCTCTCTGCCCCCCTCCTTTCTCACCCCTCCCTCTCTCCACCACCTCCTCCTCCTCCTCCTCCTATCTCAACCTCTTTTCCACTGTCATTTCCCTCCTGTTCATATGTCCCGGCGAGACGTCACGGGCCGTGTGTGTGCGTGTGTGTGTACATAGAGGATGGCTCAGAGCTCAGGTACAGGCGGCCGGCTCGGGGAACCAGTCAAGCAGGCAGCAGGACCAGTCTGTTTACCCACACGACACAGCTCTCTGCTGGGGTAGGGGCTGGAGCTTGAGCCCCCCCTCTTGGACCTTCAACCCTGGAGCTCTATTAAAGTACATGTGACTGAGCTGTTTTTATACATTATTCTTTATCAAGAGGACAATTTCACCAGACTGTGGATCATATAAATATATTGTTTTTGTATTTGCTTTCATTGGCGCTTATTTTGCACTTTGAGCTCTGAGCAGTGGAAGCAGCTGTCTTCTCAGCGGAGGATCTTGATTAGGTAAAACAGAGGAGTATGTCCTGTCTCTGTCCTGCCTCAAACTGGACCTTTGCATCTGCCTAGTGTGGATAGCTACTGAGGGAGATAAGGAACAAAAGAAAGAGGGAAGTCTTGAAGACGAGGAGAGAGAAAATCCCTCCTAGACAGTCTCCCTCCCACCTGTGAGGGCTCCCTCTCTGACAAAAGCACAGCCCAGGAGAGGAGGAACAAGAGAAGATAATTAGGAGCTACGAAAGAAAAAGGCTAAAGGGGAGACTTTGGGTCCAAGCTCTACCCCTCCATTCATCCCTCCTTCTCCTGTTTCCCACCTGTGAGGATTAATTGGACCGGAGCAGCATGGCGCACGCCGCCTCGCAGCTGAAGAAAAAGGCGGACGAGAACCTCAACGCTGCGGAGGAAGAGAAGGAGAAGGAGAGGAAGAAGGCGAGGAAGCGTTCCCGTGAAGTGAAGAAAAAGGTAGAGAAGGAGGAAGGGAAGGATGAGGAGTTTGAGAGGCAGCTGGACGAGGGAAAAGAGTGGGGAAGTAATGGAGGAATGAGAACACAGAGGCCACGGGGGAGAGAAGCTGAAGGCATTGAAACGTGTCGATCTAGAGGAGTCTCGGAGGTTCTCTATTGTCATGATTCAGCCTCCTCACGCACACACACACACACACACTTATACATGCACGTACACACCCAGTGGGGTAAGAGGGGTGGTCCCATTGGGAATACTGAGGGAGGGCGGTTGGCTGAGTGAAAAAGACAGAGAAAGATGGATGAGTAGAGAGCATAGATGGGAAAAAGAAAAGAAAAGAGGAATCCGCTATGGAGGACAGATTGATATTTTAGGCAGTGGTGTTGCTATTAATATGTTGTGTGTGTGTGAGAGACAGAGATGTACACCTCATACTGCTGAGCTATAAAAGAGACTAAGTCTTTAGTTATTTAAAAAACAAAAAAATAATATAAGATACACTTTGATCAAGTAAAAAAAATTGTATCTCACACACATGTACACCCACACACTCCTTAAGTTGTTTGTTGTGTAATTAAACCTCATTTTACATCTATGTAGGCTGCTGCGTGTTGTGTGTGTTTGTGCGTGTCTTGTCCTCAGTCACCCCGCTCCATGTTGACTTTCTTGCAAGAAAACATTTTCCTCCTAATGTCCTCCTTCATGCCATCACACCTCCACTGTTTCAGCTCCCTCTGCTGAAAATAATGATGTGTGTGTGTGTGTGCGTGCGCTGTGGATATTTTGCTGTGAAAGGTGTGTGAATTCAAGGGATGGTTAGCGCAAAGAGGCGTCAGCAGTCACACCCTGCGGTTTGGTGTGGGTTGTTTTTGTGCGTGTGATGTGTGTGTGTGTGTGTGTGTGTGTGTGTGTGTGTGTGTGTGTGTGTGCTTGTGTGTGTGCGCATACGTGACTGTGCAAGGACAAAGTTAAGACTCAATGCGGACACACACAAACATCCTTAAGGTGATCAATAGGTCTGACTTCAAATCAATAACCACCCTCACTGCAGTGGCAGCTTCATATAAACATATCAGCCGACACTGACGTGTTCAGTGTTTGGATAACTTTGTTGACCCATGTTTATTTGTCTGACTGTGATTGGGCCTGTGCATGAAATCATTTGTGTTTGCCTATGTGTGAATGACATTCAGTTGTACATGTGTGTTCATGTGTGTACGTGTGGACATGCTGACCAGCCTGAGGCAATATAGTCCAGGGTTAGCCACCTGTCACAAAGAGTCAGTACTAGAGACCTCATTTGCATCAAGGTCAAAATGGATGAGGAGGTGACTCCCTGTGGTTTGTTAGTAAGTGCCTAGGCTAAAAACAGTATTTTTGTTTGTTGTAAATGATCTCCTGCTCCAATTGGTAGAAAATAACTTCTATGCTATAATGAGTAAGTTACTTTACTTGAGTATTTCCATTTTATGTGACTTTGGTGGTTGTACCACTTTTTGTACAATTATCAGTAGCTGTAGTTACTAGTTACTTTAGTTAAGAAACAGTGTCTAGTTTGAGCAATTGAGTGGCAATTCATTGTAGTGTTAATGTATTTGAAAAAACATAGATGAAAGGTCGAGAAAAATTAATACAAAACTGTGCAGTTGAACTTTTGAGTGATATTACCAAGGATCAGAACTAAACTGCTCCAGCATATTGAAATTTGCGATTCCACAGCTGGGCCAGGCCGGAGGAATAACGAAAATCGGTTTTGCTAACCGACTAAAACTGGACAACAAATCCTGGACTTCGCCGATCAGTCTGTTGGTTCTCTTGGGTACTCCCCTCCTGATTTATTGTCTGCGGTTAAAACAAACAGTGTTGTGTATTGTTTTAGTAGGGTCTGTGTTGCTAAAATGCTGGTGTGTGTGCTGATATTCAGTGCTGCAGCCCCAACCAAAAATTCTTGGCTTAAGAATGTTTTGGCGTAAACTTAGTGAAACAAAGTTCCTGCAGTGGAAATGCAGGTGAAGAGGACTATAAAGGGTTCCTGTTCCTGGGATCCAGGCCTCAACTTTTCAATACCAGCATGAGTATTAAACCTACACCCAACATCTCCTTCTGTTTGAAAATTCTTTTAAGGTATTTAACTGCTATAATATTTTCACTTCCACTTTTGTCTCTGAGAGACAGTAGTTAAATTGCATTGTGCAAAGGACTTTATAAATGTAAACATAGCTGGTTTCTACTTCCAGGTCGATTTTACCTCAAGGTTCCTACTTGCTGAGATACACTGGGGCCGGGCAGGGCCTTCCAGGTGAAGGCTTATATTAGCATTTTGTTTCTTCACTTTTAAAAATCTGTAGCTGTGATTTTCCTATTGCCTCCAACATCATCAACATGGAGTAACAGAGGTGTGATGCATCAGATGGTTGACAAGCTGAAGTCCAGGTCTTATGGGTTTTAATATGGTTCTAAAAACTACATGGTTATTGATCTTGTTACTACCCTGAATAAAATTACTTGTGATCAGGTTTTCCTTATCAACAATTTGCCCAGTCTTCCGGGATCTTCAGATGCATAAGGAACCAGGTTTGAAGGAGCCATGGTGCTGGAGATAGTTCAGTTAAAAGTTCAATGAGTTTTTATTCAGCTCTGATCGAACATTCAAAGTTATTTTCTGGTGATGACTGTCTTCTGTATCAGGGTTTTAAACTCGTGTTTTTGTTTTTTCCATAGATGAGAATATGATGAATTTTATTTATTCTCTCACACTAAATATATGTGTTCATCTTCGGATCCATGGGTTATCTGAGATCTTTATCAATTCTGTGAACAGCCCACAGTATAACGATTGTTGTGGTAATGATGTCCTTTCGTATTGAAATTCAGACTTTTGAAAATTGACATTAGTCTGGGCAGCATCAGATCAAATGACAATGGAGGCTTATATTTCTTTTCTTTTCTCTCTCTGTTCTGTATAAATAGACTTTGCATTTATATAGCATGCACATGACTGAGTAAGGAAATATTGTCTATTTGCAGGAAAAAAAATTAAATTCATCCAGAAATTTTAAGGGTTATTTTAAATAAATAAATTTTAAAAATGAACTTTTGGTTTGGAGAACTTAAAATTTGAGGTTGATTATTTATAGATGATTATCTATATTGTACATTTTAAGAAAGATAATATTGTGTGTTTGCAGGAGAATCTGTTTTGTGTGTGTGTGTGTGTGTGTGTGTTTTTTTAATTATTTTTGGAAAAAATAAAATTTCTAGACGAGGGTCAAATTTTGTAAAAATCAAAGTAAACTTTGAATGAACATCCCTTATTTGTGATTCATCAAACCTCCACATCCTGTTGTGATTTTTATTTTCATCTTCAAAAAAAGAATGTGCATAAATTTGTCTCTGAATAACCCTTTATTATATGATGCAGCACTGCTTCAAAACTCAGTTTTGCAATTTTAAAATACACAGTTATAACACTGTGTCTTCATTGCTACATAATTTATGCACTGATGTAGCAGGTTACCTTAAGTATTTGTACTACATCTTTTAAAATTCAGGTGTTGACTGTATAGCTGAAATGATTAGTTGATTGATTAATAGATTGACAGAAAACCTGCAACAATTAACACATAATTTGTCAAGCAAAAATTCAATTTTCACACAGAATAAACTCAGATTTAACTAAGCTCTAACAAACTTTAAACACAACACAACATTGATGCATAACCACCTTATAAAGTTGATACAGTGACTGTGTTTGCAAATAGGTCCATTTTCACATCCAGCAAACACAAAGCAAAATTATTGAGGATTTGCAGAGTCAGGTGCTAATTCTCTGTGAAGTGACGGGTTCATCTACAAAACAATGTAATCATGGACCTGTCTACATAAGACTTCCTGTCCTCTCTCTTTCTCCTTCACTCTGTCCAACATTGCAGCTTTTAGTTGAGTTGAAATAGTAACAGGATTTGTTTCTCTTACTCATCACGCAGCAACAATTTCTGTCATGATCAGAAGAATACAGAGTCATTTGTAGGATAGTTTTAAGAGCATCCACAAGCTGGAGCACCAGACGCCAACACTGACAACCTGACAGCACTCAGCAAAGATGACAAAGTCGGAAACCAGTGAGTGACCTAACTGAGAGGAGAGCATTATGAATTATACAACAGAGCAGAGGAGAAACGACAAGCTGGAGGAGAGCTAGGATGAGATCTGAAAGGAAAGCAAAGGGATAACGGAGGTTTAGAGGATGAGGGAGCAGTCCGTGGAGATCAAGAAGAGGTGTTGGATAAGCAGACTGTAAGAAAAGTAGCAATGTTTTGTGCCACCCTCGCGGCAGCAGGCTACAGCGTTCACTGTAACAAGGCTGTAGAGGGGGTTGCTGGGCCAGAGGATTGGTGCAGAGCCTATCAAGCATCGTGATTGGTGGATGGGGAAGACAAGGAGGGGTTGTAAGGGGATGTGGGGGAGAGGTAACACATCTACAAAACACTGCAAAAAAGAGATGGGAAGAAAAAAAAGAAAGAAATCAAATTAAAATGAAGGGGCCTCAGAGAAGGCATGCAGACGGAGATGGAGTTAGATCAAGGAGAGTGATTGATGAAGTGAGAGAGCGAACGAGTGGCAGAAAAAAGAGGAGGAAATTGGAGAGTGGGCAGAGAGAGGGAGAGAATGACAGAGGAGATGAGGATGTTGTTAGTTAGGCTTTTTATCCTCTGCTTCCCCGCAGCTCTCTTCTCTCCTCTGCAGTGGGAGATCGACACTAAGAACTGGGACAGTCCATTCATTTGTATATACACACGCATGCACACACACACACTCTTGCATCTCAGCAGATTTAGCCCATCCTGCCTTCTCATTTCACTGAGCGCACCACTGTTTTTGTTTTTCTATTTCTACAGCCAGGTTCGCGTTTAGCACAGCAACATCACAGTATATTGAATTAATCTGACTGAAATTAGACACCTCCCTGTTTATAAGTACTGTGTGCAGCTTTCATGAACAGAGTTGCTGTCATTTGTGGCGGTCCAACCTCTTGCAGAGTTTTGTTGTGATTATTTTTCCTGATGTAAATTGATCGTAAAGGGTTCAAAAATTACAAGTTCAAGGGAAACAAACTGTCCAGGGGCTCCTTTTGCGAACTTGCCCACGTTTCAACAGGTCTGAGAACTGAATGTTACGTAGTCCACATTCCATACCAGGTGGTGGCGGTAATGCACCAGTTCGTTGTTTGGCAAACTCACTGTTGCTGTTTTTGCTTGAGTTTTCTCAAAATGGCGGAGAATTTCTTGCGGTAGCCTATCCCATAGCTGTTGACGTTAGTGGTTTCAGGTTTTGGACCAGCAAATTTGTGGAGCAGCGCCAGAGCCAGCTTTTTGGTATTATTAATATTAGTATCAGTATTGTTAATTGAATTAATATTAACACTAGTATGAGTAATGGTATTAAAATTTGTATTAGAATTATTACCAGGGTTTTGAGCCAGTTCCATTTTGGATCTGCACAGTTGTTAAAAAAGAGTACTCCTATGATTAAGTGTTGTACTGTTTAACATTCTGGACACAGCTGAGTTGGAGATACAGGTGTGTCATGCTAATAGCGGCTAATGTAACTAATGTAACCTGTGTCAAAGAGCATTGGGGGAATGACTTCGGCCTCTCATGGTCCTGGACGTTTGGGATGTTACATGTGAAAAGAAAAGAGAACTGAGTGTTGTTTAGCCCTCACACCTCAGGGTACATGAGCTGGTGGTTATTGGGGTAAAATAGTGACAGTGAGCAGCATTGGTGAATGTGGATCCACTATCGGGGAAACACTGGCGTATCATATAAAAAAGGAGAAAAACAGGGCACAGGATTATTTGATGTTTCAACCCTGTGTGTACTATCAGTGGGTGTGTGGCACAGGTCCAGCACCAGAGTCACGACATCGGCAGGATGCATGTATGTGTGTTTGAGAGGAAAAAATGAGGGTTTTTTCCACCGCTTTCCGCTGTATTCTCAGGGTGTAGCAGACATTTTGAAGGTGAGCAGCAGGGAGGAGACCTGCCTGGATCAGACAGACATGTGTGAGAAAGAGAGAGGTAGAGCTGGTCTTAACACTTAATATAATCAGGTGATAGAGGGTATCCAGCTCCTGTGAGACAACAATGACAATAAAACTATTAATGGGACTAAATAACAGCAACAATGCTCCCCATTCTCATTAGCTGTCCTAATGATTGTTTCTTTAAACAGGTCTTAAAGGGGAGATCCAAATCATAATTTTCCAAGTTGAATCTGAGTCGGTTCTACACTGACTTATAACAGGGAGAATGGTATCTCTGTCATTCCCACTCTGCGCCATGAACACCTGTTCTTTCCCTGGTGAGCAGGTACCATCTCCCTCTAACTGAGTGATAGTCAGCGGCTTAAACTGCTGGAATCAGACCCAGCAAGTTCAAGAGTAATGAACTGTACTGAACTGTAGATCAGTTAAAAAGATCTAGTAGTAATTAAAAATATGTCTCATCTCATCTCAGGGTCTTCATTAACAGATGGAGTTAGTTTTAGTTAGTGGTGGGAGATATGGTCGTAGGCTCCAGAAACAACTAGTAAGGATAAAACAAGTGAGGAAGTTGAAAGAAAGTTATTATGGGCATTTTCTTAAACAAAAACTCTATAGACTTCACAATTAACTCTATTAGTCAATTAATATTAAATTAAACAAAGTAAAGAGAAAATTAGTCAGTAATGACAAAAATATCTCTGCAGTCCTTGACCTAGTTACCAACGATGCCAGCTATACTAGATGCCATGTTCTCTTGCAGTATATGATACGATAAAGCTGCGTCCTCCACTCATCTGCATCCCTCTCAAGCAAACGTGAAGCTTAAAACCTAGCAATGTATCAGAAAATCCTGTGGGTGTTTCATAACAACAGTAAGCCTTTGAAAATCCTTCTCACTAAGCTCATTTTTCATAGTGTTTAGTCTGTTTCTTGTCAGTGACTGTTCACTGAGACAATAGCAGGAGAGAAGACGTTTACTCACTTAAGGCTGAGGTGGCAAGTTACCGCCTCTTCTTATTAGTCTCTGCAGCGACAGCAGTAGCTCTGCTGGGCAGCGATGTGAGGTTGTCGCCCACATGGACCTTGGAGTCATGGTCACATCTATTGAGAAGCTAATTGTTTTTCTATGACACATGGTAGGAGTCGTATAAAGATGCCAAAAAAAGCCATAAGCATTAGGCAGCATACATGTACAGTGAGGGTGGATGGAATTTTGCTTGTGTTGCTGCAGAGCACTGAAAAGTCACATTTGAAAAACTTCGATTTTGGCAAACTGGCACCATCAGAAGTATGCCAAATGAGCCATTAGCAGTTCTTATTTGCAGTGTTACCATGGATGTACAGATGACTATCACTGGATCACTTTGATACTTAAGGAGACTTAAAAACATGATGATTCTGCAGTTATTATCTTTTTCTATGATTTCAAAGCAGATTTATGGATATTCCTTCAGCGCTAATGATATTCTCTGAGAGCATAAGTCACGCGAAATCTGAAAATGTGTGTATCGCGTCTGTGTGATCAGATTTGACAGCAGTGACACAGACGAAGGGTACGATTTTGTGTTGCAAATTGCAGCAATCGGGCGTGAAGTGTTTTAAAGTAGCATAGCTAATTGGCTTCATCAGCTGTGTTGGCCAAATATAACATCTCTCCCTTTGCTTTTAGATTTGTAAGGAGTTTGTATTTTGCTCCCTGTGAATGTGATGATGAGAATCTGTCTGTTTGCCCTGTTTCCTCTGTGATAGGCGACCAACCTGTCCACAGCACGGATATATTATGAAAACTCTGGTGAGCTAATGTAGCATTCTTGCTTCTCTGTTGAGAGTTTTAAGGGTTTCTCAGTTTAGTCATGCCCTGGCCCACTAACACTGCACAGAGATGTGCAGCAACTGAGGCCACTCTGGAATTGTAGAGTATTTGGACTGAGCCAAAAACACTGTCCTCATTTACACAAGTCCCTACTCGCCCCCTCTCTCTCTCTACTGTATGTGTCCATGTTTTTCTTTCTTGCTCTCCCTAGGCTCTCCCTATGCTGAATAAACTTGCCCACAGTTGAATCTAAGTTTTCTGAACCTGGAAGTTCTGGTTTCACTTCGTCTCTCTTTACATGTCATCCACAGCTGAGAAAAGAAGAATAAATACAGGATATTGGATGTTAAAACGGCGACCACAGCTTAGTGTCTGAGAGTCAGCAGAGAGGGGAAACAGCCATGCTGATGTTGTACATGCAACTTAAGTGCTCTATTGATTTACTGAGCAATTCCTTAATTGGCTTTCTACACTATTAGCTATGAAGCTAAAGGCCACTGCTCATACAGTACTTCTCCACTGGTCTCTCGTTATCTATCGAGAGCTATCGTTATCTGTTAGCTGTATTGTTTCCTCATCTGGCTGTTTGTTTAATGTGTGGCCGACCATCGAGTGAAAAGCAAATATTTAGTGGAGCAAACAGGGAGTGGAGCTGCAGTATCAAAATTATTAGAATAGCATTATCAACCTCTGAAATGTGCTATTTCATCACATCACATTCACCAGAAATCAAAAGAGCAATGCAAAATTTCAAACATGATAACATAAGTTTTCTTTTCTTTTTTTTATTAGTGAAATGCCCCCCCCCCCCCCCCCCCACAACATGTCAACCAAATGAAACAAGAATCTTGAACATGGCTTTGTAGTATTCAAATTTGTTGTACTGTCTCAATGTAAGTGATCAGCAGAGGAGGTTTGACTGTGGTATCTATTAGTTAAAAATGTTATCCTGTTCACCTGTAGTGTCCTGGCATGACAAAGTAGATTCCGCATGTAGAGGCAGTCTCACACACTCACTGCACATCCCTGTCAGTGGACCGTGTGTGCTTTTGGTCTAGGGCAGATGTTAATTTATTCATGGCCAGCGCTCTTCCCTGTCAGAGGAGATTAACTGAGCAGTGGTACAGTAGCTGATGTTTTCCTTCTTTCTTACATGTCTTCCTTCTTTTCAAACCTCTTCCTGTTTGTCTTGTTAGTTTTTGACACCCTTATCTGAACACATGCAGCTGACACCAAGCAGACGGGATCGATGTCTGTCTGTAGGTGTTTCTGCATGATTCCCTGTTTCCCATCTGGGCGGGCCAGTGCGTCTACTTGCTTATCAGTCACCATACGCACACGTATAGACGCGTACACAGCCTGACATCAGCACAGTGCCTGTAATCCAGCAGCAGCAGCATCAGCGTCATCTGCCGTCATCCAATGAGGACAGAGTGGAGCAGGTCTGTTAGCCAATTCCAACGGGATGTAATGAGGGACAGAACTCACAGCTGACAATGAGAAATAGTTGAAGGGAGGGCTTCCTGACGCACGCCGCTTGTGTCTGATGTCTGGAGAGAAGAGACTAAATTTATGGCCAATATATGATTTAACAGTGGAAATGTATATCACAGATTTGGAGTCTCACACTCATCACAGCTGTGATGAAATGTGAGTTTGTACGCTGTGTTTTTATCCTCCTCCATCTGTTTCTCAAGTGCTGTGAGAATTCTGAGACTGCAGTAGCTGAGCAGCCAATCAGATCGCAACACTCGACAGCCAGTCAGAGGCAGGACAACACACACAGACACACACACATACACACACACAGGCTGCCTTTATTTGCCCATTCTCTGTTGATTTCATAATCTATACAATAACAAATGATACAGGACTTTTTTGAAGAGGGAATGCAGTCGTTCTTATGTAACCAGTTCTTGATACAATACTGGCCACAGCAGTGAAAATTACTTCTGTGTACTTTTATCACTTTTCTTTACAACAAACTGGGACAGACACTTCAGATTGTTTTCATTTAAGGACAGTGCCCACACTGAAAATATTTTTTTCCCCTGCTGCAGTTGATGCAGTACTATAGAGGGACCACTAGGGACTGATATAGGACCTGGAAATTAATGACCAGGCAGCTGAGACAGCTTTATGAGTGTGTGTGTGTGTGTTTGTCACACACATGGTTGCCGATAAGGTGTTTGTGTGGCTGTGAATACTTTTCTTTGTCATATATGGCAATAAATTCAATATCTCGAGGTTGTAGACAAATTGAAAACAGTACTGTGAGTTCTAGGAAATTGCTAGTGCCATTTTGTCACTATTTACTGAAAACAGCAGCACAGGTTCTCCAGAAATCTGCTGCTTTGTCTCTCATGTCTCATCACATTTTTTCACTGTAGTTGAGGATACGCAGTTTTAACACCAGAAGCTTCCATCCATCCATCCCACATCGTTCAATGAACCCAGTGTATCGCTGAAAATTTAGGAGCTTCAGTTGCTATGGCAACCCCATCCCCCGCCTCCCCCACCCCCTTCCCCTCTCGTATCCTTTTCTCCCTCCCCTCACAGATGTCATAAAACACCAAAGACGGATCATTAAACTGGTGTGTGTCTGTGAGTGGGGGAGTGATCTGTGTGTGTGTGTGTGTGTGTGTGTGTGTGCGTGTGCGTGTTTCATGGTTAACTCTGATGCTGTGGAGCGTTTGCCAGCCTCCTTCCTACCTGCAATGACAAAACAAGATAAATTCCTCTGCCTCTCTTTTACATGAAACGCATGATTCGTTGTTCAGCAAATACTTGTGCAGCCATTTTTAACATAATTTATTACACAAAAAGCCAAACATTTTCTGGCTTCAGTTTGTGTTGATTTGCTGGTTTTCTCCGTTTACATTTTGAATTGAAAATCTTGCGAAATGCAGTTTGAAAATGTCACTTTAGGCTCTGAAAATAATTCTTATTTGCTGCTAGGGATGACCCCTGAAACCCGGTTCTCTATTGGAACCCACTGTGAATTATTAAGAACCTGGACCGCTCTTCAAAGTCGACTCTTTTATTGGCTCAAGGAACCAGGGAGTGAAGAGACAGCAGAGCAGAGAAGCCTGGTTGAAGTCAGACTTACTTGAGTTAGTGACAACTATGCTTGTTACTGTAAAGTGCAATAAAACCTTCACAAGTAAAAAACTAATGAGACCACTTTATCAACACACCTGTTCAACAAGCATATATTTGCAGAAAAGCAATATTTTAACTGCTCTGCCTGCAGTCTCCCATCTACCACCAGTATGTTTTAGCCAAAGCACACTCATTAGGCTAATGGAAAATAGTTTTGAACAAGCTAAAACTAAGGACTGACTGTTTGTAGCCTAATTAATCGGGTTTCTTTTAAATTCTTGTAGACTTTCTGTGTGATGGCAGCTCCTGAACCAGCTGAGCCAGAGGAAAATACTGATGAGTAATAGTGACTGTTTTTTATGTTTTGCTTTCTTTTTCATTTCAGGAATACAATGAAAAAATTTACATGTGTTTCCAGGGAGATACTGTTGAGCTATAATGGCTTAGCTTTTCTAAACATTATTGCTACTGCTTTCAAAACAATATTTTCTTACATCTAAAATATGAAAATTGTTTTTTATCATAAGAAAAATATAAAAAGAATACAAATATAGAATATCACCAGCCGTATCCATTAGTAGTTTGCGCTATTTCAGCTCAACCCCATGTGATGCATGGGGTTGAGCTGAAATGTGTCTCTTCTCCGTCTTCGATGAATAAATACAAAAGAAAACTCCACAGTGTTTTGAGTGTGAACATTGGCTGATTCTCCTGGTTGTGATGCACCAGTTAAACAAAGCTGCGTGCAGTGACTCTTGACCCAGTTCCATTTTTATGTAGCAACTGGTCTGATCTTCATTGTGATGGTTTTTAGGGAATACTCGAGCCCTTTGAAGGTTCTCCACTGTACACCAGCTGCACGGGGTGACGGTCCCCAGGTGTAGACCCCGTTGGGGTTAGCGTAAAAGCAGTCAACGTACCAGAATCCTCCATAGCACAGTCTGGCGCAGTTTGAACCATGTGTGTCTTGATCTTTGTCGGTGGTGGTGAATTTCATCCCATTGTGAAAAGTTAGACTGTCTCCTAATGAAAAAAAAACAGAAATTATTTATCAGCACAAACTACACAAAGTACTGTCGCCAGAGGCACAGTTTACTCAGGTGAAGACTACCTGCCCTAACATTTAAAAAATCCCACCTGCTGCTCCTTTGGTGAAAGTCCCCACATTTAGCTTGTATCCCTCTGACTCTGGACCAACAGAGAAAGAGGAGTACAGGGCAAAGACATTCTGACCCTCAAAGTCCTCCATGTCCACCCTTAGCTCGTAGGTCTTGGCCTGGGTCAGCAGGTGCATTGTCTCTAGGCCTGAAAGAAAAAACAGTGAGGCAACGATGACACTAAGTAAAGTAAAGCTGAAACTATTTATCAATCATTTGACCTGTCATTTGCCAAAAATTAATGGCAATTTCTGTCATACCTAGCCAGTACTCTCCAGCAGCGCTGCCAAATCCAGTTTTGTAGTGATCCCACTTCATGAAGAAGTTCACCGTGCCATCTTGTCTTCTCTGAATGACCTAGTTTTATGATAGAGGTTCAACAAACACAGGAACAAACAAAGGGAACTGTCAAGGAAAGGAATTCTAATATTATTACATCAGGTTGTGATCTGCAGCTGCCCCTAGCTCCACTGAGCGTTTCAGCATCTTTCAGCTCATTGTTTTGGTTTTTCATGGCTGTCAACTTTATTGTTCTGGTTCTGTCTTACTGCTCTCAGAGAAAAGGCTCTGATAAACTGGTGTATGCTACCAGCCCAGCAACAAATGGCTGACAGTGAAAGTTAGCAACTAGCTGGTCAACACAGTGATGCATTTGGCTGCATAAGAGTCACAAACAAGACTCCAAATAAATGATGATGTTGCTCCTTGTTGTTTGACAATGACAGATTACCATTTTATTATGTGGTAATACGTCATCGTAGTGTTGACAGCTTTTTGTGCTGCTGCCAGGTTGTCAAAAAAGTCAATCAATCAATGTTTTGATCTTAATCTTTTTCTTGGCTTATGTGTTTAACACTGCTGTATTTAAACATTTCCCGGTGCTAAATACAAAGTCTTATTTTGTCAAATAAACAATACACAGATATTCAGATTATTATGATAGAAGACTACGAGAACCAGACAATTGTTTTTTAGAGGCTAAAAACCAGAGAATTTTGACATTAATCAGTTAATCAATAATTAAAAATAGTTGCTGATTATTTTTTCTGATTGACTGGACTAACTGTTGCAGCTCTAATTCGAGTGAAACAACCACCGAGTCCTCCAACCTGAATAACCATGTAGGTTATAAGAACATCTTCTGAAATAGTGCCCCAACAGTGGCAGGTGTACCGGACCTTGGTTGTCACGGTTAAATACACAGTTAAGCCTATGGAGCAGTCATGGTTTGGCTATGTTTAGGCACAAAGACTACTTGGTTAGGTTTAGGGAAAGATTGTGGTTTGCGTTAAAGTAAGTACATCCCTAAGATTAGAGGACATTCATTGTCATGGTTACAATAATATAAGCAGTGTGAAAGTTCTGTGTTTTGTTGTTGGCCTCAAGCAATAAAACGTAACTATGGGTAGAAATAAACTACTTGGATGCACAACCTATGGGGTTGGGTTTTTTTTTTTTTACAAGAGGCCAGTCTTGAAACAACTCATAGAGTGAAATCATGGGGAACATTTCTCCTTATTATTACTGAGATTGAGTAGCTGCTTTGTCTAGAACAGAATCAGCTCAGGTCCACCTGTGCCAGGTTTTGATACAGAAGGATGAAACAGGTCCTCACCGTCCACTTCTCTGCAGAACTGTCATCTCTGCTCATGTCACAGTAAACCTGCACAGGAGAGGTGGGGCCTGCTGGATAGATGGTGTACACCCCGTCTGTGCCTGAGCCAGCTCTGTAGATGTCACTACAGTCTGTGGGCAGAGGGGACTGATAAGCTGCTACTGGCAACAGCACTGCTAGCACAACTCTGAGCTGTAGCAAAGAGGAAAAACAGAATAATTCTGTCAGAGATGAGGTTTGTAAAGAAAGAAAAGTAGTAGTGAGTGTATCTTCATGTACCATGTCCAACTAGCATGCTTGACAGACATGAAGTAATTAGTCGGGGATTCAGTGTCAAGCTCAAGGAGACTTTTAACAGGACAAGTGGATGTTGCAGGGATTGACCCTATAATCTGGTACAGTCATGAGTCATGGCTCTGGTATCACTATGTTTGATAGTCCATTGTTTGTACCTGGCTATCAGGTGGCAATGAATAGATCTGTCCTTTGTCTATTTTTAGACTTTCTGGTAATGAGTGGTCATGTCCTGTAGTAGACTCCGATCCGCATACCATGTTGATAGGATTACTTTACCACTTTGTCCTTTCTCATTTCAAAGACGAGAGTGGCAGCGGTGCAGTTTGATGATATCTGAGTCATTCTAATCTCCATTCTGAGATTGTCAGAGAGTAGTTTTAAATGAGGGAATTGTGCAGGTTTTACACATTGAAGTCAGTGCTGAAAGTCAGAGAGCTTTCTGTGTTTTTACATTACATACCATCATTCTTTAATCAGCTTGATTGTCGACTATCCTGTAATGAAAGCAAAGACATTTTTAGCATTTAACAGTGTCATTAAAATAAGAGCAGTTTTAGCTGTTCAGTGAAGCCGTGTGTGAACTTACCGGAAAGAAGTGTTCACAGCAACAACTGTTTTAAGCAGATCCTTTTATATTAGTGCAACTTTGCCTGTTGCAACACCCAGTATTTTCCCTGTGTTTTCCCTCATGCAATAAGTAACTTAATGTTTATTTTTTCCCTGTTACTTTCTGCCTCTCCCTCTGTCTTAAATTCTCTCTCTTACTACAGCAAATATACCGGTGGTATTTCTAAACAGTGCCTCTTTTTGTTTGTTATTGTGTCATTTTAAAATAACCTCTGTGCATGGAAAGTCCCAGAGTGACAGCAGAGATATAATATTCTACAGCTCATACAACTCCAAGTTTTTCATTTTGTTTATTCAATTTGTCATAATTTGAAACTGGTAGTCTGAATCATTTGGTTTCCTATTGCATAGTTTGACACCAAACTGCCACTGTCTTCTGTTTCAAAAGTGACTCATATTGGGCTTCATCACCAGCGACTCTGCTGGTTATTTTTTCCATTTGTTGATGAGTTGTTTTGTTTATAAATTGTCAGAAAATATTGCAAAATGGAAATGGAAATTTCCCTCATTGACGTCTTTTTTTTTTTTGTCCAGAGATTCAGTTTGAGAAGCTGGAACCAGCCACAGTTTTATTTATTTTAAATTATTATTATTATTGATATTAATATTAGTTTTTTATTTTTGCTTTAAAATAGTTATTCACTTAGAAAAAATAGTTGATTCATTTTCTGTTAAGTGACTAATCGCTTAATTAATGTACTAATCATTATATTACCCCTGGACTTATGACTCATGCTGTCTGACGTACCACTCGGTTATGGTGTAGTTAAAGCTGCCTTAGTTGGTTTTTATTGGTCACTTGGAGGTTGGAACTCTGATTGGTTAGATAATGACCGGCTTGCACTCTAACAAGTTAACCAGTGCTTTCTGCCTCTTTAATACCTGAGGATCCTGCTAATCTGTCTGCTGGGCTCTGTGTTCATATGTGTCTGTTTGAATAACTCTGTCTTACTGCACAAGCTTGTTGTCTCTGTTTTGTACAAAGAACCTAGATGAGAGCAGATTGAGCATATTGCCTGATTTCACCTCGACAATGGTGTGGTTACATTAGTGTGTCCACAGAGTAGATAAGGGAGAGGGAGTCCTTTACAACCAAGGTTTCCTGCTGGAGATTATTTCGGGAGCAGTGGCTTCTGTGTTTACCATGCAGCCATGCACCCGCCTGACTCAATGGAAGTAGGAGATGGTGGATTCAGATATGGTGAGTCACACAGGGATTCCTGAAACTTGTTTTATGCAGCTGAAACTAATGATTATTTTCAAAGTTGATTAATCTGTCAGAAAATAGTTTTTAAAATACCCATCATGATTCCACCGAGCACAGGGTGACATCTTCAAATTGTTATGATACTGATCAAGATCTGATCTGACTTGTTGACATTTGATTTAACATATAGATTGTTTTATGCCAAAGAATTAAAAACAAACAAACAAAAAAAAAACAGAATATTAATTTTTTTACACTTTGAGACATTTAGAGAAGAACTGCCTACAACTGGTTGACATCTGAAACGTGAAAAAAGACCCCAAATTACCTGCTGCTATTTTTGAATGGGGCCCCAAGCCAAAATGGTTGGGAACCACTGGACTGGGTTGCACCAACTATTCATAAATCTATACGTTTTAAGTTTGAACAGAATGTCCTTCCTAAGTTCTATAACAACTAGGCAGTAACTACTTACTAGTGAGTTACTAAATCAGATTACGGCATTAAAACGATTTTGTTTTAAATGTCTTAGCTAATACATTTAGAGCGCTGTCCAACATGTATATAGCTGTAACCATGTAAACATGAAGTCACTGCAGTATTACAAGGTAACAATTTTCAAAACAATAAATCTTTTAACACTACAAATATTAATTACTTTGTTTTGTATCTGCATTTGGGGAAAATGTTTGTGTTTCAGAGTTAGTCGTTTTCATGAAATAGAACATTATTCACTCATTTATTCATATGTTATAGGCATAATGTATAGTATTTTTAGGTGTGTTGTGTCATTTTTGTGAAATGTAATTTAAAATCTACAGGATTTACATCATTATTAAACAGCATTTTTCAAGTTTCAGGTCAGATATATCGACCATATACCATATTATACCTTTTACCCATCCCTCTGAATGGGTCATATATTAGCAAGTTAACTACACAACAGTTACACCTGGCAGTTGCTGGGCACAAATATTCTCTGTGTAAGGAGGTGCGACCTGTTTTAATGTACTCGTGTATAAAACTATGCTTTAGTGAACACTTTATTCTATAGATCTATAGGCTAAATTTCCTGGTCATCAAATGTTTTTATTGGTAAAATCATAATCTGGAAAGTAACTTGTAACTACAGCTGAAGTTCTAATAATTCCCTGTTACATGGAGTGAAGTAGAAGTATAAAGTAGCTAAAACTAGAGATAAATTTTCATTTTCATAATCTGCTTTAAACAAGTGTCAGTCGACTCACACTCACACACTCATACACTCAGAGCAGCGTATTGTCCTCTGATCCCATGTTGTTCCAGGGAGAGTTGGTTTGAGATTAACGCCGGAACTCTTCTGCCTCACCCATCCTCACCCATCCTCACCCATCCTCCCCTATCTTCCCCTATCCTTCTCCTC
The DNA here is from genome assembly GCA_033238685.1 of Lates japonicus. NCBI lineage: Eukaryota > Metazoa > Chordata > Actinopteri > Centropomidae > Lates > Lates japonicus. The sequence goes on along the minus strand of BRZM01000039.1, from coordinate 2,037,564 downwards.
CTCCATGCTCTGGACTTTCTCAGTCACTGCAAGCCAGGTATTTTTAGCTGTGACATAATGCCCCTATCTCTCGCGCGCTCTCTCTCTCTCTCTCTCTCTCTCTCTCTCTCTCTCTCTCTCTCTC